>JAQFVV010012672.1:795025-1245559 GCA_028023455.1 Epiperipatus broadwayi | reverse complement strand
GACCATCACTTATTCATTATTATTTATTATATTTCTTTTCAAGATAAAGTTATTTTGTTGATCTTTTTTAGGAATTTGTTGGTTTTCATTTTAAGATATTTGGAACTGCAATGGCTTATTTGGTTTGAGAACAATCATGTCAGAGTTTGTCAAATTTTGTTTGTTGGTCATTTATTAGCCGAATGTGCAGATCTAAAGGAAGAACTTTAACATTATCTGATATATAAGGTGAAATGAAAACAATATGACATTAGAATGTATGAGAATTTGTCGATGTTTTCTCTGGATTCTATTTCAATCTAAATTCAAAGAGCTTCATTTCAATATTGTTAAATCCGCACTTACAACTGTGCCAATGTTATATCTGCAAGTCATACTGTGCAGTCAGCCAATAACATTATACAATTCCCACACTGTTCTTTTCCAATGAGTGCTCTCCAACGAATCGGTCTGCAACGAAGCTCTCCAACAAATTGGTCTGCAATGAATGCTCTCCAACGAATTGGTCTGCAATGAAGCTCCCCAACGAATTGGTCTGCCACAAAGCTCTCCAAACGAATTGGTTTGGAACGAATTGGTCTGCCACAAAGCTCTCCAAACGAATTGGTTTGGAACGAATTGGTCTGCAACGAAACTCTCCAACGAATGCTTTCAATATCTCTGCTGCGGTCTCTTTCAGCTACACCCGTGAACTACATTTCCACTGGGTGCTGATCATTAACCGCCAGCACTGACATGAGATATCTCTACTTAAATACTGCTTACTCAATACTGCTTGACTGCTCTCTACTGCTCTCTATGTTACATTGCGTAGTTGTTACCCAGTCTTCTTATCGCTTTCTGACAACTGCAATGATCAATCAATGCACTGACCAATAAGGTAACGTCTCTTATCTAGAAACATTTGTAATTAGCAAATATTTCTAGGAATTGTCGATCGCCATTACGTCAATTCACTAATTAAATTTCTCAGCTATCAGAGTGCGATCTAAAAACAGCCTTACGAATAAATTCTAGTTTTTTTTGGAGTGCACAAACATGTCTGCCATTTTACAAAACACTACACACCTCCCTCCACTCCAGAAAAACCCTTGTTGCTATTTCTACTTTACTGTAATTTCACTAAGAAATGTACGATTTAACTCTGCTGCCGAAACGTTTTCGCAAGTAACCTTCAATGGTGACTGCACAAGCATTTTATTTCCAAACTTTTCACTTCCATTGTTAACGTTACTAATTGGGATTGACATTTTCACCCGGTTTCTCCATCTACGGATAAACTTGTAGTTCAACGTATTCGCTACTTCCAGGTTCCAAATGCGACTGTGCCAATGTTAAATCCGCACTTACAACTGTGCCAATGTTATATCTGCAAGTCATACTGTGCGGTCAGCCAATAACGTTATACAATTCTCATGCTGTTCTTTTCCAACGAGTGCTCTCCAATGAATCGGTCTGCATCGAAGCTCTCCAACGAGTTGGTCTGCAATGAATGCTCTCCAATGAATTGGTCTGCAATGAAGCTCTCCAATGAATTGGTCTGCAATCTCTCTGCTGAATTGGTCTGCAATGAATGCTCTCCAATGAATTGGTCTGCCACGAAGCTCTCCAAACGAATTGGTCTGCAACGAAGCTCTCCAACAAATTGGTCTGCAACAAAGCTCTCCAACGAATGCTCTCAATATCTCTGCTGCGGTCTCTTTCAGCTACACCCGTGAACTACATTTCCACTGGGCGCTGATCATTAACCGCCAGCACTGATGCGAGATATCTCTACTTAAATACTGCTTACTCAATACTGCTTGACTGCTCTCTACTGCTCTCTATGCTACACTGCGTAGTTGTTACCCAGTCTTCTTATCGCTTTCTGACAACTGTAATGATCAATCAATGCACTGACCAATAAGGTAACATCTCTTATCTAGAAACATTTGTAATTAGCAAATATTTCTAGGAATTGTCGATCGCCATTACGTCAATGCACTAATTAAATTCCTCAGCTATCAGAGCGCGATCTAAAAACAGCCTTACAAATAAATTCTAGTTTTTTCTGGAGTGCACAAACATGTCTGCCATTTTACAAAACACTACAAGTATATTTATTGACTTTTTGAATGAGCTCTCTTAAATTTGTCAGCAGAAATTATACCTTTTTAAAGCTTAAGAGAAATTTTATCAATTGAATTTTATAAGATTATGCAATCAGACACTACTAAGTAAGAACCCATGAATTCATAATTTATTTTCATCCCATTAAATGTAGTTTGAATCTTTCTCTCTTAGCCTTTATTGTTTTCCCACTGATAAGTAGATAATTACTTTAAAAACTTTAAATAAGATCATGAAATGAATCAATTGAATTTTCTAAATCATTCTGGTCCAAAGCATCAAAGTATACAGTACTGAGAAGGTCAAACAAATCAAATAAATGTAAACAGTATTTAAATAATTAATTGCAAGTCAATGGCCTTTTTATAACATTTATCTCCATGAAGAACAAGTCAAAGACACTACTTACCAAATAATATTCCCTTCTTTTCTTCCAAGGCATAAGCTTGTGGTTAAGATCTGTAGAGGTCCCTACCTTCGCATTTTTTCAGACGCATATTCCTGAGGTTACGGCCTTAGTAAATATTACTTTATATAATAATAGAAATTTTATTCTATGTGCTGAATTGACTTTTTATTACGCTATACATATGGAGATGGAAGTTAAATGGAAATTACTACTATCTCATAAATACTGTGTACCCATGCTTATAATAGATGGCATTAAAGTGAAGAATTACTCTTGTTTATAATACTGTAGCAAGTTAAGGTAATTAAGTGAGATGACAATACATACAGTATATCTTAGTAAAAAGATGACAGTTTCTCTCTCCAAGCTGCTTGCAGTGCCATCTATAAATCAATACATGTGTTATATAAAGACATAATTTAGCTCTGCAACACAAACATTTTAAAGTGTTAGCATCATAAGTTATAACATGAAATGTGTTTTGATGTCATTGTGAATCATCTTTAATGCTCTCATTGCCATCATGAAATCTTATAAATCACTTGTTTTTACAGTTCATGGTTATTTTCATGCACAATTTGAATATTTTAAAATTTTAGAAGCAATTTTACCAATTTAAAATCAAATTTAAACTTAGTGTATTGCTTCCATTGTGGGTTTTCATATATAACCATGGCTGTCATATTTATCATAACTCATGATTCAAATATGCTAGCTCTTTAAACCTTTTGTAGTAAATAGCTAATCTATATCATTATAGAATATATGCACTGATTCAGAGATGCCTTAAAGAAAAAACCAGTTACCAGGCATTTTTCACTGGAACACATTGGATATACAGTATTTTCATTCTTTAATATATGAAATTAAATTCTGTCTACTTTTTTTCTCAGATTCTTTTTTAGGAGATGAAACATCCCTAAAGTTCCAGACTTTCAAGGACAGAAGTTTTGTTTTATTAATTAGATTGAGATTTTTTCCCATTCTTCTTGGATAGAGATTGATTTACAAACCTCCTGCTATTACTGTTACCATAAATATTCTGAACAAGCAAAAGTGCTTTGGATTTTGTACCAAAGACATTCAGAAACAAAAAGAGAGAAAGAACCTTAATATATATATATAATTAAATAGGACAACATTCACAATGCCGAGAATTAACAAAAGATAAGAAAATATTTAACAGATTAATTAGAATGACAAATAGTGATATGAAGATAAGCAATGACTGCAAACTATTTTTATTTTTGCTTGAAAATTTTCACTGTAACCCCTGGTAATAGGCATGAAGAAATAAAAATTTGGTTAAAAAAATAAATTCAATATAATGATAGGTTCGACTGATAAAGATTTATTTTAAAACGAAGAATAACAGAATAATTTAAGTAATGGTAAGATTAATTAATAGCTTGAAAAGTGAAAAACATAAACTGAAAAATGGCCTCGTATTTTGGTTGTCCGTGTTTTTTTAGGACAAGTTTATACCTCTGATGAAATCTTACGTTTATTTAATATTAGTATAATGTAAAAAACATAATATTCTAATTAAGGAAAGAAGTATTTTATTGAATTATATTAGCATAATGTTTTTTTAATCTATATATTTTAGTAAAATAACAATTGAAGATATTTTAATTTATGTTGAATATTTTTATCGATGTTAATTGTAAGAAAATATTTTTTTTATTGGCAATCTTAGTTTAAAACAGGCAAAACTCTCTATACGTATTGCCACTCAGTGCAAACCAGAGTCATCAGTGGATCCCAGAAGGCTTGTGCATAAAATCCCCATCTAATTCATACTTATCCAATATCCCCAGATTAGTTTCTGGTTTGTGGCCTTCGTCAGCGAGGAGCCTTAGTTTATTAACAAAAACCTGCATCTTCTTAGTTAAAGAATTTTTCCTCCGATCAGTTTGATATAGTTTTACTGTGAAGGTTATTTCTGGAATAATTATATGTAATGTAGCATATGTTTTTATCTTCTGCTTTTTCTCCTCTTAGTCGGGAGTTAAAATGGTGATTTTTTTTTTCTCTACCAGTGTTAAGATACAGTTTACCACTTAATGAAAAGTATAATGTGATTTTTTTTAAAGTTTTTAAAAGAGTTAATAATATGCTAAAAGTTATAATAAATATATTACTTTTCTATATATATTTTGTTTAATTAAAAAAGCAGTGCAATGCATAGTAGTTGACTCTTGAGAAAAAAAATGATAGCATAGATAACCAGGCTGAAACTTCTGTTTAGGTTATAATGATCTAGTTCGTTTAAAAAGCATATAATAACTTGAAAAAGTTTTGGAATGAAGTAAGAAGATGATAAGGATACTCAACAACGAACTTATCACAATAATGAATGGCAGGTCATTGTTAAAAAATGTTATTTTTATAACTGTCAAGTGCCCATGCTGACTTGCCACCGTATAATAATAATCTTTAGAATAAACTTTTTTTCAAAAAAGATTAATAACATTAATATTTGAATTTAAAATAACAAGTCACTAATTTTTTATCTTATGTAATATTAGAATAAAATAATCATTATCAACAACATGAACATTCCAACTCCAAGAAAAAAAGATAGAACAAAGTAAGATGATGATGATAATAATAACAACAATAACAGTAGTAATAATACTACACTAGAGATAAATTTTGAGATAATAATACAAACCAATTCGTGAAACACAAATATATCATATAGAACTGCTGGTCTGGTCTATTATTCTGTTTGTTTTTATGCAAAAGCATAAAACTTTTCTCCTGAAACACTTCAATATTGTGTCTAATTATAGTTCTCCACTGTATTCTATTCTTTAATATATTTTCCAATGAAAACAATCAATATTATATCTTTTTAAAATGTTTTTGAGAAAAAAACGAAAGTGGCTCTCTACTCTAGTGCTATCGGTAATGTTTATGAGATGGTAGGCATTTAAATTTCAATCTCAGACCAATACTTTGCCTTTATGAATGAAGTTCCTTCAAAGCTGAAACCATCTTTAATTACATTTTACTATTCAGGCTAAAAGTATGAAATTCAAAATATCCTAAGGTTTTGAATATAAGCTAATTTTCTTGAATAGGTACATGGATCTGGTTTCAGGTCATTACTTATATGTTTTGGTACCCAAAATTTTTTCATTAACTGCAAGCACCTTTTTTCTTTGGCAGTGAATATTAATAATAGCAAATCATTTACTACTTTAGTGTAAACAGTAAATGATAAAAAATATAAGAAGCTTTCTAATCTTGTGTTAACTATATTAAGATTGAGTAATAAGTAATTATCAGCTGGTAATGTTTTTAAATCCTATTTCCTGGTTATATTTTTTTGATAATTTATATAAGGATGAATTCAGTAATGTTCGTTGATGCCATACTGATAAACTGATACTATATTAAACAGATCTAATTTGGAAATGACACTGTTAAGAACTTAAGAAATTTACATTAAACTAAAGTGATCTCTTTACGATTTACATGCTATTGATTTTAATAGCACTGTCTTATGGAACAAATTTCTCATCTCTACTGACTCATGTTCATCAAAAGGATCTCTCCAAAAATTTTATGTAATAGTTTTCATTTGAATGACTTTTCTATTTGGCGGTTAAAACAAGATATTATTTTCATGATCATTTTTACAACAACAATTTATCATATTGATCACCTCATTACAAAAATTTGAGTTTTTTCTTAAGTAATTAAATAAGACTCTGTCTCGAGCATGAAAGATCTTCCAAGTTCCTTATAGGCATATTATATATGATAGTTCATTATAATTTTTAACCATTATCAGCCCATTTCAGGATGAAGACCTCTGCACGTTTATTTTTCCAATCAATAAACTCTCTTTTTCACATAACTTCCTTATTTCATACACCAATCTCATATGTGATCTCTTTCTAGGTCTTTTACAATCTCTTTGTATTCGATTTAAAACTTTTATTATCATTTCTTCTAGCAATATGTTCAGACACAGCTCCATTTTACTTACATAATTCTTTTAATGATGTCAATGATACCTGTTTGTCCTGTCAATCCATATGCACTGCTCTTCTATGAAGTGTTCTAGTCTCAAATTCATAAAGAAAAACTGGTAAAACACATATTTCAAATACATAGGCATATCTCCTTTTAATATTAAGATTCTTTTACCAAAAGCACTCCATCCAAGTTTAATTTTGTGATTAATTTTGTTCATTATATTTTCACCTATAGCAGGGATGGGGAATCTTTGGCCCTGGGGCAAAATTCGGCCCTCAAAAGCTCTCAATATGACCCGCAGACAATTTCAAATATATATGTAAAGCAAACCTGTATAAAATTTCTATTTAAACAGGAGTGTAGTGCAAATATTGAATTAAGTGTTTCTCAACTACATTTTTTTTTCTCCAACCTTTTTAATAGTTCTAGTTCATTCTAACCAGACATTTAATATTCCAAAATATTATGAACATTGTGTGGACTGATTACTTTAATCTAAGACACTCATGGCACTTTATTTCTTTATAGTGATTTTCACAGAGGTGCATATACTAGAAAAAATAAACTCGAGTTTTAATTCTTTTTGTCATTAATATTTAGCGGTGATATATTTTTATTAGTATGGCTTCACCAAGTAAGATTAGAAAAATTAACACAGAAAGTCGGTATTTGAAGAGAAATAGACCATCACATTTTTTTATGTATAAAGCAATAGTAAATCGATGTGCCTGTTATGCTTGGAAATTATTTCAGTTAATACAGAACACAATATAAAGACACTATTTATTAAACCATGCTGATTACAACAAATGTGTTGGAGAAGAAAGAAATATTAAAATAGAAATCTTAAAAGCAATTTCATCAAGTAGTTGACATATTCATAAAAAGTACAAACAAGTCAGAAAATTATGTGAAAACAAATTAAACTATTTCAAAAAAAATACAGAAAATTCAAAACCATCTTCTAGAGGTGAGTTTATAAAAGATTGCATCCTAGCTGCTATAGAATTAATCTATAGAGAACGTTAAAAGAAATTCGAGAATATTTATGTGACATGAAAAGTAGTTACAACGCAAATTGAAAAAATTGTCATTAAATATGGATTAATCATTAATAACAATGATGTTACTTTATTTTTAAATTACAAAAAAATTATAGCCCTCCTTTAAAAAAGGGAAATTTGAAATTAGCTTCAAGTTAAAAAGATTGACCACTCTTAATGATTAGGGGTAAACTAATTCAATTTTGACTAAGTATAGAAGACTAAATTTAACTTGAAAATTTCATATGGTCCATGAATGATATTATAAATATCCAAATGGCCTTGGCAGAAAAAAGGTTCCCACCTCTGATCTACTTTAAAAATCTGATTGAGACATTTGTTGTTATTAACATCCTCTAATTCATGAATATCAATCTTTATTTTCTCTTTTTTGTTGTTGTTGTTGAGAAAATCTACCGAACATCATTTCAATGTTTTTGGTATTTATCTTTAGTTTTACTTTCTTACTTTTATCTGATAAGTCTTGCAGTACTTTCTGAAGCTCTGGAGTATTCTTGGCAAAAACAAATTTGTTAAATCTAGATGACTCAAATAATCTCCACTTACTTTTACATCCTTAGCATTTTACTTTGATTCACAAAATAGTTCCGGTAAAACCACTGTAAAAAGTTTTGGAGATATAGAATTATTTTATTATATATTTTGTTATTCTTTTTAATATCACCATGTAATCTAGCCACTGTTGTTGAATTGTGATATTTTTCAGAATATGATAATATCTCAACTTATAGAATCAAATGCATTTTTATAATCTACAAATTAAAAGCTTAATGGCAGCTCATATTCATTGATTCCTTCTATAACTTTTTTCAATATCTTTATGTAATACACTGTCCTAAAATCGCTTTAATTTCAGTTTGAACTTTTGTTCGATTAGAATCCAAAATTTCCCGTAGATGAGTTGTAATTATCTTGATAAAGATTTGTATAAAATTAATAGAAGGCTGATAGGTCTGTAATTTCTAATATCTTTTTTATCATTCTTTTTAATTATTAATATTACCATTGCATTCTTTTTATAATCTGGTACATTTTTATCGTTTAGATATTTGGTAAATATTTTTGACATTTTTTTTTCATCTGCTTTTTTTATAATATCAATAATAATTCCATTATTTTCTCAAACTTTATCCTTACTTGTAGATTTAATTGAATGTCTCACTTTTTCATTTAAACACTGGGCAACAAAAAGTGTAATAATTGTAGGAGGTACATTGTTGTCTTTATTACTAAATATATATTTTTAGAGCACTTCCACGTATTTCATGATGACATCTCTCTTTTTAGTAAGAGTTTCATCTTTTCTTTTTATTCCTAAACAACTTTCCTTTCAGTTCTTTTACGCTATTGGGACTTGTATTCTCTTCCATAGTCTTCCTTGTCAAATCACAATTATATATTTTTTATCTCATTGTTAACTCTTTTTCTTTTATTTAAAAAAAAATTCTAAAAGTCTTTTTAATAAATCATCTTAAAAAAATTTCATATTCCTTCTTTTCTTTATAAAAAATTTACTGTTAAATTGTTGCTTTATTGAATTTCAATTTTTGTTATTTTCTTACTGATTTCAGTCAAGTTCAAATCATCTTCAAAATATGTTAATATTTTAAGATGATTTGTAATTTTTAATTTAAATTCATTGTAGTGTTTTAGAAGATGAGGAATATTAATTTTTAGTAATGTTTTTAATAATTTCATATCATTAGTTTTGCGTTAACACATATCTTACATTAATCAATAATTATTTTCTGTGTTGAATGCGTTAAGATTATTATTGGATTTTAGAATGATTTTCTGTTAGTCAAAATATAATCTAACTCTGTTGTATCTTTATTTAGATGCTTCCAAATTCATTTAGCTTTTTTTCAAAGAAAGATTTTATAATTTACAGTTTTTCTTTGGACTCCACAAATCAGTATCTTCTCTCATTTCTATTACCATAACCAAATTTACCCCCCCCCCGGCATTTTCATTTTTCAATCATTTTTAAATTCTAGCATCAAAGTCTTCCATTGCGTTTAGTCTTATCAAAAGCGTTTTGTACAATTATATAAAAATCTTGTACTTCTCCATCATAAAGAGAAATTGTTGGGGCATAAGCCTAAATTATCTGCATTTGATATCTTCCATTTATTTGAATAACTAATTTTGCCACTCTATTTATATACTACCAATCTTCATAACGTTGTCCTCCATTTTTTATTTACAATAAATCTTATTTCACGTATGCTTCCAATATTTGTACTTCTCTTCATTTTTCTTTTATCTTCCCAAACAATGTTCTATTTTATAGTTTTGGAAATCTTTTTTCACTTGAAAGTGATCTGCAGTTGTAAGTAGCTACATAAAAAATCATCATTAAATGGCAAATTAAGTCTTAATTAGGGATTCTTAGCAACCTTTGCTTTGGATTGCCAACCACTGCCATGACTGGCATAATTGTAAATATCTATCTTAAAAAAAAGATTTACACACTATCTTCAAGAAAGTTAAGTGGTATTCAATTAAGAACTAACAGGCAACTGAAAAGAAAGACCATGGTGTTTTTTGAACTAAGAGGTTTAAACTCACTATGTTGATTGATATGGTTTTTCATCGAATTGATTCTTTAAGAAACAATATTTGTCTTGCGTTGTTAATCGAGAGGTATCGCAGCCGCCATGCAAGCAAGTAGTTTGTTGCAGACAGTTGTGGGTTCGCGTCCCGGCCGATGCTATGACACATGGGAAAAAAAAAGAAATAATATTTATTAAATAATCAATAAATTTAAGAATAAGCCTACTTTACATACTAAAAAAAACAAACGGAAAAGATAAAATTGAAACAAACATTTTCATGTATTACAATCAATCCTTTTTTTTTTTTTAGTTTTTATAAATTAATATCAAAAAATAAACTTTGTATTCATTTATATTGTTAAAATGTTTTTATTTGATGAAGAAATCTAAAACCAAACACTTGATTTGCTCGTCCATATTGTTTTTTTTATTATTAGTAGTAATAATTTTCTAAAAAAATAAATAAATTAAGAAATCAATTTTCAAAAAGAAACTTATAATTTACCATATCTCCTGCCCCCCACCCCTCGTTTTCTTCTCAAAAGCAAATAAGGAATTGAAAAGATAAATGATACTATAACTTTAAAACAAACCTGTCAATGACAAGCAATAAGAGATTTTTAATTACACATAGAATTTATTATAATCAATTAATTTGTATTACATAGTAGTTTTATGAGAAGTCACTTTTTCCCCAAATCAAAAATCTTAAATGTATCAATTACTTATCCCAGCAGTGTTTCATGAAAGAATCATTAAACATAAAATCGAATTGATATCCATTTATTATGTTAATAATCACATAGTAATACTGACTGCAATGACAAAAATCTATGGAATGGTCATTAGAAATTTACCCTTCTCAGTTTGTTTAGGACCTCAAAGAGGAATCAATAGATCTTATTTTAGTCAACAGTAAATTCCTTTTGTTATTCATGACAATTCTACTTCAAATGTTTAGTCATAATTTCTTAATTCAATAAAGATAATTGAATGAGAAACTTTTGAAAAACTCTAAACTTTGCCCCAACTTACTCTTCTACTACCATGTTTGCTCACCCCAAAGTTTTACCATTCCCCTAATTATGATAAAGTATCAAGTAAAGAGAATAACCCTGAAAAGGGAAAATTTTCCTTAAAAAAGTGTTATTATTTTGCCTATAAAAAAAAAATTGAAGAAAATTTTATAGCTTCTGTTCTTTTTCAGAGAAATGTAACTTGAAATTATTTATAAAAACGCTAAATTTTAATGAAAAAGTAATACTATATTTTAATCTTACCGAAGCATTTAGAATAATGAAAATTCTTATTTTTATCTTCAAAATTCTAAACAAGTTGAAGACAATAGGAAGTTAGAACAAAAGTAAAATTAATTAATAATTCAACAAGTTTGTAAAGATTGGTCGATATATTTATAATTAGTTAATAAAATATTTATACCTGTAATTTTCAGTTAAAAGTTATTTCAATAAATTCTAATTAAGGATAATTAATTTTTAACTATTTTAATTGTAAAAATATAAAAATATTATATTTACCATATTTTTAAATGTTTGTTTTAAATATATTTTAAAAAATTTAATTTAATTTTAAAGTTTAAAATAAAATTTATATAAAACTGTTTAACAGTAGAAATTTGTTACAAAATATCAGCGTTGTATTTTTATATTGGACTATTTCCATCATTTAGTTAATATATATATATATTGAATGTGATATTACTAACAGTTGAATGTATTTGGAATATTTAAATAAAATTAAATTTTTCTAAAGACATTCAATACTTATATTAATTAGATGATGTTTACAAATAGTCCAATATAAAAATACAACTAGAACACCATCTTCAAAAATTTTCAGGAAAACACAAAATATCAGAGTGTTTACATTTATTATTGCCTTTAAAATTACATGGTTGTTTTAGAACAAAAAAAAGGGGGTTGGTATCAATTGACAGAAGACTCTTTGAGACATTAAATTAGCCAAGCAACACAAAACCCCAATATCCACTTCAATGTTCTCACTATCATAAGTTATTAGTATGAGTTTATTTATTCATATTAATATTTAAATATAAGTCTAGTGCATATGTTTAAGTTAGATGTAATTAAAGGAGTGCTGGTTTAACACGAAATAGGGAAATTGGAGATTATTTTCCTTTTTCACATTTATTAGTTATATAAGATGAACTGGATGATTAAAAAGAGGTTAAAAGTCTGTGTCTAAACCCCCTTTAATTATTCCTATTAAATAAACATGAAAAGGCTGCTTATATAATTGAGTTAATTGATATGATGAGCTTATAGGTTTTTATGTTTGAATTTAAAACCAATTAACTTTATGGACTTTTTTCGCCGATGCCTGATAATCTCCATAATTGAATTATTAGGACTTATTAAAGGCAGAAATAAATGTATATAGGAATGCTTATTCTTTTCATAATCATGACAAACAATAATAAATTATAGCTCTTACATCCTGGAAACAGATCAATAGACAAAGTAGGATTGGCTACTAAAAACAATGTGATAAAAAAAATCGGTTTTCAGACTTTGTCTACTATTCATTGATGATCATTTATTTAGCTAATAAAATAACCTCTACAGTTATAAAAACAGCTTTTGAACTGCCAGATATAAAGTTGTGTAATTAAATCTCATCATCATCAACTTCTAAAGGCAATGACTTGTTTTTGCAGCTGTTGTTCTGTCTTCACTAATTTGTTTCATATCTGCACATGAAAAACATTCAATTTCAGTGATCACATTTTTTTTTCCATATGTCATAGCATCGGCCGGGACGCGAACCCACAACCGTCTGCAACCAACTACTTGCTTGCATGGCGGCTTGATCTGCCTCTCAGTCTTCTTGCTAAAATTTTGCCTCTAAAATATTTTTCAAAAACCTATCATGTCATAAAATATGATCCAAAAGCTTAATCTTTCTCATTTTTATCATATTCAGTAGTTCTCTTTTTAATCCAAGTTCTATTAATATTTGATCATTATTATTCTTTTCCATCCAACTCATTTTAGTCAATCTTCTTCAAAGTCATATTTCTATTCCCTTTAATCTTTTTTTTTTTTCTTGTTTTTTTAAAAGACGATGTTTTTCGATTATAAGTCAATATGCTCCAAGTGAAGATTTTAATAAAATTCATTTTATTTTTTTTGTATCAATATTTTTATTTAGTAGTAAAGTAATTTTTTTATTTTAAAAAGCATGTTTCTAACATTCTTCTTCTTTTAATCTCAATAAGATAACTATTGTCATTTAATTTCATTTTTTTATAATCATTATTATGTTCTCAATAAATAAATTGAATAAGTAGGATGATAATAGACAATCTTGCTCATAACTCTTCTTATATTAACATTAGTTTTGCAACTATTTATAACTACTTCTGCATTTTGATATTTATTTAAATTTAAAATTAACCGTCTATCTTTCCAATCAAAGTCTACATTCTTCATCATTTTAAACAACAATTTCCAATCCACTTATCAAAAATCTTCTCCAAATCAATAAAATCCACATAAGATTTCCTATTATTTCCAATCTTCTTTGCAAAATCATTCTTAATGACGTTATTGCTTCCCTAGTTCCTTTCCTTCGTCTAAAACCGTACTGATTTTCGTTAAAATTCTCGAGTATTTTCTTTTGTATTCTACTTTTAATTATTATGAGTAAAATCTTCGAGGCATGTGATAATAAGAGTTATTGTTTTATAATTTGTTTATTCCTTTGCATTTCACTTTTTTGGAAAGGCAATAGTTTTTGTAGTTATAGAATTAGATGGTATTATATCCTTTTCATAACATCCTGTTAACACATCAACTAAAAAGTCCAGGAAAAATGTATTATCAGTTATCTTTTTTTAAAAAAAAAAACCTTGAATAAATAAAAAAAATATCCATCAAGATAAATATTATCCAGAGAAGTAAGCGATATGATAATAAATCAGAAAATGACAACTAAAATTGGGGGTAATAAAAATAAGTAATATATAAAATAGATTTTGATGAGGGAAAAATATTTTTAAAAAAATAATAAAGAAAATTAAGAAATTGCATTACTATCTTGTAGTAATCAAGCTCGTATTTTACTGAGAAATGTTAAAAGAGAAGTAAATCAATTTAAAACTTCAACTGTCTATACCAGCCCAGCTCTATTTCAAAGACTTAAATCTTGGCAGAAATATCAAAGTAAAACAAAAAATATAATCAAAAGCCATAGAGTTTCATATTTATTAATGTATATGGATGTAAAATATTAAATGGTACAAAATTATTGAGAAAATCTTGATTCAATGCGCAATACTTGCAATGAAAAAATGCACAAAGAAAAAAATTGAACCACAACTTTCTATAACTTTTTGATAGGCAACCTATGGCTTTTTGATTCTAATCTTAGTATAACAAATATTTATTTGTAATTTGTAAATATTTTCATGACTCTTTGAGAGGAAAAATGCACTTTTCCATGTTACTCTTTGTATTTAGTCTTGTTATAAAATAATAATTATTAATGTATATTCAACTGCTTCCAATGAGTTACATAACATAAATAGACTCTCAAAACCAGATGATCCCACCTGTCTCTTAGCATTTGTTATTATATATGCTTAGATTATTTATAATTATAAATTTATTAAACGCACATTGATTACCTAAGTAATATTTACTGAGGCTATAACCTTTTCTTCCATAACGTAAGCTTGTGGTTAAACACTTGTAGAGGTCCCCACTATCGCATTTTATACGCATATTATCGAGGTTATAGCCTCAGTAAATATTACTTAGATTATTTATGTAATTTTATATGAGGAAGTAAATTCGAACTATTGATTATATATAATTGTAAAATAAATGATAAGAATCACAACTTAAATATTCAGAGGATCAAAGCCGAACTTTAGTTTTAACAATTTCTAAATATGAAAGGATTGGCTTTGATCTTCTGAATATTTCAATGGTAATTCTTATAATTTATTTTATAAATATATATAATCAATAGATCAAATTCACTCCCTCATTTAAAATTATACAAAATAAGCATATACAATAACAATAGCTAAGAGACGGGATGGTATCATCTGTTTTTTGAGAGTTTATTTAAATCATATAATTCATTGGAAGCTTCAGCTCTAAATATTTTTTGTATTTCAACTTTTCTTATATGTACACCAATTTTATATTCTTTCACTAAAATGAATGAATTTTCACTTACAAACACAACCATTCAAAATTCCGTATTTTTCATAAACCTATATTTTTAATCTCAGCTATTAAGTTTTCTTCGTTGAGATATTTAAACAATTTGGCTCTTTATGTTAAAAAAGTTGCCCAATCCTGGTTTAATATATATGGTGAAGATCAAAAATTAAAGATATTATTTTTTTGTTATTATATAAGACACAAAAGTTTAAAATCTCATAAAATATAAATAATACTAAACAATGATGTCAAGTTAGTTTTCATTTTCTCCATATATAATCTTATGTCTGTATTTGAACCAGATAGTTTTTAGACTTTGTTATTCCATTTATTATAATGGAAATCAAAAATCATCTTTTCCATTGAAACTTTAAGAATACACAGGATTAGGCTATATAAAATTATGAAGTCTAATTATTAAATCACTAAAACATCACATAACTACTATTTCTTATGCTTATACTATCTTGCCAAATAAGTGCAAGCCATATCAATCAATGGATGCTAAAAGATTTGGGCATTAAAATCCTATTTAGTGCCTATTTATCCAATATCTTCAGACTTGGATTGAAAACATTATTGTGATTTTATTTTGGGCTCATAGCTTTTTATTTAACTAAAAATAAGTAAAAGACAGCTGCTGGAGAGTTGCTTTAGATCCAAAGATCTAAGTGCAGTGCTCTCAGATCCAAGGTTCGTTATTGATGAAAACCACAAGCTAAAAACTAGTCTGTAGATATGGATGAATAAACATGGATTTTGATGCACAAACCTTCTAGCCTCCATTGATTACTATGGCTTGCGTAGGATAGTACTACTGTTTGGAGCAAGTTGCTACTGATTTATTATTATTATTATTATCATCATCATCATCGTTATTATTATTATTATTATTATTATTATTATTATTATTAAACTTTGATAAAGTTGAAGTTTTTAAATTGTTTCAAAATATTATAAACTATGGAATTATAAGTATGCATTTGCTAAAGCAGGATTGATCTAAGACAAAAGTATTTGAAGATATCTTCTGAATATGAAACTGGTTGATATAAAAAATAATTTCATAGCTAATTGTATAGTGAATAAATTATTTATTTAATATTATTTGATGACATTTTTGCTTAATGAATTAAAACTAGAAATTAAAGATAGATAGATAGATAGATAGATAGATAGATAGATAGATAGATAGATAGATAGATAGATAGATAGATAGATAGATAGATAGATAGATAGATAGATAGATAGATAGATAGATAGATAGATAGATAGATAGATAGGTAGGTAGGTAGGTAGGTAGGTAGGTAGGTAGGTAGGTAGGTAGGTAGGTAGGTAGGTAGGTAGGTAGGTAGGTAGGTAGGTAGGTAGGTAGGTAGGTAGGTAGGTAGGTAGGTAGGTAGGTAGGTAGGTAGGTAGGTAGGTAGGTAGGTAGGTAGGTAGGTAGGTAGGTAGGTAGGTAGGTAGGTAGGTAGGTAGATAGATAGATAGATAGATAGATAGATAGATAGATAGATAGATAGATAGATAGATAGATAGATAGATAGATAGATAGATAGATAGATAGATAGATAGATAGATAGATAGATAGACAGACAGACAGACAGACAGACAGACAGACAGACAGATAGAATTAAAACTTTTACTCCACACATATTTTTGAAACTTATGAATAAATACATGCGAAAACCATCACTCATCATATATACATCATTTGTTTGCTAATTATCTTTACCAAATGACTATATTTCACATATATTAATATTTAGCTGAAGTTTAAAATTTAGAGCTGGTCTAAGGATAATCTTTAATTTAACAAATGATTAGTAATAATCATAGATGTAAAAAATACTAAAACAGAGTTTAAATATAAAATTTACTATGATTTATTGTACCAAGTATACTTTCTAAAGGTGCGAGTTCAACTTCTAAGTGAATATTGTCACTGTGCATATAGGCTAGCAATACCCGAAGAAGACTAGAGAATAAAACTACTCAAAACATTATGTAATTACTAACCTGTATTGTCTATTTGTGTGTTATTACTAACAAGTTGTTTGTATTTGGAAAAGTTTAAATAAAGTTTAAAATTTTCTATACATTCAATATTCACTCATAAATGATGGAAATAGTCCACCATATCACATCTTATAATATACCATCATTACAAACCTTCAGACAAATACTTTCAATGCTTTCTTGTCATATTCATGGTTAGTCTGCTGAGAATATGAATATGATGTGCAAGTGTTGGAAGTATACCTGATACAATAAATCTTATTTAATTTTATACTTAAACTCTGTTTTAGTATTTTTTTGCATTAATAGTTATAATGACAGAGTATCAAAATGTAATTAATAATCATTAATGTATTTATCTGAAGTAATTAGTGACAAAGTTGGGAGTGTAACACCAGATGAAATGATCATTTTTAAGTTCATAATATTTCACAATGAGTTTATTAGAGGGGGCTTCAGTGATTTGATTTACAATGTGGGCTTAAAATGTTCTACAATATTTAAATAGGAGTTTGAATTTATATCTTTATTCGTATAAAAAAATATATTACCAGTTCATAATTATAAAGTATAGAAAATGAAGATAGATAAACTGGTTCAGGGAAAAAAGTCTTATTAAAGATGGATTTAAAATTTAAAAAAAATAGTTCAGAGATGCTTAAAAATGAAAGATATCTAAAATATAGGATGTCACTAGAAAGAGCTTATTGTTATTTAGGATGAATACAGGAGTTTTTAATACTAAATAAAAAATAGGGGTAAAAATTAGATTGCAGCTATGGTTCATATAAAGATTAAAAAGATAATATAGTGCAACCAGTTGAGTTGCATGGCACACAGCAACATAGCTGTGTATGTGCATATTGTTTTCTGATTTTGAATTTAAAAACAAGTATGTTTCTAATAAGTGAAAAAATTTCTATTATTTACTTTTGAAGTCTTTTAATTAATGCTCTATCTAAGTAAAAATATGTAGATCACAACCTTTCATAAAATTTCAAAGTTGCTTCCAAAAGTAACTTGTAATTAAAAGTGATTTGAAAAGATTAACATTGATTTTAATCAAGATAAGGATTAGACAGAAAAATCTGTGTTTTCAATTAAGATGTTTTTATCATTTTAAATGACTTTTATAAAAAAAGAGCTGATAAAAATATCAGTTCAGTTTGGCTAGTGATTTTTTTGAAGAGAGTCTGGTTTAAATTTTTGAAGAGTAGTTGGATAGAAATTTTTCTGTAGTTTTCAGTACTTCTGAAATGGGTTTTCCAGAGGTAGAGAATGAACATGAAATAATTGAAGATAGGACAGTAGATTCAGGAGTTGCTACTATTTTCCTTCACAGAATTTTTGATTTACATGAAGGAGGGCACTTCTGAATCATTAGACAAAACAAATGAGGGCAAAATATCTTGCTTTGACTAAAGCATACCAAATCCTAGTCTAAGTGGAACCATCCCAAAACAATTTATCTGAACTATACCAATCTTTTTGATAAGTCAGTCTACCAGTTTGTCCAAGAGAAACCATCAGTTAATGAAGGAGTAATAATACATATGCTATTTCAGCTATATGCAGAGAGAAGCACAGATAAATATATATACAATGGTGAGTAGCATTATATATAACATAAACAAAATTTTAAATGTTTTTTTTTTAAGTAATTCATTTTTGAAATGACATTTTAAATGTGAAATATATAGTATATAATGATTTTGTTTAAAATCATTTATTGGGAAAACAAAAAGACATTTTGAAATTTATATTTTAAATTCTAAAAAACATTATAGTTAAAAGTGACCTGTGATGATCATAGCTATATACAGAAAGAATTATTTAAAATTTATGTTTTAAAAGAAAAATCAGATTTCAAAAATCTTTTAGACTAAAAAAAATTGACTTTATACTTTTATAATAAAAAAAGTTGATAATACTTTTTTTAAAAAAAAAAGAAATTTATAAACTCTGTGATCATTAAAGATAAAATTTGATAACTAATTTTAAATTATATTTACATTTATGTATGTTTTCGAAATGGAATTAATTAGGAAAAATATATTATTATAAAAAATTAAAATATGGGATATAAACATACATTTCTACATACACAAACATATATATATATATGGTATAAAAATTAATAATTCTATTATTTTGACAAATTTAAATGTTTTGTTAATAAATTAATAAAATGTGCATTTGTGCATATATATATATATGTGTGTGAGTGTGTGTGTGTGTGCATGTGTTAAAATAAACCTAGCTATAGAGTATTTTATATGATTTAAAAGTGAACAACTAAAAAGATTTATTTTGTAACAAGTAAATATATTCAGAAATTACATTCATACACATGTATGTGTGTATATGTATAGCAATGCTTGTCAAATAGACATGTAAAATTTAATCATTTTTTATTATTTTATGTCAATTGAAGTATATTCATGTAATAGTAAAATGTGCAGCTGTGTACATATAAATGTGTGTTATATATTGTAACAGTAGCTGGGTTCAAACCCTGTTATAAGAAAGTGGAAAAGCACATACACATTACCCTCAATATAGGTATATATTCAAGCTGTCATTAAAGGGTTAAAAATATATATAAAATTATACATATATACATGCATGAATTAAATTTTGAACTCTTTTTTTTTTATTCTTTTTTTTTTTTTTTTAGAAAATAAATGGGGAAGGGATTAATTAGTAATCATTGTTTATTTTAGAATGTTTTACTTTTAAAATATTACAAATTGGCAAAATTACAGTTGTGCGCAAATATTTTATATATTGTTTAGGATTGTTTAAAATATTGATTTAAGTTTCAATTATATTTCAAATTAACGAGGGTAGCGAAAAAGAAATATTGTAAATGCCTTCAAGCAATTCTGTGTTGTATCACAATCGTTAATTACTGCAAAAAGAAAAATTCCAAGAAAAGCCAAAGAATGTTTTGCCAATAAGAAAAGATACCAGGAATGACGGCACCACCAAAACAATGGAAATGTAAAATAAAGAAGTAAAAAGTAATTTGGAAAAGGAAAACGTATTCAAAGAAAAAGAACTAGATTGGAGATCTGATAAAATTCCTTTTTCTGAGAAAGGAAAAGCAATTAAACAAAAATTAATTAATGAGAATTTGAGAAAAAGAAAAGACAGTTATTCAGTTAGATTGTGACCGCTGAGCGAGAAAGACTCATAAAGATATATGAATAAAAATGTTTAAAATGATGGGGTAGGCATCACACGTAAAGGGTTTCACCACCTGCAGCCGATGCAAACTGACTCTACACCGCCTGCCCACAGAAGAACCTAGGAACCTCATGAATACTCCATATTGCTTAACATAGAATGAAATAGAAGAGAATCGTGCGTCCAAAATATGAATTAATTTGGTTTGAAAATTATATTATAGACTTCAATTACAGCTCATCCATTACTTACGGACATCTAAATATTGGACTTTACAGAAAGAAACTATATTGCACTCTCATAAGGCAAACTTTGAATGCTACAAGATCACAGAACTCAACTTGATACACTACCTAATTCATTACATTCTGATCCCACATCCCGGGGTTCGTAAGGTAATGTGAACTATATTTTTTATATAACTCAGAATTTCTTATAGCTACCCTCGTAATGACTCTATTAAAATATTTCATAGCATGAAATTATTGCGTACAACTGTATACTAAATTTGTTTCCTTATATATAAATTAATATTTGTTTGTTCTAAATTAAATATTTTATTGCTTCATTTATGGTTTGGGGAATTTATTATATATTTTAAATGGGAAGGATATGAATTGATTTTACATAGATTATGTTTAATAATAAAATTTTATACATATTTACCTTTGCATTAAAGTTACTCATTAATTATCGTTTACATTCTCCTATCACTTCACCTGCCAAATAAAATGCAAATGATTCAAATATGTCCGAGGTAAACAGATATGTTTATGAATGCATTGGCGGTTACATACAAACCCATATTTTTTTTTGTTATTATCTCGGTTTATCCGATAGGTTTTCCTCCCCATCCTGGGAGTGAGCTAGCTTGGGTCAGGCACCTCGTTAATCGGGAAATATAATTCTCACCGTAATAATGAGTTTGGCGCTTGAGGTCATCGATAAATTGACACTCATAAATATATTCTCCCGTAGATATTTTTTTATATTTAGATCTTACTCAAGAGACAAGGGCTACTGGAAAACTTTTATTTCATTTGCCTTAAATCCTATTTACACAACACTTAAAAATTGTGTCAAGTAAATAATACTTATATAAATAATTCGTGTCAGAATTTTCTTTGGTAGGTAGTATTTAAATATTATCTACAGGTGTTATGGTGACTAGACAGCCATAGAAATTCCATCTTTAAGCACTATTATATTTTTTTAAGTTTTCAAACATCGAAAAGGACGGTTAGAAGGGGGGCCGATTACAAGATAAACCACCATATAGTAACTTGAATTTTGTATATTAATCATGTAAATCACGATATTATAATTTTTTATTATTGTATGTTAATCAAAAGAAGGCTTCTAATTGTAGGGTCATATTCTAAAAACCTTCATATCATTTTTTATTGTTGTTAATAAACATGTAATCAGTTGTTAAAAATTATATTGCATCATCTCTTGGTCACCGTAACAGTTATAGATCTTGTGTTCTTTTGAGCTAGCTTCATGCATAATGGCTCATTATATGAATGGGGATATATATTAGTGTTTTTGAACACCCAGTTAAATCTTGGGTTGGTGCTAAGAATATATTCTTTAAAGTCCATGCCCAATCATTTTATTTTAGTTTAGTCTTATTAGAAATTAAGTTTAAAATGGGCAGTACATTAATGCTACTAAGTAGCCAGAACATTGATGATAATCAGCATGTTTTAATACTTCAGAATTATTGTTTTGATGATTATGTATTCTTATGGACTATCATGTAAGTGGTGCATTCAAAATTACATTTAAATAACTGCCTAAGTTAGCAAAGGCTCAATAGTTAGTTTGATCCACAGAAAACCCATTTCCAATCCAGTCACAAGATTAACTGTTGATTTATTTTGATTATTGATCATTCATGATGTTAGTTTAATCAATAGAAAACATGTTAAGCTAGACACCAAATAAATATGGGTACACCTACAAATTTCTAATTTATTTACACAAAATGTATTTTTGATTATGCCTGATTTAATATATGAAAGTATTCTGGGATCAAAGTTTTTGTCTCAGTACCAATGCATCTTAGATTATAAAGAAAATAATTTGAAATATAAGGATGGAGAAATAGAATTTAATAAGTTTACTGAGAGTACTATTAACCATATTAATTGTATTAAAATTCCAGAGATGAGCATTGAAAATAAGTTAAAAGAATAGTTAGAGATAAAAATAAAAAAAATCATCAAAGATAAATTTATTGAATTAGAGCATGATGCTGATAGTAAACTAAAATGAATAAAAAAATGAAAAGTATGCAAGAACTGTTAAAACTAAAATTTCAAATACATGAATATAAACCAGAATGCTTATAACAAAAATCTGATGGATCAGTGGTTAAACAAAAGTCAAAAGGGAACTTGCCATTCAACCTGATTATAGTATTGAATAGAGAAATCTGAATTAAACATTGAAATTTCACATAATAAACTTTTTAATATATCCAGTATGCATATAGATGTGTTGTATTTAGATGGAGTTGAGCAGAAGAAGAATACCACTGAACATCAAATTTATTTAGAACTGAAAAGAGATAGTATTTTTCCACATCAATTAAGTTTTCTCCAGAGTTAACACAGAATAAAAAACTCCAAATAAAACTCAACCTTAAAACCATGCAGAGAAATGATATAAGAAGATCCAATAAGCTGGATAAAAACAGTTTATTAATACCAGATCGCCAACAAGAGATGTTAAAATAAGTATAATCATTTTTGTTTTTTTTTTGTTTTAAATTTTGAGAATTTCAGATGAATGTCTTATTTATTTCAGTATCAGCCATGTGATCTTCCACATGGTTGTGAGATGACTATCAGAGTTGTGAAGATGCTGATAAATATAGTATTTAATCATTTCCAAAAGTTAGTGACATTTTAATGCAACTAAAGAAAAATGAAAGTTTTTTTTTTAAAAAAGAGGAAAATTCACTCCATATTGTATTTACTTTATAGATAAGGTATGATTTGTTAACATTTTGAAAATGGTAACCAAATGTTTTTCTTTTGTAAGAAAAAAAAGTTTTTCTTTTTTATAAATTGTCAATTAGAAAATAAGCAAAGATCCATGTAGTAAAGCATCCAAGTGTTAAATAATGAGAGGAATAATTATTAATAGTTTTAAGTTAAAGATTTAATTGAATCATTCATTTGGGCATAATTAGCTCTTTTTTTGATTGCTAATAATTAGATTTTGTGTAGGTGAGTTTATAATATATATGCAGCCATTTGTTCAATATTGAATAATTAAAATATTTTTTATATCTTATGAGAGAATTCATTCAGATTTGTTCTATTAAAATAGGGAATTGGACTCAAATAGACATCTCTGTAGTGAAGTTGTAGTATTATTAAATTAGGATTTGAACCTAAAGTGGCCATTTCCTAAAGTTATCATTGTAAGAAAAGTGTAGCAATTATAATTATCTCATATTAGGATATAAGTGTTTATGCTAGAAAACTTATGAGTTAAATAAATGTATTTATAAGTTCATCCATACATAGAATTGTATTTTTAAGTATATTAAAGATCAGGGGTTTGCTGTGTGGCAAATATACTTGTAAAACTGTATTAATATTATAAAATGTAAGATTAATGTCTAAATTAATCAAAGAAACCTTGATCACTTTATAAATAATTATTGTTTTTCTATATGTATGTGAACTAAAATAATAATATATAAAAGATTGCAGAAGTGTTTTTGTTGAAAAAGCGAAAATTATATTTTGTAATGAACTATAGTTTTGTTATTGCAATAGTGTGTTGATATCTTTATTTGCAAGATTGTCTGGTTGATATATTTATTCCAAGTCCATCTATAGAGTAACATGTTTTTCAAGATCTAATGAGATATTGCAAATAGGGACTGTGCAGTGGTCCATCATCATTATGTTAAAGCAAATATTGTTTAAATATATAAAGGTGCCAGTTTATTTCCTGATATTTAGTGCCAAATGGCGCCCTAATCAATTAATATAAATTTAATTTATTTAGTCATTTTTGGCTGACCATTGCAATACATATTTACATAATAATAATTAAAAAAGAGTGATTACAATAACCAATAAATATAACAGTGAATATACACTTAAGTATTGGAAAACTTATAAGATGCCTTACCTTCTAAACACAATTTATGTAACAAGGCAAAACTCTCCATACAGTAGTGCCACCCTGTGCCAACCAGAGTAATCTATGGATGCCAGAAAGCTTGGTCATACATTGATTACTCTGGTTGGCACAGAGTGGCACTACTGTATGGAGAATTTTGCCTTGTTTAATAACAATTATGTGCTAGTATAAGAGATGGTGATCATGTGATGTTTACGATTTATGTAACTGATCTAATAAATTTTCTAATTGTTAATTAATCTGATTCTTCTTTATTTCACATAAATAGAGATTGTTACCATCTGCTTATTTTAATAATAAAAATATTAAAAGTGCTCTTCGTACTTAATTTGAGAATAAAAATCTTACTTAATTCTTTAACCCAAGTCTAAATCCAAATAATGTTTTTAAATTTAAGTATAAAATTAACAAATTATTACTTTTATTTTGAAATGCAAATTTTAAAGTACAATAACAAGTTTGATAATTCTTCATGCATAAAATTTTATTTTTTCTTTGAAAACTGATTGACTTTACTTTGAAACTGTTATAATCGTTTTCTTCATCGTTATAATGGAAGTAATCATTTAGTAGTCACTCTGGAACAATTTAGGATATTTTGAAGGGGAAGGGAGAGGAACACATTAAACAGTCTTCAAAAACTGCTGAAAATTCTAGGCAATAAATTTAATGTCTTTTTTTTTGAGAAAGAAGTTATTGTTTTGCTCATTTTGATTAATATTTACAAATGTTTTGAAATCCTCATGAGATGAAGAACATTATTTATCTTAAGTAAATTAAAATCAGATCATATTTTTAATCAGAGACTTTTTTGTTGCTGTTGTTGTAAAAATAGTCAAGGATCTAAAACAATAAATTAGAAATTATTTGACTATCACCAAAATTAATTTGGCTTTAATGATGTAATATCTATTTATTACATTTTAAGATATAATTTCACCAACTAAAACTTGCCTCAAATCAAGATCTCTTTTTTGAATGTTCAACCAAGAATCCACAATCAAAGAATTACTCTATAAGACATGAAATTTTTATAATTCCAATCAAAATTTCTGGATTCAACAATAAAACCAGCTGGATTGGATCTGTCTAATTGCAACTGGGTCCATAGTTGTTGTATTCTTTTGCTTCATAAATGGAATTAATTAGGCACTGATAAAATCAGTGTAAATATAAACTAAGAACTATATAATTAGTGAATGCTAAAACAACTACTGATAAATCTATTTATTGGTTGAAATTTCTATACGTTGATTATAATAGCACATTGTTAGCCAAGAAAAAAAATCCATATGTTAAATAATATTTATTAGATTACATTTTAAGGATGTATGTTTCACTAAACTTTGTGATATGCTCTAAATTTGATGATAAAGCAAACTGAGTTAACAGGATGACAAGCAATCACTGATGATTATCATTGCATAGTCATTGAGATGTAATAAAACATGGTTTTTCCTTCATTAAAGTTAGAAATCTTTAAGTCAATTAGTCTAAAAAAAGTTGTTTGCTATCATATTTTTGCTTTTAGTGTTCACTAATTTGCAGTCTCTAAAACTCCAAATCTATTAGATAAGTGTCATGTAGACACATATATGTTAAAACCAATCATACTTTATAAATTATTAAAATGAATTATTGAATTTTATTAGTTTATCACAATTCAAATATGTTAATTTTTTATACAGACATGTCTGTGTGCTGATATGTGTTTTATGAAAACCTATTATGAAGTATTTATAAATCACAAAATCAGAATACTGAATTTATATTTATGGCATACTCAACAGACCTTAATTTCATTTTATTGTTTTTAATTATTTATATTTCATTGATAAAGTTATTCCAGTGAATTTATTCAATCTGAAATAGTTTTAGAATATTATATATTCATATTATATCTCTTGATCACAGTAACAGTTATAGAGCTTTTGTTCTCTGAGCTGGATCCATGCATAATGATCTGTTATATGAAAGACATTTACATTTAGTGTTTATGGACATCCAGATAATGATGATTCTGGTTCACACAAATGGGATATCCTTTAAACTCCATACACTACATTTCATTTTAATTATTTAGAAATTAAGTTTATAGTTGGCTAGTACGTTAATGGTATTATGTGGCCAGAGCATTGATGATGATCAGCATGTTTTAGTAGCCCAGCATTACTTTTTTGTTATATTCTTATGGATTAGCACTTAAGTTTGTGTATACAAATTATTGTTACCCTAAGTTTGGCAAAGGGCTAAATAATTAGTCTGTCTATAATGAACCATTTTTAAATCCAGTCACAAGATTGATCATTTATTTTATTCTGATCTTTCATGATGATGAATGATTATTACTTTTGTGTAATGCTGGTGAACTCATAGTTACTTATACTTATAATTAGTTCTGTGCATACCTATTATTCATATTCATTATATTCATTATTATATCTTTTAATTTTATATTTAAATTTTGTATTGGCATGGGGTTGATGATGATGAGTCCCATTATCCCATGTTTACCCAAGAAGAGTTTGTATTGCTACAATATATAAACTCATTCTTTATAGCTTAAATTTTAAAATTTAGTACATTTTGAATTAAACACACAGTTTTAAATACCTGTTTACTATATTAATGTAATGATTGGAAATTCTTATATAAGTATTTTCTTGCAACATATTCTATTTTTAAAGTATAAAGCTATTTTTACATTTGATCACAAATTGTATTTAAACCACAACATTTTTATATAAGACAGGGATAACTTTCAAATCCATTTTAAGACTTTTAAATAATTAGTATTTATTATGAATGCCAAATTTTGTGACTTTTAGAAAATGTATTGAAATTAAATGTAATAAATGAAAAGCATATTTATTATCTTCTGTATGTACCTGTAAAATACAGTCTATTTTGTATTATAGCAGCAGTTAGAATTACTCAATTTTAAAAGTTGCAAGATTATATTTCTCAATCTCATTTTAATTTATTTTAATATATATTAAAGGAAAGATTTTTATGCTTAAATGGAAAAATACATTAGTTTAATACAGTAATTTATTAAACATATTTTTAATAAATATAATGAAATAAAATCCTTGGTTTTTTTCACCTCCAAGTGGTAAGTTTTAAATTGCACTTTATGCAAAAAAGTAAAGCTTAGTATTATTAGAAAAAGAATTATATGGCTTAGCGAATGTCATCTTACATTGAGATTTTAAATGAAGTTTGTAATTTATGCAAGCTTCATTTAAAATCTCAATGTAAGATAACACTCCCAAGATAGGCTATGAATATGGAGATCTAAGTTCTCCAAAAGTGCTAAGCTGTATAATTCTTTTTCTAATAATACCAAGCTTCACTTTTTTGCATAAAGCGCAATTTAAATGTAATGATGATTTTTGATCTACCATCATTTTAATTCAATAAGCTTATTAATGATTCAAAAGATAAAGTGTGTTTTATAAAAAGAAGTTATTGTTGTATATAGTTGCAAGTACAGATGTTCTCATTCTTATTCTATATATTATAAAAATCCAACAGTATATCCACCAATCAATCAAAATTGATCCTAATTACATCTCAATTTGTTTTAACATTGTGGAAGGAAAATGGATCATGTATTTTATTGTAATAATGAAAGGGTAATATGTGAAGAAAGATATGCCCCACAAGTGGAAAAATATGATTCATATCTGTTTTGATTTATACATTTATCCAATGCTCCAATAACAGAGTTTGAATTTTAATTGTTTGATCTCTTTAAATTAATATTATTTTAAGACTAGTTATAAATATGGTTCAAAAATGCTGAAAGCTATTTTTGAACTATGAAAACTAAATCTTATTCCTTGTCAAATGTTATAGCTATTTATATAGATATCAGGGTTTTTCTTTATGGCTACCAAATGTGTAATGCTAAGAATATAAACCCATTCTTGGAACAAACAAGATTGAATATGTTAATGAGATACATTATAAGTAAACTTACTAAAGAATCATTTAAATGAAGTTGCAAATAATATCCACTTTTTGCTTATATCAATGCCAATCTTTTATCTGACAAAATAAATTGGCATTGATATAACAGAAGGTGAACGTTGTTTAGAAGTTCATTTAAATGATTCTTTAGGAATCTTGCTTATAAGTTATCTTAGAAATGTATTCAGACTTGCTTGTTCTGTGAATAGTTTTATTTTATATATGAGACTGTTTGTTGTTAGCACCTCTTGCTTAAAATGAGAGAATGAAGATAGTGGGAAAAAATTAATGCCCACCAAGTTGAATTTCAATTGAACTGAGAAGAATATTACTTTGTCCCTTTTTAAAATCTTTTTGTTTATTTTGAACTGAGAGCTATCAATAACAAACAACTTCATATACAGATAAAAGCTGACTATACATATGTAGTCTATAAGAAATGGTAATGTAGGATAATTGGATGTCTTAATTTAGATTTATAAAATGTTTTCACATCTCTGCAATATTTCCACATCCACACAAATAAAGCAACTTTCACTTGACTATGCAGATCATTTTTAATTATTTGTTCTATTTGCTTCATTTTTATACTATAAACTCATGTCTTCTATCTACAGATTATACTTTTAAGTTGGATTTTTTTCTGTTAGTTTTCTTTATTTTGAAGTAACTACTTAGTGTTGCCATACAAGCTCTGGAACATTTTGCATGTATAAAATTTTTATTTTTGACAATTTCATGCTTGGATAATTTTTTTTTCATGTTTTTTACACAATTGCATAAGCAAGAATATAGTCATATAAAAAAATGCCATTGATAAGTTACAAAGTTAAAGTTATCGTAAGAAGTTATACATAAGTGCAATGTATTGTAATGTTACAATTTTGTATATTTTGATTTTTTATTTTATTTGATAATACTTAAAAATAGAATAACATGGAAAAATTACTGCAAGAAAATTTAATTCCTGGAGAAGAGGTATAAAAATTCTCAGATTCCAGATCAACCCCAGAGCGATGGTCTTCTTATATATATGTAATAAGTAACTGAAATAACGTAAGTTCAGAAAAGTATAAGGCCACCTCTCCCACTTATAGTATATATATATATATAATTATTCAAAACAATACAATAATTAATACAGTAATAATATTTTAAACAAATATATACCAATTTAATAGAAGTACTTTCAACTATCTATGTAGTCGTTGTCAACTAGACTCAAATTGTATTAGAAAAAACCGTTACAAATGTAAACAAAGGTAATACGTCATACATCAATTTTCCCACAATTCATTAATTTTTATATTGGCTGCCTGTCTATTTATCAACTGTTGCTTTTCACTTTTTATTAACATAGCTTCTTTAATTTTGCGTTTATTATTATTTCTTTCAATACACAGAATTTTAACTTTATTAAAATCAAAATCAAAACCATAATTACATGTTACATTATGATCAAAAAATACTGATGGTGATACATCATCATTTCTAACATTCTCTTGTCTTGATTTTTGCACTCGTTTATATAATAACAAATGCTCCCTTGATCTTTTCTCCAATGTACATCGAGATTCCCCAATATATGCCTTTCCACAAACACATAGCCATTTATATATTGCACAACTTTGATTTAAAATACTACACCTATTTTTTGAATTATTTATTAATCTATTTAAATTAGGAGTAGTATAAAATGCAACTTCGACATATATTTTTATATATCTGTTTTATAAATTTAACCTGTTCATTACAAATAAATGGTATTGATATCCAAGTATATTTTATTTTATCAATATCTATAGCATCTAAAATATTTCTATTATTATTAAACTTAGTAACAATATTATAAATTAATTTATGATCATATCCAACATTTAACAAATCCATAATAAATACATTTATGTTACTTATTTTATCAGAACTATATTTACATAATTTATTATTCCTAAATAAAAATGATTTTAAACCGGATAATTTATGTGCTATTGGCACATTTGAATACCAAGGAATATATCCTCTTTTTTCAATATCTTTTATTACCATACAATAATCTAATTTATTTTTATTACGTGTAACTTTAATATCTAAATACTGAATTGACTTTTTTTCTTCAAAAGATTTACTCCATTTTAAACCTTCTAAACTATTTAATTCATTGAATAATACATTTATAATATCTAAACTTCCACAAACGAAAACATCATCAACATACCTGTAATAAATTTTAATACCTTGGCAATATATATTAGTATTAAGAATTATATCTTCATATCTTGATACCACAAAACTACATATTTGTGAAACTACAGGAAGTCCCATAGGCCATCCATAATCCATTTTATAATAATTTTCATTAAATATAGCATATATATTTTTATCAATAAAATATAATACATCATAATAAAATATTATAATAAAATATAATATATATGCTATATTTAATGAAAATTATTATAAAATGGATTATGGATGGCCTATGGGACTTCCTGTAGTTTCACAAATATGTAGTTTTGTGGTATCAAGATATGAAGATATAATTCTTAATACTAATATATATTGCCAAGGTATTAAAATTTATTACAGGTATGTTGATGATGTTTTCGTTTGTGGAAGTTTAGATATTATAAATGTATTATTCAATGAATTAAATAGTTTAGAAGGTTTAAAATGGAGTAAATCTTTTGAAGAAAAAAAGTCAATTCAGTATTTAGATATTAAAGTTACACGTAATAAAAATAAATTAGATTATTGTATGGTAATAAAAGATATTGAAAAAAGAGGATATATTCCTTGGTATTCAAATGTGCCAATAGCACATAAATTATCCGGTTTAAAATCATTTTTATTTAGGAATAATAAATTATGTAAATATAGTTCTGATAAAATAAGTAACATAAATGTATTTATTATGGATTTGTTAAATGTTGGATATGATCATAAATTAATTTATAATATTGTTACTAAGTTTAATAATAATAGAAATATTTTAGATGCTATAGATATTGATAAAATAAAATATACTTGGATATCAATACCATTTATTTGTAATGAACAGGTTAAATTTATAAAACAGATATATAAAAATATATGTCGAGTTGCATTTTATACTACTCCTAATTTAAATAGATTAATAAATAATTCAAAAAATAGGTGTAGTATTTTAAATCAAAGTTGTGCAATATATAAATGGCTATGTGTTTGTGGAAAGGCATATATTGGAGAATTTTAGAAATTGTAGAGAAAAAAATTATATAAACGAGTGCAAAAATCAAGACAAGAGAATGTTAGAAATGATGATGTATCACCATCAGTATTTTTTGATCATAATGTAACATGTAATTATGGTTTTGATTTTGATTTTAATAAAGTTAAAATTCTGTGTATTGAAAGAAATAATAATAAACGCAAAATTAAAGAAGCTATGTTAATAAAAAGTGAAAAGCAACAGTTGATAAATAGACAGGCAGCCAATATAAAAATTAATGAATTGTGGGAAAATTGATGTATGACGTATTACTTTTGTTTACATTTGTAACAGTTTTTTCTAATACAATTTGAGTCTAGTTGACAACGACTACATAGATAGTTGAAAGTACTTCTATTAAATTGGTATATATTTGTTTAAAATATTATTACTGTATTAATTATTGTATTGTTTTGAATAATTATATATATTTTATTATAATTGGAATACAGACATTGATTAATAATTTATATATATATATGCATGTATTGTCTAGATGTGTGATTTAAAATGATTTAGCAAAAGATTTGGGGTTCATCTCGGAGTTGCTTGATACTAGTACTATAGTACTGATGTATTTTACATTATAAGTGAGAAGGGTTGGTAGTGACAATATTTACTAAGCCAATTTATATTACCCAGATGATGGATGGAGAATTCCAATAAAATCCCTTGATATTATAATAGTAACAATAATTAACTATCCCCAAAGATGTAACTAAAAATTAAATTTATGAACAACCACATGCACACATATATATATATATATATATAATTAAAGTATACATAATTTCCAATGTGAACTAATCAACCAATCAATGTTAATACACTTTTCAGCACCTCTATACTTACTAATTGCTATGCCAATAAAAAATCATTAACCCATGAAGATTAGAACTAAGACTTAGTTTGCATCTGGGGTGCAAAAGATTTCACTCTTGTTAGAAATTGCTACATATATCTGGACAACAAATATAAATGTCATTTTACATCGGCTTAGCAATCTAATTTGTGAAGAAGTACTGAAATGTATATATACTGTATGTTATTTTTTAATAAGTTCAGAAATACTGAAATATATATGTATGTTACATTTTATTTATATTTAACAAAACATAGAAGCATAATATTCTCTTAAAAATATAATCCGCCTTTTTTAAAAAATAAATTATAAACTTTTGTACATCCATATAAAATAATTTTATAGTCCATTAAATCACTTCAGTTCTTCGCATAGTTATTTATGACGTTAAAAGACGCTGTTACTTTTTTTTCATATGTCATAGCATCAGGTCGGGAGGTGAACCCGCAACAACCGTCTGCAACCAACTGCTTGCTTGCAAGGCAGCTGCGCTGACCTTTCGGCTAACAACGCTTGACCATGAAAAATTTATATATTAGTCTTTAATAATTAAGTAGCTCAATAGCTGCTCAACTTATTCAACAATTAAGTTGATTTATTTTTTTAATAATATAAATTATTATTAATAATAGCTATAGCAATCTACCATTAATTAAGCTTCTAGCTGCCTCTGATCAATCTTATGATTTATAGGATCTTCCAAAATCGTTTTTAACGTTGGATTAAGCGAAACGTTTGAGTACTTTTTTTTATTTAAATGATTTATTATTTTCTTCCAGTTACTCCAATCATTGATAAATGGATTTTTCTGAACTAATTTATAGAACTTAATATCGCCATTGCTTAGTTTGATACTGAAAATGTGTTTTCTATCGTTATGCACAACAGGTAAAAAAAGTTCAAAAGGAATGCTTGTGACTTGCTTCATACATCCCGATTCTTTGCAAGTGGTTTCTGAACAAATTAATAACATTTTCCTGCAAATCTTAAGGCTGACTCTTCTATAGCTCTTATCTCCACTAGAGAATTCCATAAAGACATTCTTATACCAAGGATGCACAAACTGATTTTCTGTTATTGTCCTTTCACATATTTCCAACCATAACTGATCAAAAAAATCCTGAAATAAAACAAATAATCAATAAACTAATTTGTTTTAGATTTTGTCAACTTAAATAATAATAATAATTATTAATGTAATAATAATAACAATAATAATAATGAAATTAAAACAGGCAAAACTCTCCATACAGTAGTGCCACTCAGTGCAAGCCAGAGTAATCAATGGATACCAGAAGGCTTGTGCATAAAATCTCTATCTAGTGCTTACTCATCCAATATCCCCAGACTAGTTTCTAGCTTGTGGCTTTCATCAGTGAAGTGCCTTAGATCTGAGAGCACTGCATCTAGATCTTAGGATCTAATGCAACCCTCCAGCAGCCACTTTTTATCTCTACTTAACTACAAAACCATGAGAATAAAATTGAAACCACAATAATATTTTTAATCCAAGCTCATTAGCTTATATAGTCATATAGGTCTGAACTCAGTTCAGTACCCATACATTTTGGTGTCTTTGGTTCTTTAATAACCATAGCTACCACTATCCATATTAGGCAGGATTGGTATTAAACCGCTAAACATCACATGATCATTATTTCTTATGCTTGTTCATAACTGTTATTAAAACAGGCAAAGCTCTCCATACATTAGTACCAATGAAATGGTGATCATGTGATGTTTAGTTGTTTAATAATAATAATGTGTATACATGTACATGTGTGAAAGATCTCACAGTGCAGTGATTAATAATAGCCATCTTTTATATTTATGACCCATGGAATAGAACTTTACCTGAAATTTTTAAGTGAAAACAGGATTTTTTTCAGATAGCTATTTCTTACATGATTCGGCTAGGTGAATGGATAATGAGCTATTTTTACCTAGTAGGTAACAAGAAAGAGAACTGCTAAAAATTTCAATGAGTAACTTGCTGAGTATTATCTTCTCCACTGGTTATTTTTATAGGGATCCTGGAGAATTTTTGCTTGGATAGAATTATTTAGCTCATTGCAAGTCAAAGACCTGTCCAGTAGTTCCTCATAGAGAAACAAATGAAAAAGAAATAATATTCATTAGGCTTTCCAACTGCTCTTGTTTTAGCTAAAAACTTACTGTCCAACTTTGAATGGGAAGCTGATTAGTTTATGAGTTATTTATCTTTTAAAAAACAATATGAGATCATGAAGTTTTTTCATTATTTGACTATATATAAATATATATTAAACAATAATTCACATAGTAATTATATTTATATGTAAATAGGGGAGAGATGACCTAAACTCCATCTAGTTGTGAAATAATTAATTAAATCCATTACATTATGTTTAGCAAACTAAAGAATAGAGTAGACTGTCTATTCTGTATAGTTTTGGATGTAAGTAAGGTTAAGTTTGCTAAAATATATTGACATTTTAGAGTGCCATTAATATTGACACCAGATGATTATAGCATAGACAAGGGACTCATTTTTAATGACCATTGCATAAATAATCATAGTTCCATGAAGTTTTAATTATCTCACCACAGCCCTCATAACAGATTTATGACATTTTATTGCTTTGTTTAAGCATAAAGGCTGTGGTCATGTAATCCATATTGTATCAAATACATATAATTCATGTTTAAGCCCCAATAACATTGTGACAAAGTAGAGAATTTTTATTTGGATATGCAAAATGCTTTTGATCAAACCAAACAGTATTTTAAAATCATTAAGGGAAAATTTAATCCTAGAATTGATAAAACATTAAAAGATCAATGTACTGTGAATAAATTTGCTTATGGTGGTAGAAGTGAGAGAAGATACAGACTTATGTAATTCACAGGACATGGGAGCATTCAAATGAAAGTACAGTAGAATCATATTTTCATTAACTAAAAGTATGTATTTACCACAGAAAGTGATCATGGATTAATGAGATGTAAGATATATATTAATGCAAATTAGAAAGATGAAAACTATTCAGAAAGTCAGTATTATTATTTCTACCTTCAGACATTCCAAAGAATTTCAATTAGAACTTGCAAATCATTTTAAAGTATTAAACAGTTTTTGAAGATGGCTCAGATTCAAATAAAATCAATAAAAATATACCATTAGGAACTGCAAGATAAATAGCTAATACCAAAAGCCGCAATTTCCCAGAAATTTTTTATTCAGACAAAACAATGGATGACAAAAAGAAAGACTATGACTTTTTTCAAAAAGATAGATTGAAAAGATTTTAATGATTTACAGTTTGTAAATGATGCAAAAAAAATTATCAATAATATATGAATTATAGTTGTGAATTGGCATAGAAAACTATAGAAAAGAATAAAAATCTCAAATGTATAAAATAGCATCTTAGCATTTAAAGAAAAATTGTTTCAACAATAAGAATAAAAATGAAACTATTACTAAAAAAAGACATAACATCATGAAATACGATAAAGAGTTTTGTAAAGAGCTATATAATAATAAAGGACAAGAAAGCAACTTATTCTCTACAATTACTACATCTCTAAATTGCCAGGTATTTTAAAATGAAAAGATAAGAAGTAAAATGCTCCAGAAAATGATGAAATTATATCTTTAAAAAAAAACAGACAAAGGAATAGAAAAATTGTTGGCCAAGATATATACCAAATGTTTAAATAATAAAGATGTATTAGATGATTGGAAGAATGCAGTAATAATATTCATATTTAAGAAGCACAATAGATTTCATCCATGTAATAAGAGAAGCTATAAAAAGGATTAATGAATATGAATTGGGATTATGCTTTAGATTTATAGATTATAAAAATTCAATTATAACTAATTTTCTTCTTTTTTGAGCCAATGCAATATCTGATAATTAATTAATATATTCACAGAAAAGGTAGTTTTTTAATCTTCAGCTATATTACTGCATAGCATGCTTTCAATGTATAGAATATATCATATTTGTATGCCATGAATATGATATATTGAATATATTGAAAGCATGCTAATTAGTACTAAAGCTGAAGATTACAAAAATGCATTTCATTCTATAAGTATTTTCACAATGATTAGAGATTTGGACTATCAAAATATAAACCCAGAATATTAGCATATTCTGAAGAATATTTATCAAATGCAGTATCAGAGATTAGATTATGAATACTAAGATTATTAAAATTAAGAAGGGTGTTCAACAGGATGATTCCATATCTCTAAAACTTTTTATAAAGTTTTACAAGAAATATTTTGTGGGTTAAAATGAGGAGTTAAGGGAATAAAGGTAAATGGAAATCATTGATGCCCGCAAAGCAGAACAGAACTTCACCATACTTCGGGCATTGCTCTAGGACCAGGGAATGACCCGGTGTTAGTAAGGATGGATAGTACAGAATATATAAGAAATTATTTAAGTTATCTAAATTTGGCAGATTTATTTTCGCAAATAATGCTTCAGATGTTCAGATAATGTTACAATTGCTATTAGATATAAGTAAAAAAAAAATAAAGATATATATTAAAAAGACTAAAATAATATTTAATGGATTTCCTCAGTAGAAGAACATAAAAATTGATAATCATGGTTTAGAAGATGTTAACATTTACAACTACTTTGGTCAGATTATTAATTAAAATGTATCATAATAAATGAAATTAATTACAAAACTAAACCTGGATAGAATAAGTAGAAATAATTTAACATTAAAAGAAAATATGGTTATGTGTTTGAAAAGCAAAGTTTTTGACCAATTTTTAATTGTGGATCTGAGACTTGAACACTTACTTAATAGAAGAGCAACACAGAGATTACAGATCATTCAATAAAGGATATAAAAGAGTATGTTAGGTGTAATAAGAAGAGATTGAAAACAAAAAAATGAGAGAAAAACAAGAATCACTGGCATTATTCAAAGAATTAAAAGGCTGAAATGGAACTGGGCTGAATATATTACTAAAAAACGATGATAATAGATGGGCCATCAAAGTTTTAATTTGGATTATAAGAGATTGTAAAAGATTTAGAAAGAGACCACATGTGAGATGGATGGATGCAATAAAAAAAACTTCCTAGTTGTGATAGACAGAAAAGAGGCTATGGATTTAAATTTGGAAAGACATTCATCCTGTAGTGATGGTTGAAAATGAGGATGAACTAATTTTAATATCTAAGCTAGCAATAATAGGATAATCTTTAATGTCACTAAATGATGAATGATAATGATTAATGTATTTATCTAAAGTGGATGGTATTAAGGCATGAGAGTAGAAAATTTGATTCATGTAAATTATTTGATGTAATAATAACTAATACATTAATTAAAAGTTGACTTTTGTGGATCTAAATAATTATTGTAACTGCTGGAGTGGATAACTTAAAGAGAGCTTGAAAGTCTGGGTTCAAATCCCCTTTAATTAAATCTAATAATTTGTATTGTATTTTTATGTGATACTTTAAAGGAATTAAAAGTTAAAATAATAAAAATTAAACTTACTTTGACAGAATTCCCTTCAATTAATATATTATCATCCAAACTAATTTTTTTCTTTTCTTCTGCAAGAGTAATTTTGAACAAATTTTTACCAAGTTTAACAGGAACTACAAATTAAAGATAATAAACTAAATTAATTATAATTTTTTAAAAATTTAAAAATTGTTGTTTATATTATAGATTTCAAGTATACAAAATATATTAAACAATTCATGTTTCTCTGACACATTTACACCAGTAAAGATATTTCCCATGATTCATCACTTGAATCAGTATAATTTGTAATTGACTTGAATCTGTTGATCAAAATTTAGAACAAACCACAAATCTTTTCCTATCTTACCCTTAATACTGCTCTATTTCCTTTGCTGCTGACCTATTATTGATTTTTATAAATCTCATCAAGATTTTGACTGTTTTTAAAATAGTATATAATTTTCAAGCCAATCCAAGATCTCTTATACAGCTCAACATGTGATTGCTGTAGAATTTTCTACTTACATCATCAGCATTTTTGGATATTCCACCCAACCTCATAAAAATCACATTAAGTCATCACTTGAATCAATTACTATTTTAAAAAAAGAATATAATTTAAAACTTTTCTTAAAACTATTATATCCTATTATGAAATTTCAAATCATTAGTACCATTTTTGGTATCTGCATTCTTTATTCTTGGATGTGTGTAATGACACATCCAAATTTTTTATTTTATTTATTATCAATCAGCACAATTCACTATCCAGTTTGTAGAGATGGCCTAAACTTATTGTATCCCAAACTATTTTTATTCTTCAACAAAATTAAAACTATAATCCTACATTAACAACACTTGATATCTGTACTGTGTTATATAAGTTAAAAATCTTTACTTTTTGGATTTTACTCTTGAAAGTATGCTGGTCTAATTCATCAGTTCACTGGAAAATGTCTGATAGCAGCATATACAAACTATCTATCTTTAGTGGGAACTTTGGACATTATGCTAAAATTGTGACCACAATCCAAAATCTTTGTTTGTCTTATTAAGCATTTTATTCAACTTCCTTCAAGATACTGTTTCTATATTCTCTACTTTTAAGTTTAAATTAATTCTACATGTTCTCTTTTCAAGAAGTATCCAGAAGATAAATTATATTTCTTCCAAACATGTATAAACTTCACAACATTTAGGCTATCTGTCTTTCATAACCAAATCAATCAATGTGAAAATGTTAAACAATTATGTTAAAAAATTTGAATCATTATAGTCGCAAAACAATGTAAGGCACATGATGTACTTTTTATATGGTGATAAAAAATATATATTTAAATTTTTACCCAGAAAAATTATACTTAAGTTATAGTTTTCTAATATCTTTTCTAGCTATGCAATTTTTAACGCTGGTTTTATTTTACGAATTTTTCTTTTTCATTCTATTTTATATTCATATATTTCTGAACATCAAATTTTGCATATATTCTACACATCATTTTATTTGACTAATATATTTTTAAAATATTACATCAAATGTAGTTGATATAACTTGAATAGGATTAGGATTTGGATAGGTAAACATAAAGTCTTAAGGCAAATTCAAAATGGATTTAATTTAGAGAAGCATAAAATATTTTTTATTGTGTTTGCATAGCGTGATGAGTAGTAGGGTGTCAGACTCTGGAACTTGTATCCTCAAATTGATTCCAGCTTTGATACTTTTGGTACTCAAATTTACGAACTCTTGAGTAATAGTTATTTGATTTTTTTGAATTGATTAAAATGACTGGTGGGGAAAGCAAACAGTTATTAAAAGCAATTCTAGTTATGGAAGTCAACCATACAGATTTTCTAAAATTCCTTTATATAAATTTATAGCAGAAGCCAGTCTATCAATGCTATTAATATAATGAAGTGGATGTTATTTGAGCATTTTCTGATTAATACTGAACCTTTATCAATGTATAACTAGATGTTCTATACATTTGAGAACAATGTAAACTATTCAATAATGAAAATTAATTCTTACCATACCTTGTGAATTTATACTTGATTTTGGAAACCTCAGATATGTAATGAAAGCAAAAAATCAGAGTTGATACTAAGATCATTTAATCTGCCACACTAAAAGGTGTTTTTTTTGTTCATTTAGTTCACTTTGTATCAGTCTGGTATTAGTCCAAGTATATCACCATCTAAACAAACTTTTGTAATCAGTAATGATAATCCACCTAGCATAGTAAAATAAAAATTATGGTCCCAGGATCTTTTAAACTGTAAAAATCTTTATATACCAGGAATAAAAGGCCTATTTTTTTAATTGTAACATTTTAAAAAAGTATTTATTGATAAGAAAAAGATTTATGATAAATCAGGAATTACATTAAATTGTAAAAACTAATGGTTGGAATCTGATATTTTTTCTCCCCAAAATTGGACATTATAGGCTAATATATAATCTGAGAGCACAAAAAAAATAATATTGTATGAATAACAATACTAATCAAACAAAATAGGGTGATAATGTTTTGATAGTAAACAAAATAAAAACAAAAAACCAAACACAGTGGTTTTATTAACTAATCTTGTTATAGCATATACGTCTTCCCTAAAATCATTTCAATAAAATTGATTATTCTCAAAATAAAACACTGGTTCATAATTAGAAGATATATCACTAGGAAATAAAAAAATTCCTTTATTTAACTAGCTTATTTTATAATCTTACTTTATATGAACCAGATAATGACCAATATCATATGCCTTTTTCAAACTCTTCCACAATTTTAAAGCCATCTACTTTAAACATGATTAATAAATGGGTGCTAGACATTATAGTGTATAGACTGATTTCTGGCCTTTTTTTTTAATTGGTGAAGACTAAAATTCAGAGCTGGAATTAATGCATCTATCAAATAACTTTTACTCCTTTATTCTATTCAAGATAATATCCTAAAATTTAAAAAAAGCAAGTAAGGTTTTAAATTCAAACTAACTTCCTTGCATATATGTCTTTTGCTCAGTTTCTATATTTATTTTAGATATCTCAGTTCATGACAATTGCAGGCTCTTTCTATCCTTTGATTAAGAAGACTAATACCAACAACAATATCACATTATTTTCTTATATGCTTACTCATATTTTCAAGAATAATTATCTTTCCTCTGCTTTAGAGCCATATTAGTAAGAATATGGAAAATCCTGAATTATTGAGATTAGCCTTTTCTAGCCTAAAGAATGAAGGGGCCTACAATAGTCATAAAAGTAAAATTTTTAAAATATATAGAAATTAGTGTTAAAATCATATAATTATGCAGGCAAATAAGTTGAATTTAAAAATTTAAGAATTTTTTTAATTTTAAGAATTTAATTCGTATGAAGAAGTAAAAGATAACTTCTATATAGATAAGTGAATTAATTCCAGCTTTAAATCTTAATCTTCATTGATGAAAAAAAAATCCAGAAAGTAATCTGAAGTATTTTATAGCATTATAATATCTATTGATTACTTGAGCTTACAGAAGATGATTCTATAGTAGACAGAAGAGTGCTCTAGATAAAGACTTAATATTTATAAAATATAACACAAGTAGAGTGAGATTTATTATAAATAAAATATTAAAAAACCAACAGTGTAGAGACTTATGACATATTGCACAGAGAAACAATAGTGGTTGTTAAACTTAATAGAAGGTACCAGCAAATGTAAATAATTCAGCTTTTTGTCCTAACAAGTTTTCATTATGATAAAGTAAAAAAAAATTTGTATAGATGAATAAAATTCTTTTTAAGATAATGACATTTTAAAATTATCATAAGAGATTTTAACACTAAAATCAAAAAGTATTTAATAAATGAAAGTATGGACAATATTTGGATAAAATCATTGAAATGAAAGGAAACACAGTCTTGTAAAATTTGTGGGGAGAAATAAAACTGAACATATTTTGATGAAAATTCTGAGAGGACACATCAAAATAATGACATTTCATGCATTGGTATATTTTTATTAACAGAAAGTCACTGATGTGTTTAATATTTTCAACACAGGAAGTGATTATTGAATGGTAAGGATATATAATATGTATTAATACAAAAGTAGAGAAACAAAACCTATTAAGAAAGAAAATGCTAATAATTAATATCCTTAAGTTTTAAATTTTTTAATTAATTTAATGTAGTAAGTTTTAAAACATTAACAAATGTTGAAGATAAGCAAGACCAATACTCAACATAAAGTAACAAATCTGAGAGAATTTTCTACTGAGACAAGACAATGTAGGAAAAAATGAATATAAAAATAACATAAAAAATTATTGTGCAAAAGGAAATTAATCTCCAATCGTGCACTGTTTTTATAAGTATTATAAATCTCCAAGCATTCACCCATCAAATAACTCACTTAAGTTTTAAAACTGGTGAATGCACTGAGATTCATAATAGTTACAAAAACAATGCACAATCAGAGATTAATTTCCTTCTGCACAATTACATATTTTTTAGTGCTTAGTTTATTATAAAAAATTATTGTAAATGGTAAAGAAATCTATAAAAGAATACAAGTCTCAATAATATAAAACATCAAATAATTACATTTTTTTATGCTTACACAAGCTGTTTACACAGAATGTGATGTGATGCACTGTGACTTCTCCTTAAACGGAGTCAGGAATCTCTCAGCAGCTATGCCCAGAGAAACCTGTTAGCCACTTTACCTTCACTTTTCATTGTCGCAAAACTCCATACAGTAGCACCACTCAGTGCAAGCCAGAATAATCAATGGCTGCAGAAAAGTTTTTGCATAAAATCCCTATCTAGTGCCTACTCACCTAATATCCCCAGACTAGTTTCTAGCTTGTGACTTTCATCAATAAGGAGCCTTGGATCTGAGTGGTGATACTATAAGGAGAGTTTTGCTACTGTGTAGTATAAAAAAATATCTTGGTATTCAATGAAAGATTACTTTAACAATTATAAAAAATAAACAGCATGCTTTTAAAAGAAAAATATCATAAAGTAGATGGAAGAATTTCATAAAAATTATGTAGTAATATACTGATGATTGTGCTACTTTTGTCAATTCAAAAGATGATTTACAGAATGCTCTTAATGTTTTGAATGCAATATATAATGACTTATCAACCAGTGACCGAAGAAAAATTCTGAGCAATGTTTAGCTTGAAAGGTTATCAATTTGAATATGTAAGCCTGTTAAAATATCTTGCTAGTTTTATAAACTAAAAGATGAACTTAGATTTGATGTAAAACACAGACTCCAGTGTATTACTGCTTTTAATAAGTTAGAAAAATAGAGCATTTCATTACAGATAATAACTACTAGAACTAAGATTTCTGTATCAATGTAAGAATGTTCTACAAAATTTTTAAAATACAATAATGAGATCATAAATTCAGTCTATGTGTTTTCAACTTGCTGAATGTAATACTATACAATCCACTATTGTAAAATCATATCTTTATTGGATTAAACATATTAAATAAATAAACAATGCAAGACTTCCTAAAAGGATATTTTATGGTAAACTTGAGTATGACTTTCTTGGAAGAGGTAGATTTCTTTTATGTTATAAGGATTATTTCAATGGTAATTTAAACAAATACAATGTCAATTGTTTCCATTGGGAAAATATGGTAGAGCATAGAATACATTGGAAGCTACAATTAGACATAGTGCTGAAATGTTTCAGAAAGAATAGTTTTCTCTTAAAGAAGTTGTTAAAAGACAACATTGTAAAATATCAAGTAAATAATACTGTGTATATGTTGATGCATTTGTGGTTTACAGACTGGTTTGTATGATTACCATAAAACTTATTTGCAAAGTATTTTTTTTCCCTTTTCTTTCTTTTCATTGGGGGGCGGGTACAATAGTTATACTGTACTCATTTATAAGCAGCTGTTTATTATATTTTATTTGCATTTATAAAGATATAGTACTTTTTTATCTCTCAAATATGGTTTTATTATTGTTAACATATCTAATTTTTCTTAAATAAAAATCAACTTTCTCCCCTTATTCACATCCAATCTCCTTGAACATTTGTGAATCTAATTCTTAGATTTATACCTTGATTTATTTTTAATATTCTTTTTTCACATTATCAATACAAAATTATTTTCTGGCTTTATTTCATCTACCATTCGGTCTTCATCCACTTTTTTCTCTATCATATTATTTTCCATAAATAAAAACATCTTTTTTTTTCTTCTTTTATTTCTATTTCCAACACTGCATCTATTTTCTTTTACATATATAATAATTTAGGAGCAATGAAACGAAAAAAAAAAAAGAGAGACTATTTTCATATATGGTCTAAATTATAATATTTACAAGATTTAAATTCAAATCTGGAAATATTTTTACATCTTTCTTTAAATTGGCTTTAATTAGAATCTCTAAGCATTCATTTTTAATAATTTTCTACAATTCAACTCGTGCTTATATATATTTAATCTAAATCTTTCCCATTGTAAATCATTTATTATAAAAGAATTCCTCTAGTAATTATACTTTCTAATAAATATAAATTATCTCTTACAGATAAATCCCAGCTTCTGATAAATATATGCCACACATATTAAAAAACTAAATCCTCAAATTGTTATTATCAGTCATTTTAATCTTAAAATAATACCACAAACTTTATTTACATTTGAATCACTATTAAATCTCTGCGGTAATCTTATTGCCCTTATTTGATCATATTTTATCGAACACATAATCTTATCTTCAAACAGTCTTAATATTTCTTTGATAATCTTTGGTACAAATCATTAATCTCTAACAGCATTGTAACATTCATCATCGTCATTTTAAACCATTATCGATACCTCTGCAGAATAATGGTCTCTTCAAGTTTAATCCAGTTTGATCCAATCCATAATCTTTCTTCTTACATCATACCAACAATATCAATATTTATTGTTTTTTTAGTCTAATATCTTAATAATATCTAAAATTCCAATAAACATATTCTTACATTCTTCTCTTTATATTTCCTTATTATATTTCCACATATTCTCTAGTCACTTTATTTCCTACATACTCCCTCTTTCTTCTAGTAACCAAAGGGCAGATTGAACTTAGCAGTTCCATTCAATTCATAAATTAAGATTATTTTTACTTTACTCAGCTGAAAATCGATTCACCATTCTATCACTGTACTATACTACATAAGGCATTAACATTGTTTTATGAGTAATAGCTTTACGTTTACAAACGTCGCACACACATATATAGGATTATATTAAACTTACTTATTAGAATAACATGTATTACATGAAACTTACACCGATCAAATTAAAAAAAAAAAATACACAATATTTTGTACAGGGAATACAGGGTCGGTAAACGTACGTAAATATTTTATAAAATAATAACTCACCTGCAGAACTCTCTTCTTCATCGAAGTGGCGACAACGACGCAATTTGATTTTTTCCACAAAACAGGATTTTTCAAAATGTAAAATATCTAAAGTTTGGTTTTCTTTAATTGTATTGGTAAGTTGTTTAAAATTTTTGTGTAACATATTGCCTTCAGAGGCTTTTGATTAAATTTTAAATTTTTCTTTTTAACAATTAAATCGCGAGAGTCATAAAGCCATCCGTTTGATTGACTTTGTGAATTTACTAAAATGTAATCAAACTTCCTTTCCTCCCATAGTCCTTTTTAATTTCAGCTGTTTTGAGAAAAACGGAAACGTTTAGTAAGATTAAGCTATAACTATTAAGTAAAGCCATTTATTTAAATATACTTATTTAAAATAAATATATATTTTTAAATTGAAAGTTATAAAGAATTCTTTCCTAAGTAAAACAGAATTATAAATATAAAAATGCCGAATTTGGAAATTAGATTAAAACTTTTCCCATATTCTGAAACATTTCTCTTACACTCATCTAATGCAGAGGTTCCCAACCATTTTGGTCCTCGCACTCCCTTGACTTTTAGTAAATTATCCGATATCTTCTATTCATAATAATAAGAAATAAACAGTAATTCAGTTTTCCTAAAAGCCCTGTTTGGTAAATATTTCTTAATCGGGAATTTTGATTTATCGGATCCTGCTATAAGAAAAAGTCTATGTAACTTCACTGTGTCCGTGTTTGAAAAGAGATCTGAAATGTTACCGGTGTGGCTAACAGACAGTACCAACATGGAAGACCCCGGAAATGTTGATAACATAACTATTTTTCGAATATATATATTAATAGCTTAATATATTTATTTGTCTACTATTTACCATATCCTCTAGATAAGCTTCCCGTAGCCCCAGGAGTTATGGGTACTTCAGATTAGGAACCCCTGACTAATAGATTTTTTCACTGACTGCTTGATTTACTAGCCCAGCCTGTGATGTGCGGTACGCCCTTTAGGTTGGCGTCGAAGACTGACAGAGGGGGCGTCCAATAAATGAACAAAACAAGACATCTTTTTTTTTTTTTATTAATTTAAAATATAATCAAAACGGAAATATTAAAATAAAACATTTGTAAGGCAACATTTAATGACTAATATGTGCCTGCTTTGAAGTACACAGCCTATCCAGGCTTGGTTTTATATTCGAGATAATCACTCTGAGCTCCTTTTCTATTTGAAGTTTGTTTCTATATTTAGATTTTAAAGTAGCTGCAGCAGAAAGACCAATTTCACAAAGGTATGAAGTGAGAAAAGGTTAAGTACACCAGCACTTTTGCTTAATAAGAGAATAATTACAAGACAGTTCAGTCCAGAAATTTGTTAAAGACTTAATAACATAATTTTATTTTTCTGATCTACTAAAAGAAAGATCTATCAGTTGTTCTTCTTGCAACTATAGGTTTTAAGATAACCATTGTAACATAAATAGGTTTTGCCTATAAAAAGTATACTGAAGTCTTGCATTGTTTATTTATGTCCAATCCAATGAAGGTTTGATTTTACTATAGTGGACTCTATAAATATTGCATTCAGCAAGTTGAACATATTGATTGGTTTATGATTTTGCAATTGTATTTTTAAATTTTTACAAAGCATTCTTGAATGAAAATTTTCTAAATGTCTTTGTATTGTGTCTAATAGTGTCCAAGTCTCACTTCCATACAATAAATTATGTAAAATAATTCTAAACAGGCAAAACTCTCCATACAGTAGTGCCTTCCTGTGCCAACCAGAGTAATCAATGGATGTCAGAAGGCTTGTGCATAAAATCCCCATCTAGTGCCTACTCATCCAATATCCTCAAACTAATTTCTGGCCTGTGGCCTGCGTCAGTGAGGATCCTTGGATCTGAGAGCACTGCACATAGATCTTATGATCTAATGCAACCCTCCAGCAGCCACCTTTTACCTCTACTTAACTACAAAACTATGAGAATGAAATTGAAAACACAATAATATTTTCAATCTAAGCTCAATAGCTTATAGTCATATGGGTCTGAACTCAGGCCAGCACTCATACATTTTGGTGTCAAACCCACATGACTATAAGCTATTGAGCTTAGATTAAAAATATTATTGTGTTTTCAATTTCTTTCTCATAGTTTTGCAGTTAAGTAGAGGTAAAAGGTGACTGCTGGAGGGTTGCATTAGATCTTAAGATTTATGTGCAGTGCTCTCAGATCCAAGGCTCCTCACTGATGAAGGTCATAGGCCAAAAACTATTTTGGGGATATTGGATGAGTGGGCACTAGATGGGGATTTTATGCACAAGCCTTCTGGCATGTATGAGTGCTGACCTGAGTTCAGACCCATATGACTATAAGCTATTGAGCTTAGATTGAAAATATTATTGTGTTTTCAATTTCTTTCTCATAGTTTTGTAGTTAAGTAGAGGTAAATGGTGGCTTCTGGAGGGTTACATTAGATCGTAAGATCTATGTGCAGTGCTCTCAGATCCAAGGCTCCTCACTGATGCAGTCCACAAACTAGTTTGAGGATATTGGATGAGTAGGCACTAGATGGGGATTTTATGCACAAGTTTTCTGACATCAATTGATTATTCTGGTTGCACAGGGTGGCACTACTGTAAGGAGAGTTTTGCCTGTTTAGTAAGTTATGTGCTAGCATAAGAGATGGTGATCATGTGATATTCAGTGGTTTAAAATAATTCTATCTATAGCTAACTTAGTTGTAGTAGCTAATCCTCTGTGATGAAATAGTATATCTTTTAACTTGTTAAAAGCATCATCATTACATTGAACTTTGTATTGTACTTCAACATCTAAGTCCACTTTTTATTATAAAACTATCAAGAGGTTTAGATTGCTTCACATTCTCAGGTTGATAAATATCCAAGCAAAAAATCATTGAGGTTTTTTTTTCATCACTGGCTGATAAAGAACTTAAGTTTTTGAACATTTAAAATCTTCAAATGTTGCATTCAAAGCATTAAGTACATTCTGTAAATTATTTTTTTGAACAAGCAAAAGTAGTACATTTTCTGTATAGTGCAAAAGCAGAATCAAAAAAGGTGAAGTTCTTGTTTTTGCTTTTAACTAATTTAAATTAAAAATTCCACCATGAAAACTATATTGTATCTTTATCCCTGTTTGATTAAGTAACCTGTAAATAATTCTGAAGACCACTCATAAAATTTTAAAACAATATTGGAGCAAGTTCACATTCTGGTTTAACACCAGATTTCATAAATGCCTCAAATTTTCCATTTGTAGTAATAATATTTTTTCTCATTCCATCATGAAGAAAAACCTTGGCAACACCAATAAAAGCAATATATAAATTACACTTGTATTCCCAAAACACTTTTCTTGCATTTACCTAGCAATTCACTAAAACCACATAGTTTCTGATAAGCATACATTTATGACTGGAAGCAATCTATTCAATAAAATCCTTGAAATACCTTTGTTTTAGTGGATATTTAATGACATTCCATAATATTTACTATAATGCAATCTATCCCCTTTATTTTTAAAAATGTGAATAAAAATATTAAGATAAGTGGTATAACTTTATGGGTCCATATATTCCCAAAAAATTCCAATATTTTTGAAGATAACATATTTACCATTATATTTTAAACTTTTCCAGGAATTTCATCAAAACCTGCAGCCAAAATTACAAAGAACTGATTTATTTTCGTTAAGCTTGATATATTTGTCCAAATCTAAATGAATAGATAAAATGGATATATCCTTAAAAGTCATTATCTCAATTCTTGCATCACTATTCAAAAAGATGTTTCAAATATCTCTTCTGCCTGTTCAAATTATTATTGCCATCATATAAGAGAGTGCCATTTCTGGATTTAATGGGAATGCAATACGATTTTTCTAGTCCACATGTTTCTGTCAGTGCATCAAAAAAAGATGTAAAATGACTATGATCACTGAATGTCTATATCTTTTGCAGATCTAATTATTAAAACAGGCAAAACTCACAATACGTATTGCCACAGCGAAAGTAATCAATGGATGCCAGAAGGCTTGTGCATAAAATCCCCATCTAGTGCCTACTCATCAATATCCCCAGACTAGTTTCTGGCTTGTGACCTTCATCAGTGAGGAGCCTTGGATCTGAGAGCACTGCACCTAGATCTTAGGATCTAATGCAACCCTCCAGCAGCCACCTTTTATCTCCAATTAACATAGTCTGGGGATATTGGATGAGTAGGCACTAGATGGGGATTTTATGCACAAGCCTTCTGGCATCCATTGATTACTCTATCTAGCTGTGTGTGGCAATACGTATAGTGAGTTTTGCCTGTTTTAACAACAGTTATACACAAGCATAAGAAGTGGTGGTCACGTGATGTTTATTAGATCTAATTATTAATCATTTTTAGGCTTTTTATCAACCATTGAATATCATCTTTCAAATTTCTATATTTATTATAAAGTTCTATTTTTTATTTTTTTATTATGTCAAGTAAAAATGGTTTATTTCTTTTTAATTAAATTATTAATAAGATTATTGTCATTGAAATGAATAATGTCTTATTCATTTGATTGTAGTTTTCAGTTGTTATGAAGATAGTTAACAAATATAGCAGGACAAAAGTTAAAGAAGAAGTTACATAAAATAAAAATAGTATTTTAAAATAAAGTATTCAAAGTAATTATAATAGGTAATTGTCAAATAGTAAAAATAAATTATTAAAAGTCACATTTTAAAATAATTATAAATAACACAATAGGTTTGATGATAGTTTTAAATTTAAGAGAAACTAATAAATTATATGAACTATGTTAAAACTGTTTCAAATGTATGTTTAAAATTATGTGGGCAGGAAGGTTATGAAAAACAACACAGTTAAGTATACTAGTATTAAAAGAAGTAGATTTTAAACTTTAATAAAGTAATTTATATTTTAATTTAAATATATTAGATTAAAATTAAGGTAATAAAAAGCTTGAAAAACTGTTTTGAGATACAAAAACAAGGGAAAAATTCAAGCAATTTAATAATTATGATGGGTTTAAAAATTCAATCATTTAAATAATAATGGTGTTTTGAAAATTTATGTAATTAAATCAAAATGAGGTCATAAGGGTGTTGTAAGCAAAGGATTATCAAAGGGCTTATAAACAAGAGATCAAAAGTATATATAGTCAATTTTCCTTGAAATTTATCAGTCTGGATTTTTGCTTTGTTTAAACTCCATTGAATCATCATTAGAATGACTGAGTAGAAAACAGGAAAATTACCAGGTACTTAAAGTTTAACCTGGATCTCTAATGAATCTGACAAGCTATTTTGAAGGAATTTCTACTCAAAATAAAAAAAAAAGCCTAAACCTCCAATTTCAAAAATGGAAGATTGATAATGGATACTATAGTTAACATGTAAAAAGAGAAACATGATTATAAATGCAATCAATTAACATGTTATTGATGCTCGCATAAAAATTTTCAAAATAAACTGAAGATAATCCTGGTTACAAAACTTCTGATTTCTTAGAGTATATTAATTTTAATGAACTATATTCTATTAGGTATAAAGTGTTTATGTAATATATTATTTAATTGATTGATTAAAGAAAGAAATGAATGTTGTTTAAAAAAATTCCGCATTTGCTGTTAAGTATGTATATTCTAGCTGCATTTAAAACAGCTAAAATACAAAATTTTGCTTCATCTTTTATTATATACATGTTTAGCTAAAAATGTTTCTTCTTTAAGAAAACAAATAAAGGTTTTCTTTTCATGTAGCAATTGACAGCAAATATGTAATGTTAGATCAAATAATCAGGATACTAATTTTAAATATACAAAATGTGCACACATGTAAAATATTTAATGTGAAGTGGTAGTAATTATTAGAGTTTTAGGTTAAACTAAAGATTTCTTTTGAAATTCAATAGACTATATGTAGGTAAATTAATCTTCTCATTAATTAGTGTGAATTAGATTTTATGTATGTTAGAACTTGTAAGACACAGTTGTTAGGTCACTGAAGAAATGTATTATTTTCGACTAGTAAATTTGAGGTTGGATTAAAAGGAACCATATCACATGATTATGCAATTATTAAATTTGATATCAGATTCAAAATGACCATCTCAATTAATTATTATTAAATTGGAATTTGGACTTAAAGTAAGCCACTCCCTAGAATTGTCATTATAAGGAAGGTGTATTGATTATAATAATCCCATACTAGATATATGTTTATGAGTATGCTATGAAGCTAACGATAGAAATAAATGTATTGTATTTGTGAGGGTTGACCTGCATAGGATTATATCCAGAGTATATTAAAGGCCATAAATGTTACTACTCTATGGCAAGTGTTTGATCGTAGAACCATGTTAGTATTATATGTAATTGAAGATTAATGTTTTAAAATTAATCAAAATAAACTTTGGACAATAACTATGATTGTTTCATATTTATTTTTTAGCTTGCATGTGAACTAAAAGTTAAAAAAGTAATGAAGAAATGTCTTATTAAAAGCAATTATTATCATTAAATTATAATCATAACGCTAATCAAATTATAAAGAAAATTTTTATAAATTCTTATAATGTTTGTTATTTGTTTAAATATGATATCTGGTCTGTATATTAATTCCATATTTATTTTTTCAGGAGTAGTAATGTCTTACATGATTTTCCAGGCATTATAAATAGTGGTAGTGTAATAGTCATCATCATCACATATTAAAAATATATATTTTTTGAATCTTATGAAATTATATAAAGAATTTGTGCATGTATATTTCCTGATGTTTAATGTCAGATAGTGCCCAAATCAATCAACCACATATCAATTGATTACTATGTAATGTATTATTTGTAAATTTTTGGACACCCAAAGTGAAGACACATTTAAGTGATTATAATAAATATCTATTTGTCTGAGATGGATCAATCAATCAATAGTAGTCTGTCCAATAGGCAGGTCCAGAGAGTAGTCACTACATCAGTTCATCCATTCTTCCATTCCATTCTCTTCCTTGCCCACTTCCTCAATTCCACATAACCCCTTCCATCTCGTATATCATCCAATAATGTCAATCTCTTCCGTCCTTTCTTTTTATTTCCACTCACCATTCCTTCCAAAACATCTTTCATTAAACTATAATCTTTTCTTATTATATATCCAATCCAGTTTCTCTTTCTCTCTTTGATACTTTCAATCAATCTTCTTTCCTCATTAACTCTTTTCAAAACTTCATTTGTTATTTTATTCACCCAACTGATTTTTTCCATTTTTCTCCATGTCCACATCTCAAAAGCTTCCAATCGTTTCTTAATTCTATTACTCAATGTCCATGTCTCACAACCATACATTAATATATGTAATAAATGACCAGACAATAATAACTGTTTTTTTTCTTTCATATACTAATAAAATAATCAAAACAGATTTAAAGTTATGGACAGAAAATAGCATATAAGTACTTATTGGGTTTCTTGTCAATCCAGGGAATGAAATAAGGCAGTTGGTAATGAATCCAGTTTAAATATATTAATAATAATGAGTTTATTGCAAAGTAAAGAAAATATTCAAATCAAGAAAAAGAAAATATAGGGTGAAAATGTAAAAAGTTCTAAAGACAAGGCTGCAACATTAGCAGAAACAGACATGATGCAAACAATCATCAAATTATGTATTTTGATCAAAAGATAAAAGAAGAGAAAGAGATTAATTAAGTAGTCCTAAAGATAGATCAAATGGTAGTAGATAAACCAGATGAATTAGAGCAAATGGTAGATGATCCAAAGCAATTTTTGCAAAATATAGAAAAAGTGAGAAAATATTGAAGATGAACCAGGTGAAATAGACCAAAAAATAAGCAAATACTGCTTAAAACAAAAAGAATGGATCAAATGATGAAGGATGAACAAACTCAATTACAACTACTGTCAAAAGACTATCCAAAACTATTGGAGGAAAGTATACAAATTGAGCAGGAAAAGATAAAAATAATAGACCAAATGGTAGATGTATCTGATACCTTAAAACATTATGAAGATGATGTATACAGTACCACTATGAATATGAGGCAAAAGGCTTCGAAAGAGCTTAGCGTGTAATAATTTGTGTATCTTGATAGCTTCACATTCAAGTGTGTCATACGCTTTGTTAATTTTGTATATTAAAATTATGTGGAGTAGAAATTGAATAAGAACAGGTTAAATAAAAATCAAATGTTAAAAGATGAACTTGTTGAATTAAAACCAGAGGATGATAGTGAATTAAAACTATTAAAAAGGAAACAAGAAAAGTCAGTCATAATACAAAAACTCAATGAGGATTCACCATCCAAGTTGATCAATGCATTAGATAAAGAAATCCAACAGTCTGAATTAAATATCAAATTTGTGCATAACAAAATTTTTACATATATATCTGCTAGGCATATTTTTGTGTAAGATCTAGAGGAAGTTGATCAGGAGAAGTATACCTCTGGGTATCAGTTTTATTTAGCCCTGAAAAGAGAGACAAAACTCTCACATAACACTTAAGTCATTTCCAGAATAACCACAAAAGAAAAAAATTTTAGATGAAGATTAATATCAAACCACAACAAAACAATTCAGAATCACCACAAGAGAAAGAATTCTCCAGATGAAAATTAATATCAAACTATGGCAAAACAATATTATAGCAATGATCAATAAGCTGGATAGAAAGCTTACAAAATGGCAGATGGACAAGAAAAAAGTTAATACAAGTACAATCACTTTTTTTATTTGCTTAAAAGTTTGAGAATTAAGCTAGTTTTCAGTTGTTGGTAAAATAACTAATAAATACAGCAATACAAAAATACTATAAAAGTAATATTTAAAAATAAAGTATTAAAATAGAAAGTTTACAAATATAATATTTAGTTCAAACAATTTTAAATTAAAATTATTTTTTTAAAAAAATTCATATAAGTTTTACATAATACGTTTTTAGCTAGTATGATTATGAATTAAGTACGCGAAGAATCATAAAGGACCGCTGGTTGCTCAAACTTGTCTTAAATTCTATAAAGAGCAGATGACTTATAAACATTTTATTTCTATTATACTATTTATCAATACAATAAATATAATTGACAAAAATGTTTTTTAAAAAATTTAGTCTTAAATAATATTTTTAAAAAAATCATATTCATATCCTTTATTAAGTTTTGAGTAGACTTCGGAGAAATGTATTTAAGAATAATTTATCCCATTAAACAAAGATAAAATCACTTTAATGCTATTTATAGATATGACTGCTTTTTATAAGAAAATACCAATTAAATCATACTTCCATTTAATTTAAAATATATATATATAATTATACATTCGTTACAATCTAATAAACGATAAATGCATTCATAAAATAGGTAATCATTCTTTGAAGAGATATAAATAAAATCTTAATAGCATAATTGGAGTCCCTTCTCAGCATATTTGATCCAAAAAAATATTAAACTCTTCGTAATTGTACTACTTATGATGTTAGTATAAAACTTTCTTAGATATCAGAAATTGTGTTGTATAAAATGCATAATAGATTCGTCAATATGACATTTATAATCATCACTAAAGATTGTAATGTTTTTTTCTTGATAATATGGATTCGCGCAAATAACGCATTCAGACGCAAATTATCTTTCATAACACCCTTAATATGCACCAATGAGAATATCTTTTGGAGTTTCAAACATAGTGTATTTGCTTCATCCTTACAACTTTAATGGATAATCTAAGAATGTGGATCATTATGGCTACTGCTACTAGACTCATGTTCAAACGGATGGACATATATATATATTTCAGTTCTTAATTTTTACCCATGTGTATTGAACATAACTAGAAAAACGTTAAATTTTTCACATAGCTGCAAAATTAAATACTTCCTTATTTATTATTAATAGTTAAGTAATTGATAAAGATCACATTGAATTTGGTCAGAAATTTTAGTTTCAAAAATAACTTTATTAATGTAAAATAATTGATTATTTAAGAATATGTGAATACATTGTCTTTCTTGGTAAGAAGTTCTAACATCCTAATTGAGAATCTGTGATGGATCTAAAGTTTAATCCCCTGGAGAATCTCTAATGGAAATTCTAGTATCAAATTTTGTGTGTGATTGTTTATGTCTTAGGTGATTTTTGGTATTTGAAAGAGATTCCATGTCTCATTATAGAGGAATTTTGAAGACAGGATAAGGTCTTTACTTTTTAACCCATTAAGGTGATCAATAAATATGACATCCTGATTTGGAGATGGGAAGGTGAAGATTAATTTGCAACGGATGCTCCAGATTGTATGAACTAAAAACAATGAAAGTCTAATGAAAGGAAATTGTCTACTTTGTAAGGAGTCTTTCAATGATAGAATTGTGTAAAAGTTAATGCTTGATCTTTGAGATATTAGCAATCTAATGCCTACCAGCCGAGGACACGATTTAATAATATGGTCAAAAGTATCCTCTTGAGTATTGCAGAGCAGGCATATTGGATCAATATTATTTAGATATCTCTTGAAGTGTAAAAAGTAATTAGTATGCATGACATTTTGATTTACCTTAATTAAGAAGATAAGAAATTTGGATTCTAATTTAAGGAATTTAAATAAGGAGGTGATTTTGTGATTGTTGATCCCTAAGGACGGTTTTATATTACTGATGATTGGGTGAAAAATTAGATGTGCATCTCATACAGAGATTTTGGAGTTGAAAATGGTATTGGTGATTATCTGATATTGGTTGAGATACTGAAGAATAACATCAAGCCAGGAGTTGTTATGAGATGGTGGTTTGTCAGTTGGGTGTATTACTGAAGTAATGAAGTTGCCATGTTTTAAAACCAAGTTATAAATCAGGATATGGGATTTCTGATAGTATAAGGATAGAATTTTTTTTAAAAAATCTAAAACAAAATCCCCCCCCAGTCTGATGCATATATATATATAATATACAAACCATCATACAATTACAAATATCCAGTAACGCCCTCTGTTTAAAGATCTATATCTCAATAATAGCAAACCTTAAAATTTTAAGGTTTGCTATTATTGAGATATAGATCTTTAAACAGAGGGCGTTACTGGATATTTGTAATTGTATGATGGTTTGTATATTTTCTATAATTATTTCAGTTAGTGTTAACAGTAACTTTCTTTTATATATATATATATAATTCAAATTATTTTATATCATAGTTTTCTAGTTTACTATCATTACTGGAATCAAATTTTATTTTAATAGATCTTACCACAAAATGAATATACTTTTTTTTTTTATGTATAATTCACAGATTTAATGTTATCATTGTGTATTTGATTTGCTTTTACAATTTTCTTAGTGAATCAATGATAATTTTTTTAAAAAAATATCACTTGCCTCTGGTTCTTGTTTGATGTCAGACTCTTACAACAAAAAATGTAGAGAAAATATTAGGAATGACTGACATTAGTTCTCTTTTCTTTCCATATGTTATTGAGATTAATGATATCATAAGAATAATGTACAATAAAATAAAATGTAATTAAATAATTCTCTAGAAAATTGATTAAAAAATGAATATTACAAAATTATATAAGAGAAGTATCATAAAAATGTATACTTGTAAGTATATTCAGTATTCTTCATTATAAAAGAAAATAAATTTTATTTTTCTTCAATTCAAATATAAATATTAAATCTGAATTTTGATACAAAGGTACTCATCCTTCTCACAAATGCCGTACTTTTAATATTCAATTAGTGATGTTAAATACTAATAAATTTACAATCCAAGTCACAAGATAAAGACTTTTGAAAAAATAAGATGGCCATTCTTATCTTTTCAAAATTCTTTATTTTGTGATTTAGATTGAGAATTTAATAGTTTTTAACATTGGTAATTGAATATTAAAAGTATCAAACCTAGGTGAAAAATGATTATCTTCATATCAGAATTACAGTTTAACATTGTGCTAGTAAAAAAGTTCTAGATTTACATTAAAGTATAACATTGAATATCAACACATAATAATTTTCAAGATTTCACAAATGTTAATACATAATAAAATAGAAATGAATAATGTAATTATTCACTTTCTTAGTCCAAGATGTTTAAAATTGGCTTATATAATTACCTATAGATACAAAAGATAAGGCAGTCATTCTTATCGATCTTTTATTTTTTCAAAAGTCTATCTTATGACTTAGATCAAAAGTTTCCCTAGTATTTAACATTGTTAATTGAATATTAAAAGAACAGTGCTCGTGTGAAGGATAATTACCTTCACATCAGAATGACACTATGCAAGTAAAAAATTTCTAGATTATTTACATTAAATATTAAATCTGTAAAAGTTTATTATATTCCTGAATAATGATGTAACAGATAATTATCACTGTAAATCTATAAGCAATTTACTAATTAAGAGTTTATAGTATTAGTAGAAGTTCTTTACACCCTAACAGATGACGACTCTAAAATTATTATTTGAGGGGGGGGGGGTATTGTCAGTGCATAGTTTTTGTAATAACTTTGTTATATTTGTTCAAGTAAACAGGTAATTGAGATCATAAAAGCTGATGTCTGAAAAATTAATCAATTTCTAGATATATTCCGAGAGAAAGCAAAAAAAATAGAGAACTCTACATCTATAACAGAATATAGACATGAACTTGGAATCCTAAATCAGAAGATAATTGAAAAGGATAAGCTTTGAAAGCTGCTAATCACTACTATACTTGTCAAATGAAATTTAATACTGTTGTCCATATTGTCTGGCTAAATTAAACCCTTTTTTAGATCGTTTAACTGCTTTCTTCATATAATCTAAAATCATTATCCAACACCTTACTTTAACCTCAGAAATCTTAAGTTGCACCTAAAAAAATCATACTGGATTTTATGTGAATTAACTTGTCAGCTACATGTGCATTAAACTATGCCTAAAATACAAAAAGCTGCAGATACAAAAATAAACTGACAATACAAAGAAATAGATGCAAGACACCGACTGTCATAACAATACCAGTTATCTTTGAGCAAAAATTGCCACCAAACTATGTATGCTTGATAAGACATGTATAAAACAATTATTTTCCAATAAATTCTGGACTTTTTAAACATCATTAATATTATTTAACAATTTGGTATTTACAATTCACTTATCAGTTTATATGAAATCTTTATATATGTTAATATTCTTTTTTAACTAATTTGTCTTGTTATCCCAAATCAGTTTGTGTTAAATACTTCTTTGTAAAAATAACACTATAATGTAAATTTTCTGCATTTAAAATTTTTTAAGTTGATAAGATGTAATAGTTCAAATGGTAAAAACATAATTTGATTAATCATTGCTGATCTTTACATTGTGAATTATTTCTTTTGTAAATAATGGTCATATATTACTGTGTTACAAATATTTTCCTATTGTTATTAAATGGTATTCAAATATTGTTTTGCAAACTTTATTCTTTGGTATCCATTAAATCTTTTCTCTATATATATATATAAAATATGAGTGTATGATGATAGAGTCAATTGGTCTCTCATTTTAACATTGAGTTTAGCAAAATTATGGAAAGTTATCTCTAAAAAAAGGTGTTACGATGTTTAAACTAATCAAATCCAAAGGATTTGAATTTAAGGCTCCCACTGTTATAATCAATTGTATTACTGTATATAAATAAGGCTAGATTTACAAGAGGAAGTTTGCAACTAAAATCATGATGCACTCAAAATTTATCATTTCATAAACTGGTTGACCAAGAAAGTACTGAATAAGCCAATATTATTGAGACAAGAAGAGGGTTGATGTTGATCATGAACCAACACAAAAACCAAAGACAAAAACACTAAATAATTGAACTTCAGATTGGAAATCAAACCAAAATTTTAATACCAAAGAAATAAGAGTATATATTAGGGGTGGGCACACATGAGATCAATGAGAACCACATGCTGATTTTTCATATATTATAAAGAGCCACACCATATTATTTAAGTACACAAAAATAATTACATATAGTCAAATTTTATTTAACTTAATATGATATAGTCTACACAAGTTTTAACTGCTGTATAAAGTATCTAAGAAAATATAATCAAAAGAAAGAAAATACAAAATAATTATTTCAAAATTTTAGTAATAAAAATTTATTAATAAAATATATATTTAGCAAAGACCTTTGGTCAAATCTTTAAAATTTGGTGTATAATTTATTAAAGCTGTTTGCAGTAATTCTGTTGATATTTCAACTTCATTGTGGAATACAAGGATTCACAGCAAGGTTGTACTGAAAATTGAAATTAAGTGGCAAGCACCTTTATTTAAGTGTGGATATTTTGATTCTGGCATGAGTTTCCAAAATTCAATTAGAGAACTAGATTTGTGATGCATTTGCAATCCCTGATCCTCTTTCATCTCTAATGACTCCCATTACCCAGCTGCTTTTTTGATAACAATTATTTCAGAAATTGGAAATCTATCTTCAATAATATCACAAATGGGTTCCCAAAATATGTAAATGTAGATTTAAAACTTTTCAAATCTTCAGACCTACATTTGAAATCTGCTTGCAATCCTCCCACTTTTTCTTTATATTCATCTAATTTTTCTTCATTGATATTAATTATAGTTGTTTCTACTTATGGGAAATGATTAAATATTCTGGTCTTAAGATCATACATAAAAAGATGAAGTTTAGCTTCGAAACTAAATACAATTTGTCACAAATCATTTCCCCTTTTCCTTGTAAAGTCAAATTAAATGTTTGCAAATGTTCCATAATGTCTATAAGGGACACTAAGTCAGAAAGCCTTCATTTCCTAATTAAACCACTAAACATCATGATCACCACTACTGTATGGATAATTTGTCATTACTCATTTTCTAATGCTGGAACTTTTTTTTCCTTTTTCTTTTAAAAATGTTATAATAGGATTTCCACAAAATGACAGTCACTTTATAACAGATCGTAAAAAGAGATCACTGGACAATTTATCTATTTCTCATCAACTTTTCTAAAAAGTTCTTGAATTGACAGGGTGTTTTGTATTTGTTCTAATTAAATTCATAATCTGCAAAAGAATCGTCAATACATTTCATATTTTATGTACTTAGCTATATGCAGTGGAAGAAACATGGAATTTTAAGATCATTTGTTTAAAAGACCAATAAGACCTAGGTTCTTCCCTTTCATTACAAAGTTTGTCAGTCGCAACATTTACAAATTTACCAGAGGCAATTCAAACCTGTTCATTATGTCATAAAGCCACACTTTTTGACATCAATACTGTGTTATTTTGGCAAGTACCAGTAGGTTTAACTTTTTTCTTCACATCTGCAGATACATAGTGGACAAAAATGACCAATTGCAGAACATCCTGAATGTCTGTAGACTCGAGGGCTAAACTGAACGACTTTGTACAATTTTTCAAATCAGATATCAAACTATTTTCAATATTTTTACTAATATGATACTCAGATGTATGGTGTGACCTAGGAACTTGTGTGATCAATTTATGCAGTTTTGTATTATCTGAATCCAAATATTTAACCTCTTCTTCCAAGTTTCTTTTAATAAATTCTCCTTTTCCATATAAAGGTTTGGGACAATCAAGATTCCAAACTTTCAACAAACTAGCTTCATTGGCTGTCATCTTCGCAAGTAAAAAAAAAGTGTCCTTGTTTCTTATGAAGACCTGATTGCAATGACTTAAGTTTCTCTGTTCACAATTATGAATTGTATGGATATTGAAAAAGTGTACACGACTTATTTCCTAATGTCAACGTAAATTGCTTACTTTGTAGTTTGTAATTGTAACTTTACAAATAAGATGTTTCTGTCAATAAAAGAAAATTTTTTTACTTATTCTTTTTGAAAGCTTCTATTTCCTTGTTTGTATTTTCATTTTTTGATATTTTCTGATCATGTTAATAAAAAAATTTAAGTAAATTTGGTAGTTATTTTCAAAGTCTGAAATTCAAACAAAATACATAAATAAATAATTAAAATGTCTAAATATAGTTGTTCTAAGATTGCAAATGCTGTCACAAATTGTCGATGAAATCGGGCTTTTAAAATTAAGAGTAAAAAGAATTAAAAGCAGTTTCATACTATATTATTTTTGGTTATTTTCCTTCTAATTCTTAAACATGTTTTTTTATTATTTGCTATCAAAAATATAAACAACATAATCAAAATCAAACAAATGCTTTCAAGTTTTATTTTCAAGAGTTTTTTTATATACACCTGTGTCTCGTTTTATGCGGATTTTAATGCAATTTTGAAGTTATACAATTCATGTTTCTTCTTAATATCTTTCACATTTTACTACATTTATTAGATATCAAGAAATTTAAATTATTCAAAAATTTTAAACTTTTAAAATGTATTTTGTTAGATTAACAGAAATAAATTTTTTTTTTTAATTTTTAAAATAAATAATAGATTTTATAAACCGAAAATAATCTTTCTAATGATAATGTATAATCTTTTTGTTTTGATTGCGATCTCATTTTTTTAATATAGAAACAGAAAACCATTAATACAGCACAAGACTGAAAGTGGCACTAGTTGTACATCACATCATGAATCTGATTTCTTACCAGTTCACACACATATTGTCAAATAGTGGTAATGATTAAAATATATATGAAAAAATGTAAAATTAAATATTGTAGTTAATAAAAAGTGTCTTGTATTAATTTTTTTGAAATATTTGAAATTTTTTATTAGTCATACTTTATTTCCTTATTTTCTTAATGCAAATTTTAAAGTAATTTTTCCTTGTTGCTTTGCTTTTATGCAGATTTCTGAAAATTACAGAACCTATCCCCCATTTTTCAAGGTAAGTTTATTTTTGTGTGATTTCTTTTGTGCACATTTTCTGAGGAACCTATACATCACATAAAATAAGACCCAGGTGCAATTGTTTTAAAAAAAAAACATGAAACTCTTAGTGCACTAATTATTAAAATAATTTTCTTAATCTGTACGTTTTAAGAAAGCTTGGACTGATGCATAGACAAATTACACATCATAAACAAATTAAATTGCATAATAAGTCTATTTACCCAATTTTTTGAAAAAGACATTTAGCTACCACAAAACTGCACAAATCATAAATATACAGAAGTGATCACTCCATGTATTCATAGAAGTACAGAGAAGATGGAAGAATGTCAATACTGAGGAAGGGCAAAGTGCATATAAAAGAATTAATAAGGAGCTAAGAAGAAAATCAGATTTAGCAAAAGAAAAATGGTTGGAACATTAATGTGGAGAAATAGAAGTGCTTGATCAGGTGTAAAGATATAATTTGGTATTTAATAGAATTTAAAATGTCACTTGAAAAAAAACACGATTAACAAGTGAAATTGGGTATAAGAATGGAGATTAATAGTAATATATTAAAAAGATGAAAAGAATATCTTTAGTGTCTATTTTGAAAAGAATTCAATTATGAACTTGAAAATGAGGATATTGCAGTAGATGATAAAGATATGGACATATTGCAGATGAAGTAATAGTCAATTGCACAAATGAAGATTGGTAAGACAGATGAATTTGATACAATATCTATAGATTTTTTGAAAGAAATAGGAGAATTTACTATGAAGGAAATAGTTGGACTTTGCAATTTGATATATAATAGCAGAGTTTGGCCTAAAGATTTCTTTAAGGATTATAATGATCCTAATTGCTAAAAAGAAGGCTGCTACATGTGAAGAGTACAGGACAATGTTTGTTGTTCCATGCTTCTAATGTTTTGTGAAAAATTTTAACTCGAAGAATTTATGGGAAGATAGAATATTATATTGAAGAACAGTTTGGTTTCAGAGGCAAAAGCTCAAGAGATGGTATTGGTGATGTTGGAACAATTGCAATATATATATATATTGAAAAAGGAAAAGAGTTGGCATGTTTTGTGAATTTGGAAAAAGAATTTGATAGTGCAATGTGGAATACACTTATGATCATTTTAAAAAAGTGTTTTGGAATAAGATTTGTTTGAAATATATAAACTGGGCAAAAGAAAAGAATTAGCCTGGATAATTGAGATTAATGAAGTGAATGTACAAAGACGAGTTAGGCAAGGATGCAATGTCACATATTCTTTTTAATATTTATTTAGATGACATACTAAATTATTATTTAGACTATAGAGGAGCAAATGTTGGAGGAAAAATAACAAAATATATTAAGATTTTCAGATATTGACTTTTATAGCTGAGAAAGAAAAGTGTCTTCAGAATATGTTAAATTTGAAGAATGAATGAGATATGGAACAAGACTAATGTTGAAAAGATTAAGTATTTAAGAATATGGAGGAATGCAAAAAGACTGCAAATTAAAATCCGTGATAACATAGTTTAATAGATAAAGGGATTTAAATATTTGGGTAATTGATTGAGTGAGGATGGAAAAAGAGAAGATGAAGTTTTAAAAATAGCATTGGCAAAGAAGGCATTTATTAAGAGGAAGAAAATGTTTTGTGGATTTTTGGAGAATTTTTAAAAAAAAGATTAATTAAATGCTATGTGTGGAATATATAGTATTGTTGTAATAAAATTAGTAGCAGATTGGAAGCCTTTGAGATGTGGACATGGAGAAGAATGAGGAAAAAATCAGCTGGATTAATAAAATAACAAATGAAGATGTTTTGAAAAAATAATTTTGGTTGAGAAAATTAGAAAAACTGGGTTGGATACATATTAAAAATAAAATATAGTTTAATAAAAGATGTTTCGGAGGAAAGGTGAGTGGAAACCAGGACAGAAAAGATTGACATTGTCAGATGATATGAGATGGGAAGTTGGACAATGAAGAGAATGGAATGGGAAAATGCATGAATTGATGATGTGACTACTCTGGACCTGTCCATGGGAGGGAATACTATTGATGTTAGTGAGATGTCATTAATGTAAGTTTGCCAATATATTTGAAAATAGTCTGTACATACATACGTGATGTAATGTGTAATACAATAAATAAAAATGTTTGATGAAAATTTGTCATATTACAAATTTGTGTGCAATTAAAAAAAATTTCTGAAATAAAAATAAAATCGGATTTCAATCGAAGCCGCATTTGCCCACCATTTTGTTGGTATGTATGATTTAAATTATTTATCAAATACAAAAGTTAGGCTGTGAGAATAAGACAGAACCTTAAATATTGAATTAACACAAGAGAAAAAAAAATCTTCTTTTAAAAGAAAATCTAATCAGAAAAGCGAGTTCATAGCTCATATTTAATAAACTAAAATGTTATATAATCCTTTTCTAAAATATTGGTTAACTAATATAATATAGAAGGAAAGCGTCATAAAAATATGTACTAGCAAGCATATTTTATACTTTTTCATTGTAAAAAAGGAAATAAACTGATTTTACTTTTTTAAAAAAAATTAAAATGTATAAAATATTAAATCTGTAAATGCTGGTTAATTTCTGAGGAATGAAGCAAATAAGTATCATCATAATTGAATTTGCAAACAGGATTAACGAATTTTCCATGATAATCAGATTTTATTTATTAGTTCAATCGCTGGGTTATAATAAAATTAAGTTTTTTTGTTTTGAAAAATCAATATACATTGTATTTATTATTTTTGTAATAACATTATAACATAACTTGTTTTTCAAATAAACAATATTATAGTAAGTAGACATCAATCACTTTTCTAGAATTCTAACAACATGGAACGTTAATAATTATTACTATATTTCTTTATTAAAATATTAATGCTTACTGTTCTTAATATTATTGTATGCTTTTAATTAACTTACTTTATTTTTGTATGTCTTAAATCTAATTCAATTTTCATCCTCTTCCCAATTTTTGATGTAGTTGAAACTGTATACATATGTAATACAATGCCTTTTTTTTTTTTTAGATTTTGCAAATAATTTACGCAAAAGAATTGATAAAAAAAAATTAATTTTATATAGGATTCAATATTCTTTATGTATTTTACCTAGTGGCATTAAATTGTATCTAAATTCTTTTCGTTGTAATTTCTGGAACTATATAAAATAGGAAATAAAAAATTTAATGAAACACTTTTATTCACATAAACGTATTAAAAATAAATTACCTTCAGCTTTCACAAATAAAAGCTTGGGGCAATCATATTTAAAAGTTATAGTCCCAAAGAATTGTTTAAATAAACTTGCAACTAATGACCACTTGAAGTAGATTGGAAATGATACAAGAAAATAAGTAAGGTTCTATAAAAATTTGCCTTGTAAAACAAGATTTCCCCATGCTTTTATTTATTAACTGGGGGGAAAGTATTTCATTTTTAATGCATCTAGGTAAATAAAAGTATTTTTTAATTTTTTATACATTTTGTGTCCAGCTAAGTTAAATGTCTTTTGAATAGTTCAGAACCATCTTCATCTAACTTTAAGTTCACCATTTGATATTTCACTTTGAACTTCCAAAAACTTCAATCTACATGGTGAAAAACTGATATTGTGACTTAAAGGATTTTGTGAGAATTAAAAAGTACTCAATTATATCATATTACTTTAGTCTAAGCAGAAAGACTGTACATATACTAATAATACAGAGAAACAAATTTATAAATGATTGTAAGTGGATATTATCAATGAACAAAACTATAATAATACAGAGAAACAAATTTATAAATGATTATAAGTGGATATTGTCAATATAAGACACCATGAACAAAACTGCTCCTTAAAGAACTGTTACCAAACTACTTATGTATATAAAGAAAAACTTATTCTTCTCCAAAAATCCTAGGTAAAAAAAATGTGATCATTTTGTATCATATTTTGATATAAATATATATTGCAACAATTTTTATATATAATTTTTTCCCACATATTATTATTAATCATTCAACAAATTTGTTTTGCAATCCCCATATAAAATTTCTTTAGATGACAAAATAAGAAATAATGCCCACGGATAAAACACATTTCTTTTATATTGTGAATTATGGATTGTAAATAATGAAGCTTATATATTATTAATATTTTTATTTATTTATTGAATGTTCATTTTTCAAATATTGTTTCATGAATTCTTTGTTTACTTAACCCTTAGATGGAATTTTATTTCTGGAAATAAAGTTGGTTTTACAAGAGGAAATTTGTCAGACTTTTTATTCACCTCTGAAACCTTAAAGAAATCAAGCAGAGCAAATTCCCAAGATCTTTTCCCTATATTCTTGTCATTTCAACTGTTATTACCATATTATTGTTCACACAATAAAGAACATGGATGCCTGCTCATCAAGATATGCCAATTAGCATGATGAAATGTTTTTAGCTTTTATCTTCAAACTTAAGACTAAAAAAAAAAAATTACGGCACTTTTATTCAGATGCTACATCGAAGATCACTTGTTTTTATTGATAAATGGTTGCCCTGACAACAGTATGAAATTGTTATTGATATTGTGTGTTGACTATTACTAATATTTTACTATACTGTATATATATATACATAACAGATAATAGTGCACCAAAGTAATAGAAGCTTAAACTGTGTGAAATTACAACCTGAATGTATCAAAGTGCAAAACTATTTCACATGCTTAATGAATGTTGTAGGAAGACATCAAAAATTTTAAGAAATGTTTGGTATATGTCAGACATATAGGCAATGGTGGAGCCAAAATTGAGGACACTATATACCAAATGGTGGGAATAACATGGATAGCCTTATTGTAAGTCAATGAAATAGTAAATGAAGCAATATTTCCATGGTTCCCAGAAGTGTGTATGATTGTCTTTTGATACCTGTAAATCAATATTTTGTGATCTGATCACAGAACTTATTCAATTATCATTCATAATCAATTCACTGCCTCTCTGCCAGATAATATAAAGAGTACAATTTTCTTTTGATAGATGATTACTTCTATCACATTGATGATTCAATGACATGCATTTACAATTTATAACTTTTTTTTTATAAAAAAATATCAATTTATTTAAAGTACCTATAAAAGATTGGTATTTATGAAATCTTAAGCAATACAATACTGTACTTAGAAAAGTTCCTTGAATCTCTCATGCCTCTCACTATTTATTTAATAAATACTGGGTGTGTCATTCACATAGAAATCATTTAAAGGTATAGATCATTTCACATATTACACCTGCCAGGCATTTGCTTCACGGTAATCACACACTTGCAGAATGATATGAAGTGATTCAATCTCATCTATCTACTATTACTTTGAAATTTAAATACATTGCACACTTGCAGAATGATATGAAGTGATTCAATCTCATCTATCTACTACATTACTTTGAAAATTAAATACATTATCAACGTGTTGTTCCATGCCTAATGAGATTCATCTTACTTGCACCATTCTCTTTAGTTGAGTTAATTTTTAAATTAACTAATGCATACTTCACATTACATTTTAAAAATATTTCTTATTCTGTACTAAAATGCAAATCATTTCTATAGCAGTAAGTTTTTTAGATAGTGATCTTTCTGTCTCTTATGTAGTCAGAGAGCAAAATAAGCACTGAATAAAATCAATTAACTAACTTCTATTGTAACAACAAATTCAATTGCAGCACATTAGTTGTATGACAAAGGCACAGGGTTAAGAAAGTCCAATAAAATACTTAATAGATTAATAAATGTATAGATTGAATACATCTGTGCATACTGAATATATATGTGCAACTAAACTATAACTAAAGGAAAATAGATCTAGAGTTAATATAATTACTAAGTATTTAATAAGGAAAGATACTATGCAAAATTACCAAAAAAAATAAACAAATTAATGTAAGGGAAGAGAAATTTATTTTATTGCATACAAATGAATCGTATAGTTTAAGAAAATGTACGACATTTTGTAACTCTTTCAGATGTACCTGCTAGATAGAAGCATAAAGAAATAGTTTGTCTTTTCCTATAATACATCGAATGGCAAATCTAAAGACATTAATAAAAATTGTAAAGCAGTAAAATTGAGAAAGTTAGATAATGAATTTTGAAGTTGTCATGATTTTCTTTTCTTTCTTTCTTTCTAGCTCATAATAAAAACTAGTTATCATTTATAAAGTAATTAAATGAATGAAGAAAGTGTTTATGAAATAACATGTTGTGAAATAAATATATGCTAAATCTAATAATTAGATCTTGATGACGTTTTCTGAAAAACATCCTGATGTAAATACTTGATTATGAGTTAGGTATTAAAAAATATATTGAAAACAAGATAGAAATAGATCTATTAGTTTTGATTTAAAAATAAAGCAATGCAGATCGATTCCGCTTAGATTTCCCTCAGTATAGCTTCTGATAGCTGTACTTTGCTGTTATAAAATTATTTTTCAATACTCTATCTACTTCAGCAATTATGAGTGGCTAGAAAACCAAAACCATGCCAGTCAAAAGACCTGGAACTGTGCAGTCATATCCAAATATAAATGTTGAAGTTGCATAGAATGGTGCCAGTTTTAAGGAAGAAAATCATACTACAAGGAAAAGGATGGACTTTGTTATGAGACCTGTCATACTTTTCTCTGGTGGGGCTCATCTAGTATCTACTGTCATCAATACTCAAAGAGAAAATCATAATCAGGACTGGAATGATAAAGATTATCATTAAAGAAGAACCCATATATACCAAACATACAATATTTGCAGAACCATGGTTTTAAAATATTTTTATTATGGTAAGACCTTATCTTTATATTTAATCATAAGGCCTTAAGTTTTAATATTTATAATTATTTTTTTATTTTCAAAATTTTGTGTATTTATCTGCTAGCAATTATGAATATATATGAAACACATTTATAATTTATTCTAAATAAATTGTTAATACATTTTTTTATTAATCTATTTAGTTTGCTTTTAGCGCTCCAAATGTCATTAATATTCACTAATGCTGATAAGCCTTGCAATCTGCTGGCAGACATGCAGGGATAATGGTAATTTAAAATGATGATCAGTAATAATAAAATATCCAGAAGTAAACTTTCTATTTAGAAAAGTTTGATGTGAAAGATTAATTTTAAATTGACTCTAGAAAAAATTAAAAATACTTTTGGGTTAATTACAGTTAACCTTCAATGCTAGTTTAATTGAATATCATCACCAGATGGTTGATTATATTACCGAATGTATTTTTCAGTTTAATCATTTCATTTGAATTTTTATGTTTATATTTTAACTTGTTACATCTATGTATAGTTCGGTCTGTATGCACATATTTTCTGTGTATGGTTGAAAATATTATTGAACATTTTGAGTTTAACCATTTCATTTGAATTTTTATATGTCTTTATATTAACTTAACATGTCTGTATGACCACATTTTTTAATTTTGATCCAGCTAAGATTTTTTTTTTTAGTTTTAAACATTTTTGTTCTTAATAAAAAAAGTTTGATAGGATAAAAGATTTCATAAATAAAAATTATTTTTGTTCAGGAGTTTCTGCATCATTTCTACGTTGTTGTCTTAATCATTCTTTTTCATGTTTTATTGTTAAATCATAATTTTTGCCAGACTTTTTTTTTAGTTTATAACTACAAAGTAAAAAATAAAATATGTAAAAAAAAAAATTTTTTTTTTAATAATGCTTTTATGTAAACAGTATTAGCAGACTAAAAGTAGAAAAATAAAGTAATCAGATTAAAAAGTAGAAAAAAAATGGAATCTCTGTTAATTTGTCATTCTTGGAAAATATCAGAGATCTTAGGAATCTAGATTTGTTATAAAATAATTGGAAATTGCAGGAATATTGTCATTTCATAAAAGCATTTGAGGCCTTTTTGATTTTTATGATTTATTTGAGCCTCAAATGCTTTTTTGAACTGATATTATTTCTGCAATTTCCAATTGTTTTATAACAAGTCTAGTTTCTTAAGAACTCTGATATTTTTCAAGAATGGCAAATTAAACCGAGGTTCAGGTTTTTTTCTACTTTTTAGATTACTTTATTTTTCTACTTTTTAGTTGGCTAGATTAATTATCATCACCAGATGGTTGGTTATATTATTGTACTATTATACTATGTTACTTAGTCTCCATTTGATAGAAGGCACTTTTTTTGGCAGTGACTTTACCCATGTCTATCTTTATACCTGTCTCTTTTGCTAAAAAAAAAAAAAAAAAAATCAAATGTTCTTGAGTTGGCTCAAGTAAATAAATTGTGATACCTATATAGTTGTAAAACAAAATTAGTTCAACTTTACTTGAATACTTCTAAAAATAAATACATTAAGCAAGCAATATAAATCAATAAGTTTTCATTCAATGTTTTTCAGATAAATAATTTATATTTTCTCAAAAAGTAGTGTCATAATCCCTAAATACTGTTTTTAAAACTACATTTACAAGTTGTATTTGTTTTATGGAAATAATTTAAGAAAATTAAATGTTTTAATTCATGTTATTTTAAAACATCGTGTTTTTACTTCAAACTAATTCAATCAAATAGTTGATAAAAACTAATACTTTAATTCCATTATTATGATTACAATTAACTATTATACATAATATCTAAGCCCTACATCATTTCTCATCTGTTCATTGAATTTTAAGTAATGATCTTTCTCAACTGTTCTTAAGTAATGTTAAGTTTTATTAAACACAGTGAAGTATATTTTCAAGATAGGCTTGTTTAATGATTTATTCACTCCAATGCCATCTGCCTTCTTTTTTTCTTCTGAGTGGTTTACTACAGTGGTAGAATACAGGCTTGATAATTAGTTTTCTATTTAACCAATTTCTAACTTAACCTGTCACATTGGTACTCTTAATATTTGGACCTTCTGCACATTTAACTATGTTATTATTTTTATTAGTAGTACATCTGTGTCAATTAAATATTACTATATCACAAAAAATTAATTGCTAAATACTATATGTGGATAAAAAAAAATTTAAATATGCTAGTTAAAAGCATCCTAAACCCCATAAAACTTGTGGTGGAAAGGATCTATTGTTCCAAATTATTCAAGCAATATATATTGAAGTAAAAAAAAATTTCTGGTACTAATTACTTAGCCGGGTTTGGCCACCCGTTGGCATTGTTGTTAAGGACAGCTTTATTAATGACCATTTCAAAATCAAAAAATTTTTAAAGAGACCTAAATAATTATTTAAATATTTCCAATGCATACAAAATATGAAAATGTTCAAAGAAATATATATTATATCCTGATCAACACTCCAATTTTGATAAAGATGATAGAATTAAAAAACTTAACATCTTTTCATGTTATGGTATTTACCTATAATTTATCAATTGATAGAATTTCAATGAAATGTTATTTTGGTCATTTGATTTTTTTATTAAAAACAACTATCAACATGCTTTTCGCTATCAAGTCCAACTTTATAGCTCTTAGTTTCAGTCTATTCAGGTGCTATAATAATATGGGATCCTTTGAATTTGAACAAATCGTTCAACACATGCAAAAAAAAAAAAAATCCATCAAACCCTCCATACTAGTCTACTTACATATTCTAGAATCAATATAGATTATTAGAAGCATGTTATTCAAAATAAAAAATATAAATTAATTGATAAAACCTTAAATAATCTACAACATACTTCCAAAATATTATGACACAAATCTGGATTTCAGAAGCCTTCAGATTTTCTCATTCTTAAATTCATCAATTCTCTATTAATTAAGATATACAATAGATTAGAAATAATATAAAAAATAAGTAACATATAATTTAAGAGCTTCAAATAACAAAAAAAAAAAAAACTGCCTCCCTGAAACCACTATTTCTATCAAAAAATAATCAAAATAATTTGAAATGATTTTGATAATTATAAATTTGACATAATATTAAAATTTATTAGTCAATATTTGTTCCTTAAATTTAATCACGAAACACATGTGTATGTATATTTGTTGTTGAAATCATGTGACATTTAAGCAACAAAGCGCTCCAATTTAACTAGCCAATATTTTAAATTTTTTAAAAAACTTTTGCTTACCAACAGACTACTGTTACTAAAAATCAACTATTTAAATCAATTATTGAAGCATCGTTCTGTATATTTTAGCACAATAATAAGATGATGGACTTTATAGCTAAAGATTCCTGTATTAAAGTCCAACCCATCTTCTGGTCTCCCATGCAACTAACAATTGTACTATTTTTAATAAAAATTTATAATAAATTGCATACTTTCAATGAAATATATATATATATTCCTTTATAATCCTAATAATTTAAAAACATTTAATAATGTTTGTAAATTTATATATTTATTTCATAATAATTCAATAAATGAGTAATAATGCATGAATTTGTGTGCTTATATGAATATATACAAATAAAACAAAATCAAAAATTATGATTATTAACTTTATCAAATATAAATCAAACTAGAAATAAATAAATAAATAGTTATGCAGTTAACTCTGAAATTTATCCTGAAGAGAATTTTTAAAAAAAAATTATATATTTTTTTAAAAAAATTATATATATAGTCAGTTCCCAACTTGCACAATCCAATTTTGGTAAAAAAAAAAAAAGATATTTTTTTATTGATATGATATATTAAAGCATATCTTATTTAAATGATCATATTTATAGTGTTAAAATATTGCAAAGTTTTTACAAAATATAATATTAGAAACATCATATTTCTAATTAACAATTTTATAATTAATAAAGTTTACTTTTTACCTATATATTGTGCCCTTTTCTATAGGTCAATGATGGTTATAAATGGTCAATTACTAAAAAAATTTTAAAATTAATATTATATAGTATTTAAAATTATAGACTATATTAAGCAGTAAAAGATTAATATGATATATTTAATAATAAATATTGTGATGGTGAGAATTGTATCTAATTCTATATTTTTCTAAATTGTTTTTCAAAATTTTATATAATTATTTTATATAATATAAGTAGCAAATTTATTAAGACAGATAAAATTAGACTAAACACCGGAAATGACTATGTGACTGTCTGGAATATTCTATGTATAAGCACCGGTTTAAATTAATACTAATAATTAAAATATTTAAATAGTATATTATAGAAGTAGATGGAATTGTCACACATCATAATAAAAATAAGTTGTAATAGATAATAATTGATTTAAAAATAATAATGAGTTAACATTTAAGTCTATTACGTCATGATTTTAAAACTTTAGAAATTGTTTATAAATCCAAGTAGGGATTGACCAATAAAAAAATAGATCTTGGCAGACAACCAAAATCGCGCCAACTAATTGTATAAACGGGGGAGAACAAAAATGTATTGACTCCAGAGCAGAGGTAAAATTTTAAGCTCTCTAATTTTTTTTTTTTCTTCAATTTATTAGTCAATTTTATTATAATTTTAATAATATCTTTGAAAGAAACCAACTGACAATTTAAAAATCATCCGAAGAGAATCTTAGAATAAAATGTTTTAAAAAAAAGTTTTTCATAGTAATGTTTCACTAACTTTACAGTAACCTGCCAGTGGATTCTATCGAAATATAATCGGAGTTTTCAATAGAAAATGGATAGATTCTTAAAACCAAGTTGTAAATTTTATAATATGTTAATATTATTCGTTGATATAGTTTATATAGCGTATCACTATGAAAGCTGCTTTCGTGCGTATAAAATCAATGAAAGGACATTGTGCGCAGAGTTAATGAAGATAATGGAAAATAAAAATAAGTATTATTCGTATAAGAATAAATGGACAAAAGGAATTTTAATATTGAAATAGTTTGAATTGCTTTCTTTAAGATGACTTGAGAAAATACTCTAGAAAATAGTTAAAGATCGAAAGTAGTGTATATAAAATAATAATGAATGAAAGTGAAGTTTACCAAGGAAAACACTTGCCTAAAGAAAAAAAAAAAAAAAATTTTACAGAATATAAAATATTGGATCCATGGAAAACGTAATTGGTACCGTAATTATTAAATAATTGTAGTTTAACTAGAAATAAAGATGCATCAACGCGCCGAGGTAATATTCGCCAGAACATTTAAAAAGCTTCGTGGGATAACTAATAAAATGTTTTCTAATAATTTTGGATTAAACACTAAAACTAAAGATCGTCTAAACAGTTTATTAAATGAACTAATTTATTTAAAACTTTAATAAGCAGAAAGGAGAACATTCGGACAAAAGAAGAAATAATAAATATTATGGGACTAACCAAGATTTACTGTCAGAAAAATATGTGATTATGGTTTGAATTATTTTCTTTACTAATCTAAGTTAAACATTAAGTTTTAGATAGCGATAGGGAAAACAAAATACATTAATTCGTGATATAACATTATATGAAATAATATGTTTTGATTTTGAATTTTAAAATAAAATTGTATGTATGTGGAAATTTGTATATTTGCGATGCTCGAAGAGAAAGAAACCTACTACGAACTCTGATAGGAAGATAAAGATTGTTTTTGGTAACATTTATAATTATTAATGATATATAATGTATGTTTTATTTATTTAGATCAGCTGAGAATCGAATGAATGTAGCGCAAAAGTTTTATTGTTATTATTGTTGTAAAACGCATTTTTGAAAACAACACTCTAAAACACTTTGAGATGTGATTAGATTTTTAAAAAATATGCATACGATAATCATTTTATGTGTTATTAATATAGTTCAATATAACCGATGGTTATGTGATATTTTCTGTTAATTTTCCGATTGGGATATTTAAATGTTATTTTAACAAAACGTAGATGTTGAACCTACAGTGTAATAAAGCAAGACAAATTGTTCTTATGGAATAGGGAAATGTTTTTTATATTAGCGAATTTTGTTTATTGTTTTTAAAAAGTAGTTAGTATTTTATCGATGTTGGATACAGTAAAAAATCTCGAGAGATAGTTTGGGTAGTGACTTGGTAGTACGTGGTGATTCGGAAACCAAGAGAATGTATTAAAAACTAGGATGCTACAGGGAATGAAATAATAGGTAGTTTTAGATGTTAATCAGCGTAGTTAACAAAGCCCTACGACTGGTACCCATATTGTCTTGGATAGTGGTATTTTATATATTTCTTGTGAGTCGTACTAGATGTTTGGTAAAGCTGAGTAAATAGCTGCCACATCACGCTTATCGCCAAGGTTATTAGACAATGAATGTCGGACCTATTCACACTGTTCATACATTTTTGAAGTATATTGCAGCTAAGTTATCTATCTATCTTCCCGATATCCTATACATCTTTCGCTATCTTTATCTGTATTTCTTGCAACTACATCGTTATATGATAAGTCTATTAAAAGGGAAACAATAGATATTTTAGAATGTATGTCATGCTATTATTTGGAATAAGAATAGTTAAGTATTAACGAAGAGTAGATTATGATTATTGAAAGAAAGATGCAGATATCCTAAGAAGGGAAGGAGTTAGAGAATTATTTTAATTCCTTTTAAGAAATGAACTATAATTTTATAAAAGTATATCCAAATAGAAATATACAAAAATATTAAATATAATTTCACATTTTCTTATTATTAATTATATTTTACAAAATATAAGTATTGCATATTTAGAAAAATACAATAACATTCGATAATTATAGTATATGTGAAACTGTAACAGGTGATAATTAAACCCGTGTTATGGTATTATACATGAGTATGGCTTATGGAATAAACGTATTATAGTTTGCGAGCATTGGAGAACAAACGTTAAAAGTAATAATAATATTTGAATAATATGCGGAGTGACTTATATAAAGTTACAAGAAAATGTAATTTTCTTTTAAAAAACCATATTGATTGTAAAATTATGATGTTATAAATGATGTTTATCCACATAGATAATTTATAATACAGTAACTTTAATATTAAAAGGTAAAGAATGGTGTTACCCATAAAATAGTTAAAATAAGTGATATGATAAACCTAATGAGAAATAAATAAATAACTTTTAAAAGGCATAATAAGTTTAATTAACGATAAAAAAAATATAAATGTGTATAATTCAGCTATTGTAGTGTAAAGAAAAATGAGGATATCCCTTGTAAATAGATGTAGATGGTATTTGTTTGTTTTATTTATTTTTATAGATGTTAATAAAATTTTAAAATTTGTTTATTAAAACTTGTGTCTGAGTTTTGTTTTCTCTACATCATTGCATGAATTCACAGGGTATGTTCACAACCATTAAACTAAGTATATGATTGTTTGCACAAAGGATAAATAAGGAAGTATGTTTAATCTTAAATATTTATTGATGTTCTTGTAATTAAATAATTATCAAATTGCATTGCGTTACTGGTCATCAATCCATTATCATAATAATTTGCTAAATTATATGCTATTAGTTGCCACTTGCTTTATTTATCAGATTATCTAAACACTGCCACTTATTAATTTATTTTATTACTTAAAGATAAAAAAAGGGGATATTAGATTATTAACTAATTTATTACGGTTATAAATTTGGGATGAAAGAAAAGCTGTACTAGTTGGATTAAGCAATGAAGATTGTGATTATTATTGTTTTATTATTAATCTAATTGCAGAGTAGTAGATTATGACATAAAATCCCTTATCATATTTTGCTACCATATGTTTATTAACATATGAATAAATTTAAGAACCTGAGATTATTTCATTTGAGCTAGATGATTACTATTATTATTATTAGAGATAAAAGATTAATACTTTAATTGTTAAATGAGTCTTAGTGATTAGAAGTTGCGGAAGTCATAAGAATACTATGTAGTTATTATGTGTAATAGTAGTATAAGGGGGGATAGTGTTCTTATGCCATTGAGGTGATATCCTGTGGGATATTGTCTCAATGTAATCTACCTTGTCACCCGTATTTCCACTTCTAGTCTCATGAATTCCTGAATATTTATTTGAGTTAGTTTAAAACAGAACCTAAGTTAAATTAAGAAACTTGAGCTAGTAAAGCATTTAATTGAATATTTCATTAATTATTAGAGCTAGAACCCGGTTAGGTGATTTTCACTATATTATATTTATTTTGGGAGAAGTGGAGATGCGGGAATGGGGTGGTTAGATTATGGCCCTCAACGTGATTGGCCTGATGTGTAGTGGAGCTACACACAATGACAAGGGCAGAATATATATATTGTACCTATCAAGTTAAGAATTATTATATAATTTTGAATTAATTTGTTTAAACTAAGATATTCGTATCTTTTTTATATCATCAAGTTAAATTATTGTTCAATTTTGAATAGCATAATAAATAAGTTACTTTTTTTGTTAAAATATCAAAGCCAAATTATTATTAAAGTTTGAACAGTAAGATAAAGAACTAAATTGAGTTTTGCCATTAATGATTGATATATTTTTCTCTTTTTCATATTCTAAAATGAAGAATTATTTTCAATTGTGAATATTATGTTTTAAAATGTGCACATTTAAATATATCAGAATTGTATGTATAAAAATGAATGCTGACACATGGAATCATGGATTCAAATTATGAGAGATCAAACATATTTTAAATCATAATAAATATATATGGTACTAATTACTTAGCCAGGCTTGGCCACTTGATGGCATTTTTGCCAGGCAAAAACAATACAATGCAATGTTACCGGGTAATAAAAAAATATTGTAATCTTTTCTTTTAAAAATGTGAAATTAACAACAAGACATGGAAACTATTTTGAATTACATCAAACAAATTAATCAACAAGGTGATTTAAATGTTTTCTGACTCTAAACTATAACAGCTTTCTGAAATTTTTATACTAATCTTTCTCATATTGTATAACTTGCTGAAAAATAAATGTATAGGGTTGTAAACATTATTTGCAATTATGCAATTTAATTCCATAAAAATGATTTATAAAAATTTAATTCTGTATACCAATATATCATATACTGTATCTACAAAAAAAATTTTTTCCCATAGATAATAGTTTCTATAAAGATTATATTTTAAAACTATCCCCCTCCTCCCTATCCAATTCACATCTGTAAATATAAACATGGCTCTTACAGATTTGTATGAAAGATACATACATGTGTGTAAGTATTCCTATACATGTACTATAGACTAAATATACCTCCTGATAATAAAGATTTATCTATATACAAGGGCAATATATATGTACACACATAATAAGCATCAATAGTGAAATTATAGCAATTTTTTATAAAATTAAACCAATATACATAGCACTGCTTTTCCAGGATTATGATTTTTATATATTAAGAATAATTCTTACTTCTTCTACATACTCATTAAAAATCTCATATCTTTAAAGTATTTTAGATATTTCAGGAAACTGAAATAAATAATATATATAATAATTAATTTTTTTTTTTTCATGTGTCAAAGCATCGGCTGGGAAGCTAACCCGCAAACCCGGGACAACTGCTTGTAAGGCATCACTCGACCACCAACGCTTGATGTAATTAATAATTTTAATATGCAATATTATATACATTATGAAAATTGCTTTTCATTAAAATTAAAAAATAATAAGAATTTACTTATTAATCCCTTAAAAATTATTACAAATTTTAAGTTAGCTGATTTAAATAAAAACAAAATAACAATTCCCCTCTCCAATGTTCTATAAAATTTTTTTCATTTTGTCCACAATTTAGATGATGATTTTTTTTTTTTTTTTACTAGGAAAAAATAAATTGATCAAAGATAAAACATGGTATTCATAACAATTATGTTTATTTAATTTTAATATTTATTTAAATGTATCCTTTAATCTTATTTTAAAATATGTGTTGCAAAAATTTAAAGAGTACCTCATATAACTATCTGAATGATAAAAATTGCTGAATTATCAGAAAATGAATTAACTATATTCAACCTGGATTGAAATTATATATGTAAATATTATATTCCATATAACAGATATCTAAAGATAATCTTGTATTTTTCTGAAAAAATAAAGGGATTTGTTTTATCAAAAATACAGAATTTGAGAATCCTACGACTATTTTACTTTTCTACTAGTATATATGTTTATTAATAACAAATGTAAGTCAATAACACAACATAATGTCATATTTAGTGTGAGATTTTTATTTCATATTATTGTTAAATAATTAAAATGAAAGTAAGAGTGTATATCTTTTTCAAAATTACTTATAAATTAAACTTTGTAATTATACTGTAATAATTTTGTATTATAATTCATTAGTGCTTCTTTTATGGAGTGAAAAATTCAAAATACTTATTAATTAAATTCTTAAATGCATTTTAAAATTATCATCTTAAAAAAAAAATAATTGTTAAAATAACAGTAGATATTGTTCTTCGAATATTTGCCTTTTGAATAGAGTGGTGAGCGCTAATGCATTTAAGGAATTTTGAAATTTTTGCTCATGCAAGAAGCATTTATATCAAAATGCACAAAACATTGCTTGCAGTAATTTTAATATTTTACAAATATAATATCAATTAATTATACACTTTTATTTAAAGGTGTCAAATATAAATAAAATGATTATTATTTTTAAATTTCTGGGAATTAATTGTTAAATTATTTCTTGGTCTTTATTTTTTTCCACTAATATGTATGAGAAATAAATCAATGCCTCATCAATCCACTGATTCTATGATGTATAAAATCCAAGTTACAATTTCTACCACAGACTACCATACGCTGAAAGTTTACCAATAATCAGTATTGACATGACACCCAAGGTTATTCAGATGCGGTGGACATCACAGATTGTTGAGGATATTATAACCACATGTGAAAATAATATTTAAACACACACATCTTGAAATGCCCTACATAGATTAAATTTCGAAGTTAAATTCCATCCATTACAACAACAAAAAAATGTTATTATAGATTTTTTAAGTTATGACTCATAACACAAGGATATATAAATATCTAATAAATGAATGATTAATCACTTTGTTCAATGTGTGTAGTTACAATTATTTATGTTGCACAGGATCTCCATAATAATTAGTGAGTTCAGTAAACTTTAAATGTGTGGTGAAATGTGAAGTAAATTATAGATTCAACTTTAAACTGGACACAATGAGTGGAATAAATAAGTGTTCATTTAATATTAGACATTTATATATCCATTCACATAGTAGTAAATATTACATTTAGCAACATACACAAACCCATGCATATGTATAAAATAGAAAGAAAAAAAATGTAGACCTGGTACTCTTTCTGGTGGAAAGGAAAAATATATACATAAACATTTATATTTTCCCAACTTCATTACTTCACAATGAAACTTTAAAAAAGTTTCTAAAGCAAATTTTACTAATGCAACAACTGTCCTCTTAGGAGGATTTACAAACATTATTTTCTGCAGAATGTAAACACACATAAAAATAATTAAAGCATTTTAAACATGTATGTATATTTAACCAATATATTTTAATCAAAAATGGCAGCCACAGATGGCATAAATTATTTTCCCAAGAGATTTCATATAAATTCTGCTTATTAAAAAGTAACAGTGAAAGCATTACTTACCAGGTTTTGACGATTCTTGGGAAATGAAAATTGAAGTAGTTTTCTGTCCACATTTTAACCTCTAGTCAAAAATAGTCAGATACATATTTACTGATGAATAATCAGCTACCAAAAATAAATACCAAGCTTGATTTGGAACCAAAAAAAAAAAATGTTACCTTCCCATCCAAAATTTGAAAACCAGATGTGTTATCATTATGCTCATGGCCCTTATATAAAAAAATATACATGTTTGAATATATCTTACAGTACTTCGTATGCAATACCTTTTCATCTTTATGTAGTTAAATATATATATAATGCATTTCATTGGATGCAGATGCTTAATTTTTTTTTATCTTAAATTAAAATTATATTACTTTAAGAATAGAAAGGAAAAATTTCAACCAAACAAACAATGATATAAAAAAATATTTTTAAAAAATTATACATTAGCTTATACAAAAATATAATAGGAACAGATTTATAATCTTTTTTAAACAAAAAAAAAAAGAATTTTTACATATTTATAAAGTATGAAATTTACAACTAAAATAAACTTACTACATATCCCTCCTCTCACTTTTAGGTGGTAAAAATATGTACATGTATTTATGTTTAGTATAAATGGCAAATACATATATGGTGAGGAGAAGAAAAAAGAGAGAGGTAGATAGGAATTTATACCTAAATCAAAAAATAATATTCAAATACTGTTATGTAATTAAATTATAAAAAAAAAAAACATATTTTACAAAATACAGTATTTTAATATGATGATTCTACTTTTCAACACTAATATGTTTTGAATTGTGATGCTGTTGGGAAGAGGAGAGGAGAATTAATATAATTAATCATGGTCCTTTCCATTAACTTGTTTTTGGAAAAAGTTTTTAATAGTGCTACATAAGGCCAGACCATCGATGTAAATATCCACTCCAGGAGGCAGAATTAGAGGTATCTCCAACATCTTCACCTAACATATAAAAGAAAAAAAACAAATCAAACTGTTTAAATGTTTCAATCTGAAAAAGAAAAAATACTAAGTTGCATTTGAAACCAATTTTATAAACTATCTCATTATGTAATAGTTATAAAATATTAAATTTCATAAGATGTTTCAGAGTGATACAGATTGGTTATTTTATCAAAATTACTTTGCTTTTTACTACTAATTATAAAAAAATTATAGTAAATAGATACAAGTAATGGATAGAATATGTTAAAGAAAAAATTAAAAATCAGCTAAAAATTAAAAAAAAAAAAAACTTTGATTAAAAATTACAAATAATTAATCTCTCTCAATTAGTTCAGAATACTTACAATTAAATTGAGAATATTTTCATTAAATATTCTTTTTCTACATAATTCATTAAATGATAAAATAAAATAATCAAATGGTTTATTGCTTATAAATTTATAAGAAATATATATGGGCACAATAAATCACTAAGCTGGATCACAATGCATGAACTTTGAACTACAAAGTCTACACCTATATAAAACCAATATTAAATAATATCCCTGGATAATAAAAACTTTGATTATTATAAAGTAGTGCCTAACAGTCACAGCTAATCATTTAATGATAACTGGATATAATGGCCCTGTTTTTAAATTTTGCACTTTGCTATTTTGGTAAATTTTTGCTTCAAAATACATTAATTCCAGTTTACATGATATAAAGATAATATATGTTGCCATAAAATTAACATAAAGTTATTTTTCATAGAGCTGAGAAAAACATAATCACTACCAAAAAATTAAATATTTTTAAGGCTATTAATTTTTTATAATTCTTCATAAATTATGAATTTTAATAGATAAATATTAAAACTGGTGTTTTACTAAAGCCTTAATGTGTTTTATATAAAAATTATGATGACATACCCATGATATTTACGCTACTAATAATTAATAAATAAAAATGTTTGCATATTTCACTTTTTATGTGAAGAATATCATTTTTTCTCTTAATAAAAACAAATTAAATATTTCATGCAATTTGTACTCAAATATTTATTAAAAAATCAATAATAACAACAATGCAACCATAATGTACACACAATATTTATGAGGAATTACTTGCACAGATTACCAACTAAGTTTTTTTTTAAAAAATAGTAATGTAATAATTTGATGTTCTGAAATATCATTTTGTAATAATAATTCATTAAAACCACTATAAATTTGTATATCTTATTACAAAAAATTTATTCTAAAACTTACTTAATGATGATATTGGTTTAACAGTAGACAACTGGTCCCTAACTTACAGCTATTATAAAATGCTATAGAAAATATACATTGATAACCAAATAGTTATTATTTTATATAGATTCTTTGTATCATTTTGATGATAGTAGAGATATAATTGCTGGATGTTAGAATCACCAAAATGATCAAATAATTAAATTAGAATTTCAATCAAAACATCAATGAAGAAAAATGCTTACTAAATATCAAAAATTTAATTAGCACATAAACGAACTTGATTTCATATGCAGATATTAAAAAGGAGAATTATAAACTGTATTATTTTGTCTTTAATTAGATGACTGTCAGTAAGACAAATACAATGAAACGTTCAAATGGAAAACATAGTAATAAATATAAAATATTAATTTCAATAAAATGAATACAGTAACATAACAAATGAGAAAGTACAATATTTTCAATTTAGTCAATAAAAAAAAAAAACCCAAAGTTATTCCCAATATAATCATTATAGTGGCACCTCTCCAGCTAAGACATAGTGTTTCCTCCAAATAATAATAAACATGCAATACTTCAAATGGATAAGCACAGAAGCATGTCCAATTTGGTAAATGCAAGGGCACCTACAATATAAGTAAATACTGTGGCATCTACAAGCAGATAAACACAAGTAAAGAATGAATTCAACAACAATTCCAATCTAATGAACAGAGACATCTTCTATGTAAAGTAATTGCAATAATTTACTAATCAGATCTTCCTGCGAATTTCAAATTATCACACTGCATTTTACAAGATGAATAATCAGATAAACATTTCTAATTGAACATTCATGATGGGAGTGTGTTCTGATCAAACTCTTTTTTATTTTACAACATATATTTCAAAGTCCCAGAAATAAACAATCAGATATGATAATTATGAACTGTTTGTGATAATTATAATGCAATGGGTGCAGATATGCAAATATTTAGTTGATTGTAAATAGGCATATTTTATTTAATGCAATTACAGTCACACAATATATGAATAAATTTACCCAACGTTGATTATACTGTAGAAAATTTACATAACATAAGCATGCACTGGACTTAATAAAATTAATGTATTCTAAAATATTCATATTAATGCAGAAACATGCAAGATGTTCTATTAAAATAATATAGAAATGAACTGTTGCAAAGTGCGTGTAAATAACTATTACATACACATCAATGGAAGATAATTCTACAAATAGAGATTTTCTTCCCTGAGAAGATTAACACTTTGGTTTCCATCTGTTTATATACATTATTTTATATGATGAATAAATTCTTATGTTTTATTTGTGTTAAATGTCTTTTTTTTTTCATTATTGATGTGACCTGTTGATATTGTAAATAAGACCTCCAGGGAATACAGCAAATTATCATAAAAAATAAATAGTTCTCTACAAACTTGTGGTTTCTTCTGATGAGGCTAAAACTTCAAATTAAACATTTCCAGTCATATGAAAAATTTATAAACAATAAAACCACAATAATAGACAAAATTATTATAACCTTTTTCAGAAAACCGTTTTTGTTACAATCCCAATATAATTTAGTGAAATGATAGAGAAACTAATTCTAAAACTCAGGGTCCATAAATTACAGCTCAACCTTGTCACTTCTAGTTCTCAAATTTCATGTGAATTCCTGATTCACAAACTATTTGATGATTTTTATTCTATTAGCAGTTCAATGGCAGACTCTAAAGCTTATATATAATTCATGGATTTTAGCTCAATTTAATCACTATTGATTCTCAAACTTCATGTAAATATCCAAGCAACCAATTATATGATTATTTTTGCCCTGAAGGGTAGTTGTGGGCCCTAGAGCTCAAAGTCCATAAATCACAACTCAGCATTGTCGACTCCAATGCTTAAACTTCATATATTCTCCCAAATAACAGACCATTCAATTATTCATTTATTACATGTTCAAATTTTTGGTTTGAAGTAAATAAAGATTTGCATTTATAAAAAGATGAAATATATCTTTATAATAATCATAAATTGGATTAAAAAACAAACTCCAACACTTTTTGATATATGCAAATTGCTTTATAATGTAATCTAAATTCAAACATTTTACAACAATCAGTGAAATATAAATTCAAATATACCTATACCCTGTTTAGCACTTCACTTTTATATGAGGATTCATAATAGCAATCATCATCAATTTGTTTTGATTTACAATCTTAAAAAAAATTTTTTGTCAGCCATTTTGTAAGAATGATGACATCACTGAATAATTATTAACACTATCCCATCCAAAAACAAAATTGCAACTTTCATGCTGAAATTGTATAGTACAAGGTTTAATCATATTACACAATATTAGTGCTGTAAACAATATTTTGATTATAAACTTAAAATATGATTAATGAATGTACAATACAGTATTTAATTTTCATCCAGCATTCTTGCAAGTCAATCAGTACTTCATAAATGGCATATCCAAAGTAGATTTTCATCATTAATAAAAACAAAACCAAAATATTAATAAAAATAAACTTTGTATAATCAAAAATTATTACATCTAAATTAAAAATAATACTTAATCTATTTACTCAATTTTAAAATATCTCATAATTTGTTTCAGAATTGTGAATGTCATTATGCGTTTAAATAAATTTTGTACAATTAAAAATGCAATACAAATAAACTGAAAAAGATTTATACCTTTAATATTTATTTAAATAGTTCGCATCTCTGACTTCATTTGTACTAATCTAAAAAGTGTTAAGTCATTTTCAAGATAATGGATATCACACTTAATAAAATATGACATCTCGTGGGAAAAAAAACCAAATGCTACAGCTAGTGTATTTGTATATATAGTGATGTTTGTTAGTTTATAATTGCACATTACATATTGTAAAAAAAAAAAAAAAAAAGCCTTAAATATTGATTGCTATACAAAGAGAGAATGCATTAGATATTTTTTATTTCTTTTTTAATATGTCAGAATTTTATTTTTTTCTTGATGTTAATTTGTTTGTTAGTTTATAATTGCACATTACATATTGTAAAAAAAAAAAAAAAAAAGCCTTAAATATTGATTGCTATACAAAGAGAGAATGCATTAGATATTTTTTATTTCTTTTTTAATATGTCAGAATTTTATTTTTTTCTTGATGTTAATTGCGATTAGGTATTGATAATGTACAGTATGCTAATTTTGCTACTTTACATTAATAATAAATAACAAGTCTTTATGGTCAAAGTTGACATAAAACATTTTTTTAAAAATTCTAAATAATTTCATATAAGCGTACAAATTTAAAAAAAATGAAATTTCAATATGGATTTTTTCCTCCAGCACAATGAGAAACAGTTGTGTGGAAGAACACAAAAAATTGTTAACTGTTAGTTTACTTTCACTTTCTCATCGATTTTGATGTACCTTTGGACAGTTAAAAGATACATTTTTTTTTCTAGAAAATTCTGTTTAAAAGTTTATAGTATAACAAACCCACGAACACTTAGCTTAATTCTTTTCTAATATAATGTATATTACGTTTTATTTTTAATTTATTTGGCAGAATAGCTGTTTAGCCACCATTGACCTGCAGATAATTTATTTTAAATCTTATCTACCATAAAAAAATATAACTGGAATTATTTTATTCTCATAATAATACCTAATTTAAGGAAACAATTTTGGAGATATCCCAAACATCTACGTGATCTATTAATATTACTATTAAGCAAAAGTTTTTAATGAAATAAATCAATTACCTTGCTCTATTGGCCTGACAATATGATTTATGTATTCCCTATTAGTATGTACCCTAGCAGCATATTTATGGTCATTGGATTTGACCAATCCTACTATCAAAGTAAGAATTATCCTGAGAGTCATTGATGAAGAATTTTTACATTAGCATAATTAAGGGGGCCCGACCATAACTAGCTCAATCACAGGGCAGGTGGTACCTATACCGACAGAAATATGTTAATACCTAGCACATGTTTACTTGTCTAAACACACAGTTATATTGACAAGTTAAGGGAATGTACTTAATGAGATAAAATAAAAAAATAAATACTCACTACTCTCATGAAATTATATTTATACATCTTTTATGGTTACAGTTTTACAAGAAACACCAAAAAATATATATATAGTATACTGTAGTGATGAGCTACAAACTGCCACACCTTCCAGTTATTTAAGACACTCTACCAATTGGAGCCTTGTAATATATTAGCTTAACCAATAAGTTGCTCAGCAAATTGACATATTAACATTTTTTTTTTTCTTTCCAACATATACATGTGTATAAACATCTTTTTATTTTTAAGGAGGTAATAAAAGCCATTAAATTACTAGAGAGAAACAGATAGGTATATTAACACTGGAATAAAAGGGTATTATATGTTAATAATTGGGGATGACTATAAAAATAAAATAGAAACTTACACATAAACTTAAAAAAATAAAAACAATGACTGAATTAAAACCTAAACCTAAACACATGGCACCATTTGTGGAGATGAGATTTGTAGAAATGAAATTTAAAATATTTATAAATTATTATTTTTAGTTATAATCCCATTTATTTATATTACGTCATTTAAACAATAGGAAATGTCAAGGTTAAAATGTTTAAAATAACTTCACGCGACCTAAACGCAGGATTAATTGTTATAATTGTCTTCTGTTTTTTTTAAGAGAGAACATTATTATTTTTTTTTGGTTTAAAAAAAAGTAGTTTTCGAATATAACATGGATCTGAATATTCGAATTCAAATATATAAATATTTTTTTAAAAATATTAATCAAAGTGATCAAAAGCTGAAATTTTAAAGCAATCATTTGAAGGGAAAGAAATGATTTGAAAGTAAGAAGTTTTAAATTATTTGCTGATTAGATAAATTTTAGCTAAATTTAAGCGTTGCAGTAATATTCAATAAATAATTGTTTTGATAAATAATAATATCGTCATTGAAATCTTGAGCAGCAAATGAATCAATAAATATATATTATTTTTATATCATGATTGCTTGCTGAAAAGTTTTTACCATGGGGTAATAATACGTCATCGATAAAGCCATGAAAGTTTAAAGATTTTACCTGCCCATTTAGGAGAAACTTAAAAACCATCTTTGCTTTAAATAAAATGCCTAAACAAATCCAAGACAGGATAATTGGAGAACATTATTATTTTTTGACTCAGACAAGAAACTTCTATTCTTCGTGGGAGCAAAACTTCATCTCCATTCTTAGGAATTTATTTAATAAATGAACAATTTCCAGAAGACTTATCGAACTTTAATTAATATAATGGGATAAGAATTGTAATTTTTGTTTTATTATTTTGTCTATTGTAAATTTTATGTATTATTTTCGTTTCTACAAATGGAAGCTAATGTGTATAATTTTGGAGTTACTCTGTATGAGAGTAATAAGGGGGGGGGGGGAAGAATTAGATTTATATACATATATTTTCATCATCTCTAATTGTATAAAAAAAAAAAATAACAGTTTTGACCGCCCCATCTGACTGACTTTTGACAAAATTAGGAGGTAAGAAATTTTAATATTATCTTATAGTAAGCAAACACAATGATATATTTTTTTACTATTATTAATTAAGCTTACTTTTGTATTGCTTTTATAAATCAATGATTTATAACCATTGAGGTATCTAGAAAACAGAGGTCTTTTTATTGTTGTTATGTTGGTATACACATTTTAAATTAGTCAGCTAAATTCGCAATCACATATACATATTATAGTTTTCCATATTCGTTGTTGTAAATAATTAGTCAAGTACATGAACTTCTACCATTGGGTTTATGGCAAGGGTTTTATTTTATTAATATCATTATAGTTATCGATATGGTAGAATTTCATCCTGACAAAATAAATTATATATATCAGATTTAAGTGTTATTCATATTGCATATTTTTTTTTTATTTGTCAATCAATAAATGTTTATATAATTTGTTATTTTAATCTGGTCTCTAACTCATCATTATTTCAATATCCATCACCAGCTTTATAGTTCTTCATTATGCACATACCCATTATAAACATTATAATCTTATTTAGTTTTACACCTATTAATATTATTACTATGATAGAGGAAATACACATACATATTTAAGTCATTTATTATAGCTTTTAATATATATATACTTATACTGCACATACATATTTTTTTTTATATATCTTATGCTTAATTGATTTTTGGTAATTAATTATCACTTATATAGAAGTGCAATAACTACTATTAGTGTGATCTCCTTCCCTGATAAGAGAGCTCAGGCAATTACTCCCTGAGTTTGAATACTGTGGTATATAAAGGGGTGAGAATTGGATGAACTGACCCAAATTGTATCTAGGTTAATAAAAATAGGTAGAGCTAGTCTATTGGAAGTAGGTACAATCATAGGTTATGTATTTCATTGCGTAATCACTTGCATCCTATCTGAAGACCCAAAGTCCGACCATAGTAAGATGCGTCCCCCCTATCTCTTATGGTTACAGTTTTACAAGAAACACCAAAAAATATATATATATAGTATACATATAGGAGTTATATTATATGATGTATTTAAATAAAAAATACAATAATTTCCTTAGTCCCCATGAACTCATGCTATTCAGATACATATAAGTGTAAGCTTATTATATACAAAGATATGGCCATATGAACTGTATGGATATCTCTATTTTCAGCTTCTTGTGAAATCAGTTGACGCATTGTTTTCCCCTAATTTATGGGAAGTCTTGGTCAGATGTGGATTTCGGTTTTTTGGTAGACAATAGCTATAATCAGTAGCACATATCCATGCATGGGTGGTGGGGCAATAGCCAAGCACGTTTATAACTTTACCCCATGATCATCATATTGGCGTTTGCATATTCTTTCAGCTGCATCTTTAAGTTATATTACTCAGTAATAATTTTGAACGATCCGATGAAATATTCATTTTTCATGGACAGCAGTTTTAATTGCTGTCTTAGCTATTTTTCTCCAGTGCTTCGCTCCTATGTATATAGAAAGAGTTTTCTTCTTCCTTGTTCTCTGGTACCCCAAAACGAACTGATCCTCTACAATTTTTTTTATTTATATATCTTTAAAACAATCCAAAATGTTCTACATCTTTTACCTGATGCAATATCTCCAATTATTTACTAATCAAAAAATGTTCTATTTCTTTAATCTGATACACTATTCCCACTTATTCATTAATCAAAAAAAAAAAAAAGTTCTATTTTTTTACCTTTCCAGGTCTGGCTTTCCTTGTTAAGTTCTAAATATTTTACAAAAGAAAACCTTTTAACAAGTTTTATCTAAAAGCAATTCATTTGGAATTTGGAAAGTAATGTTACAAAAAAAAAAAATCCAAAAAATTTAGATGACAACGAGGGACCTTAGAATGAGTAATTAATGACTAAAAAAGCTGGATAATTATGATTGATGAATGGATCACTTGAAAAACCAACTTTAAGATAAATTTATTAATATAGATTGAAATTGAATTATCATATATACACACATACATACATTAGGTTAGGTTAAATTCTTTGTTCAGAGTTTATAGTGTAATTTTTAGCTGGAGTAACCAGTCAAATTTTTTCCTATAGGAAACCATTATAATTACTTGTTCTTTATACAATATTTTTGTTTAACAATGAAGTTTGAAAAACCAATTGCTCTTGCAAAGTATATACACAAAAATCAGATATGCTTAAAGAAATGATAAATGCATATATGTAAATAATATATATATATAACAATAAACTGAAAATTTATTCTCACTGGATGAGAAATAAGTCTTAAATAGCATATGAATATTAAATACAAATATGAACAGTAATGCAAATGCCAATAAATAAAAAGAAAAAAACTAATATCAAAATCTAATAAGGCATATATTAGAAAGATGTTGGATTCCATTTTTTATTTAAATTATGAAGAAAGATGTTGGATTCCATTTTTTATTTAAATTATGAAAAGTATTTTATAGCATGAAAATTTCCATTACTACATTAAATACTTTTTTTTAAATTAAAAAAATATATATATACCTTTAGCTATAGCTACAATTTGTTGCTTTTCCTCAGGACTTAATTTCAAAATTGTATTTATTACAGTGACTAATTGGACCCGTTCATCTCCAGGCTTTAGAGTAAAAAACTAAAAAAATAAGTAAGATATCAATCAATATATATGTATAAGGAATTATTGGTACAAATAGTTTAAATATATATAACATACTTTAATAAAAATATTTTTTAAATATTCCATATTAGTAATGTGTTTTTCTCGTTCTTGATTCCTTTCAAGCCTATAAAAATATATAGAAAATTGCATCAACATTACATTACATTTAAAAATTATTTAATTCAATTATTAATGGTAGATAAATTATTAGCCACTAAACTTCCAGTTAACAAAAAAATGTTTAAAAAAGAGCAATGAATCAATTCTAAGCAATGTAGTTAGTTTTTAATAGTTAGATTTAAGCTTGATTTTCTAATTTGTAATAGGTTTTTTTTTACTCAATGTCATTTAAATTGAACTAAAATAATACAGTGTTAACATGTTTATTAAAAATAATGAATCCTTAAACTTTTTAATATACTTTGACAATTTATTTAACAACTAAAATCATTATCAGAATCACTTTTTCACTGAATATATTTTCATTTATTTTCAAATAAATAATCAGAAATGAATGTATTAAATGGCAGAAATAATAATTCAATATAATGAGCCATGCACTGAAACTAATTTGACATGGTTTTAAGAGCAGAATAATTGATAGTTTTAATAAATAATGTTTGAAATAATTGACATTTTATTCTTTTAAAATGATTAGGTCATAAAACTTACCGACGAATTTCTTCTTTTAGAACTCGTGTTTGCTCCGATAATCTCATGTTTGTTGCTTCACATTCATTCAGTAACTGTAAATGAAGCCAAAAAGTTTATGAATAAATGGTAATTTTTATTTTATTCTAAAATGTACTTTATTTTATATATTTTTCTTTTCCTACCTCACTTAAATGTTCCATTTTTTTTGCAGCTGCAACCATATTGGCTTTCAAAGTCTGTTCATCAAAGATCATATTAGAATCTAAAAATATTACAAAAATATATTTGTAAATAAAAAATTAAATGCTTTATTATAATAACAAAGGATAACAATATGTACAGAAATATTTTAATAATATAAGATAAAAAATAATGGCATATTTATTTAGAAAAGCAAATCAAACTTGGATAACATCATATATATTTTGTTTCAATATTAGTGACTTCAAAAAAACTTCTATCCATTTCTTTCCAAAAGATGAGTTTCACAAAATATTAAACATTATCTGCAACAAATTATTTTATAAAGTATTTACTATAGAAAAAATCATGTTTAATTATTAGCTAATAAAATTGTTTTTGTGGCAAGCCTTTAAAAAAATGTCTGCTATGGCAATTTACACACACACATATATTAAATATTATATCATCCTATAAAATTTCATCTCTGAACAGCAAATATCCTCTAACAAAACTATTATCATTACAATTAAAGAACTAATTATATATATTATCTTAATCATAATCATCAATACATATCATTACCATATATCTTATAATGTGTGAAATTATGTATGTGACATCATCATCCTTAGTTATCCACTAAAAACAGGTCTCAAATATCCACTATCTTCTATATCTTTTTCTTTAAATACTAATAACTATTCCCCTCTTTAGGATTATCTAATACCTTTTTTCTTCTCCACCAACATTTATTCCCCACCTCCACACACATTCCTGCTAAAATAATAACTTTTTACAATTCCTTGCCTTGAAGTACTGAATACCTAATTTAATGCCCCTTTCCTTTCATAACTTTCTAATCAATTATTATTTATTTACTTAATCTTTTCATCTTTTCCCTCATTCTTCTCAACTCTTAAGTCTCTAACAAGCTTCTTTCTTAAGTTTAATTACTGCAGATCATAAAATAATCTCCTATATTTATTGAAACCCTATTTAGTCATTGCAATTTTCACTCCAATTTTTTAGTCAATTACATCCATTATCAGTTAAGACAATTTTCCAAATACTTAAAAGCACTAACGTGCTATTTAACTTCCTGCCAATATTTTCTCTTTATGTTTTAATCTACATACATGCTGACATTCTTATTTGATGTCAAATTCAGGCTAATAATGGAATACATAGTTGGATAATAGAAAAGCATTCAGATAAGAGGAGTTAACTGTGAATAACCAAGAGGAGCCTGTTGCCTTCTACAAAATGTTTATCAAAAATTAGATAAAAGTCTTCTTGCCTGTCTCTTCCCCGCATTCTTATTCTCTTTTCATTTTTTTTTCTTACTATCTCCAATCACTGATATTGATAATAGAGTCTGGTAAACATGAGTTTTATATGCCAATAATCATCTCTTCATACTAATTATAATAATCTTTGTTTGTGCAATTTCATTTCTTTTCTTTAATTACAAGCACAACAAATTTGAGTGCAATGTTTTGTTTTGTTTTTGGTTTTTTTAATATGGAAGTATCTATGAGATCATAAAATAGGCCAAGAACTCCGTATTGAAAAAAATGACTGCAGGTTTAGCAGAAGAGAATCCTTAATTGTGATCTTGCATCAGATAAAGAGATGTTTTAGAGCTATATTTAAAACAGAAGTTTTCATTGGTAAAAAATTGCATGTTTGGCAGCCCTATTAAGAGATTTGCCTACCTTCTCATAAATGGAGTGACTCATAAAAAATGTTCTAAAAATGACCTACCTTACAAAATTTGGGCTCACTGCTGTGCTTTGCAGATTGCTCATTTAAGCATTAAAAATACTGGTAATATCAGTGATTGTAATTGTGGCAAAGCAGAAGTTAAGTATTTTCGATTTTCTTTCTAAATATATATAATTTAGAATGTGTTAGCTTAACTTCAAGATCTGAATGTAGGGTAATGAGAATAATTTATTCTCTCAGATTAAGATTTCTTTTTATATTTTAGCAATTTGATGATTACCCAGTATATTTCAGACATCAAAACAATTCAAAAATTGTCTCAATTTAGCATTACTTCATCCTGAAAATGCTTGTTCTAATTTTATTCTTCATTTCCCTCCAGTATTTATAGTATTTATTACTGAAGTTGATTTCTAATAATACTATCTTTTCCCACTCCTGTCTCCGAAATCTTTTTTTTTTTTTAAAAAAAAAAAAAAAGAAAAATTTCAATTAACTCAAAATAAAGCATCAAAAAAATGCAAACCATCAGTTTTTCTTTGAAATACTAAAATAGTAATCAAAAAAGAGGTAACCAAAATTGACTTTTTCCTCCCCAGTCAGCCTTTTTGAACTTTAATGCTTTAAAAATTAAGCTGCATATACAGTATTCTTTTTTTAAATATTTTATTAATCTTAATCTACTATTTATAATTATCTAACTACTATTTTATACAACAATTTTATTAAAACTAACTTGTGTAATTTAACAACAATTAATACATAACAAACTAATCACATTTATGTATGCAAATATATTGAAATCAAACAATTAGTGTTATGAAATAGCAATCATTAATTCAATACAAAACTATATTTATATGTAAATATTTTTATGCTAAATAATTATACAAATAATACAATATAGTTTTATATAACCCTCAGATATTACATTCTATTACATGCGCCAATCTAATTGCCTGAAAACAAAGATTAATTTTAATCTACATTAAGTATCTTGTATACTAATATAATAGATATACAGAGACAAAATTCTCCATACAGTAGTGCCACTCAGTGCAAGGCAGAGTAATCAATGAGTGGCATTATTGTATGGAGAGTTTTGCCTCTATGTAAACAGCTTGTGGAAGCATAAAGACTGGTGATCATGTGACATTTAGTGGTATAATAGATATAAAAGTAATTCATTACAAGCATGAGTTTTTTTAAGTATGAAAAAAAAAAATATGAAAACAATTTTTGGCCAGAAACAATGAAGGCTGTTTGTGAGAATAAGATGATGGAAAAATGAAAGGTAATGAAGGCTGGTTCACTTTGAATAGAAAAAATGTTATTAATCAAAGATCAAATGCAACTGAGCACATATTGAAGCCATATATATAAATACATTTTGGCACAGTAAGTACCAAAATAGATTGAATTATAATTATGTGTATTGCATAAAATGCATGTGAGGATGTTAACATTAGTTATTTCACGATTACTAATGTATAATAGGAATTGTGGACTTAATCAGTGAAGTATTGAATATTTTCCCATTTTCAGATCTAACCGCCTCAGCTTCACTTATTCATATAGAAAGAAGATTGAAGTAAAGAAGGGTTCCCTTCTTTTCTTCCAAAGCATAAGCTTGTGGTTAAGACCTGTAGAGGTGCCTATCTTTGCATTTTCATGCGCATATTCTTAAGGTTTACAGCCTTAGTAAATATTACTTACGTAATCAATGAGTGTTTAAATAAATTTATAATAGAGAAGCATATATATGTAAATGCAATTACTTGGTGTGTATGTATATATATTATTGATACAAACTTCAGAAACTTCAAAAGTTATCTCTTTAAGTATTCAGCTAAAATTATATAAGATACTTCTAATATAAAAAGGGGTAATTTTTAAAATGCCTTTCATAACCTAATTTTTGAATGTTGGATTCAAAAATTAATATAACTTTCAAGCAGATAGTACACCTCATAAAGATTTTAAAAGCTTAATAATAAAGTATTCATTATTTTATTGATAAACATTTTAAATTAGTTCTAAAGATCTTCAAAATATATTTTGTCATTTTATGTATAACTTCATGAATTTTGTAATGAAATGCATGGCAAAATGATGGACTTATTTTTCATTTCCAAATCATTAATACATTTGACTGCTAATTCAGAATAAAGATGCATCTTTGAGATACCATCATAGTACATAAAGATTGTGATCCATATGCAAATATGAGATTATGTTATTGAAATGTCATAGTAAGATCAAAGATCATATACAAATGAGCTTTTTTCCATTGGATAATTATTTTCAATCTGCCCATAATGCAAACATCTGAAACATAGCAATGTCAATCATTGATAATAATCAACATGAAATTTTGGGGAAATAAGATCCAAAAACATTTATTTTTAGAAGCAATGTCAAAAAAAAAAAAAATTAGAGTTGGACAATATGTGAAATTCTATATTTGGAAAAAACTATTTTATCCTCATGTTTAATTATTTCTACCTGAAAACATTCCATAATAAAATCCAAAGATATATAGAAATTACATTGTGTTAAAAGTAAATGGTATATCTTTAATAAAACTGTTTTTAGTCTCAATTCTGGATTTTATTGATTTACATCCTATATTCAAAAATTAACATTCTCAATCAACTTTAGTTGGTTAAATAGTGTTAAATTAAGTTTTACAAGAATGCTTAGTCAATACACAATCATGAATAATTAAGGTTTACTGGCTTAAGTTTCAAAATTAAAATATAAGAAATCTAAAAAAACAAACAAGCATGGCCATCATAAAAGACATATAAAGATTTTTCAATAAAGTTATCCTTATTAATCTTTTTTTTCATCTGGTGTTGGTTATTTTTAATTTTAATAAGAGCTTCATCTTAAACATAAAAATAGAGCACGAATGAAGAACAAACTTATAGCACTTCATACCTAAAGTAATTAATTCAAAAGATTCAATGCTTGGTCCTACCTGATTACTTCAGTTTATTGAAGAAAATACTTTATGACATTTTTAAATTTAATTTTTTTACTCTATTTTAGAAAATGTACTATTTTTCTTTTTCATCAGAAAGGAGTTACACTCTATTCACATGTGCTGTAATGTTGTTTTAATACTTCAACAATGTTTTGTTGAGTATGAAGTATACTCTCAAACCAAAGCACAAGATAGAGACTTTGAAAAAAAAAGTGGCCATCTTATCTTTGTACTTAAATTCACTTATATAGGCCAATCTGAAGTGTTTTGGAATGAGTGTTAAATTCTTCCATTAATCACTTTGTATTCATTAACTTTATCCTATCTATTAACTATCATGAAATCTTCCCATCTATTACTATTATGAAACATTAGAATCTATGTAACTTTCTATTTAATTTACTAGCAGAGTAATGGAAGAACTTTACGCTAGCATTCCAAGACACTTTAGATTGGCCTATGTAATTGAATTTAGGTACAAAGCTTAAGTCGGCCACTCTTATCTTTTCAAAATCTTGTGCTTTGATATGAAAGTATCCTGCATATTCAACAAAACATCATTGAGGTATTAAAACAACATTACAGCGCATGGGTGTATAGGATGGAAATTTTTTCTGATGAATACTATTTTTCTTTTTATAATGTAGTTTTTTGTTTTTTTTTTTAACAAATCTAGAAAATTCTAAAGATTTATCTTCTGAATTTCTTATCAATTTCATCTAAATTTCAAATAAGCAATACTAATAATATGACAACAAATCTCTTATTTCACACTGAAATTAGCATTAATTTCATATGTAAAATTAAAAATCTGTTTTTCATTATTACACGAATAAGACATTTATTTTATAAAAATGAAATAATCACACTAAGATAGCAGCTTTCACAACTTAAAATTAAATGAATTTATTTTACAAATACAAGACACCAATCTTTTGATAGGTATGAGAGTTTGCCTACCAAGTGAAATTTTCTTTCTACTTATATGTGGTACTAAATCTCTAGAAAGATCAATCACCATTCTTAAGTTCAAAACATAATGACTGTAGACATTGGGGAACATATTAAAATATATTTTTAAATAATCTACCCCCCCCCCCAACTACAACCATTGTGTTTTGAAATATAAAAATGGTGGCTAGTATTTCAAGAAAATAACATTTATAAATGTATATAAATGGTGTACACATACATTTCTACTATAAAATATTACATTTAAATATATTTCTAATAGCAAATCTGTTATATTAAATCACAGGAAAGGATAGACTTATCTAGTTATCTCATTTCCTTAAAAAGACTAAAGAGAGATTTTAATCAAAATTTTCAACTTAAAAAAAAAAAAATGAAATCATTTACTAAAAATTACTATCTTAATATTTGTATATATTATTACTTTCATCGTTAATATTTTATTATCATCCTTCAACTATAATATACTTTAGTAAAGCACTTTCCTATAATTAGATGATGTTAACATTTATTAAAAATGATGGAAAACAACAACTAGCTACTATTGAGTTTTTACTGCTTAATCACAATGCATTTTTGTTAAAATGATTTTTTCAACAGATGACTTAACATATTTAACAAAAAAAACCTCACAAACATACATGCAAGCATAGAATTATATTTTATTCAGATAGTGGTGTTAAGCACAATCTTCTGATAATTAAATGTTACCAACATACTTATTATGTTATTGCTATATATATAAAGGTAGAAATATATAACTATAGTATCAGTGCTGTAAGATTATGACAAAAGGCAACAACATATTCCATTCACAATCAGTGCAACAACATTCACATCATTTACCCAGATTAATATAGAATCTTTCTGCTTAATAACCAGATAACTATTTTAGAAAACCTATTAAAGTTTTTATATATATATATTTTTTTTAAAAATAAATGCGAGTTCTAATGATTTACTGTTGGATTCCTTCCCAATTTTAAATTATATAAAAGAAAATCACTGGCCCATAGTCAACCGAATCAAAGATATGATAGAAGATTCTCACACTAAAAATAAAAATAAAGATTTCACAAATACGTAACATATGGATTTAACATAACCCAGTTGGCTATGGGACAGCTAGCTTTAAAAAAAAAAAAAGTCCTAAGCATCTCTGCGAACTGAAAATTTTCAAAGTTCATCAAACCTGGACTCAAATCTCAAATTACAGACATGGATTCACTACCACTTCTTCAGATATTGTTATAATTCTTAAAATCATTATTTAAATTAGTGTTTCTGTTTAATATTTTTTCCACAGCATTGTTATTAATGTTATTAACGTTTGCTACTCATATATGTATTGTAATTGTATATTACAATCACTACAATTAAGTAAATACTTATTTCTTTGTTTAGCATATGAATGTTTTATTTATACCTAAGTATATATAAATATCATAAAATAAAAATATCTTTCAGAAGATAATAATTCTAATAAGACTATTTCTATTAACTACATGGCATATACATCAAATGCTTTTAAATTTCAATTCTCAAATAGATAAGCATAATATTTATGACTGATCCTAATCGTGTTAATGAGATTTCAATGTTTAAGCAGAGCAACTTTAACTGATTTTATTGATAAATTTGAAAAAAAAAATTGTGGCCTTGCAAAAAAACCTATTTCTTACAACATAATTCTTCAGTTGTTTAAAAAGTTCTTAGTTAAAAATGTTAAAAAAAAAGCATGATTTGAGACATATGAAATCTATATGTTGAGTTTATGATAAAACTGATCTACTTAATAAATTTACACATATTCTTGCGATGAGTCAACTTATCTTCTGATATCTGGTGGAAAAATATAAAAAAAGGAAATAACTGTAAAGGAGTGTATTTGGTTGATCTAAAAACATTTCCCATGGTAATATTTAAGAACATATCCAGAAGTTTAGTGTGACTATTTTTGCTTCAAAAAGAAGTTTACCAAGAGAGTACTATTGAATATTATGTCCATGCTTTGCATGAAAGAAAGATGATCTTATAATAATTGTAGCATAATACAAGTAATGTTAATCAAATAGCTTGTGGTTAAGACCTGTAAAAGTCCGTACATTCGCATTTTCACGCACATATTCTTGAGGTTTACAGTCTTAGTAAATATTATCTAACCTTTAGGAAATAAGAAAAATATATTAGATTATGATCACAGATTACTGCTACATAACATGGCATTGGATCATATTTCAATCTATAGTTGCAGAAAATCATATTCAGTTTATGATTTCTTTCCTTGTTAATTATATGAAAAATTATATATATATATATTGTTTTTGTGATAATAGGGAAAAGGATCTCTTTTGTGAAGTCAAGACAGTGTCATCAATCCAATTAAATTTTCATGCATTTTGCTTTGTATTTGCTGCAAATGTCATTTAAAGGCACTCAAAATTTTTTTATCAGGGAGTATTGTGTCAAGTATTGCATTTATTATATTATTCCAAATAAAAGCATAAAGTGGTTAAAGATAGAATTCATTCATGCCAGCTTTGCTCTTGTCTAAATCCGTTTTTTTAAAGATAGCACTTGACTATCATCATAATTTTTATTCATAAAACTTGTTAAGGAATAAATAATAATTATATTGGATGATATTTTTTTGGATGTTTATTAGATTTTAAGAATGCTATAGTTTTGATTTCATGCTAAATTTTTGAATTAGTTTCTGTATGAATAATGTTGGTGTATAATTTTGCCAATATTGTTTTGGTTTTACATCACAAATTTATTAAAATCTCTGAAATGTTATTTGCTCCTGGTATCTTTCCTGAATCTAAGCAAGTTCTAATTTATTAACATCTAGTGGTTTTATTATATTTAAAGTAGAGAAACATTGTAATGAAAAAAAAAAAAGCCTGTTGTTCTGTCCTAATAATGCCTTATTGGTTCTATTGGGTTTAAAACTTTGATTTATAAAATTATCAATAATAATGGGAGTGTCAGCAATAATTCTTTTAATGTTTCTATACTTATCAAGCCTGCATAAAAGAGATGAAGCATTTTGATTGGATATTATAATTTTTTTTTTAATAGTCTCTTTCCATTTTTCTTTTGTAGCATCATGGTGAGATTTTTCATGATGGTTGGAAAACAACAAATTGATTATACATTATGGATTTTTTATTCCAAACTTGAAATAAATTGTTTTCAATATCCTCAAGATAATGATTCTTTGGTAATTATTTTTACCAGTATATCGATTTCAGTCATCTATTCTTAAATTACATTTTGGAGCTAGATGGCTTTCAATAATGAAAATGCAAATTACAAGAGTGACAAGACTTTGTTTATGTTATGAAAATATAACCACAAATGTTAATAGATTAGCATGGAACAACGAATTTCATTTTTTATAGAAATAAAACATAAATCATGGATGGTTCTGTTTCCTATTCACCTGAAGTTTGAAATAAACATTAGTTGGTGAATATTGACTTTGCTTAGTCACCCCTTGCTTGGTAGAAAAGTAATAGGAAGATTTAAAAAAAAGAATGGAACAGTTTGTATTGGGAATTTTGGAAACATTTCATAAATAAAGATTGTTATTCTAGTGATTGCTAATATCACTTGAGCTATATTAAATACAGGTTGTTTGCTTTGCTAGATAGATTGGAACAGAAACAGCAATTATTTCTGTTTTCCAGACTGTTTGAATTGGCTTTTAAATCTAGGTTGTTATATTATTTATCTCTTAATACTATATATTTCATGATAAATAATTTGGTTTCTTACCAGGTTGAGGTATTATGTGTGCTATTAATATTAAAACATGTGTTGTATTCCTAAGTCTTTGGAAATTATTCATTATATTAATGATATATATTTTGAACCTGGGCACGATATACTTTATATTAAATTAGCTTTTAATGGAATTTATGATTATTTTACTCAATTAGATTTTTATTTCCTTACTTTCAAGATCAGAAGCAAATAGTAAAAATTAATAATATTTTATTAATAGAGGAATTCTTCAGAATTCAGTCTTAGGTCCATTACTATTTACAATATATTTAAATGATATTTTCAATTTCCTCTGTATTCAACTTGCCATACATTTGCTGATAAACTTGTACATGTGGCATCTGAGATATCTAGACATTGTTTAAATGTGTCTTATGTATAATTTGTCTATTATGGAAGATTGATTATGATCAAATCATTTTTCCATTAATGTAAGTAAAACAAAAGTGATTATGATTGGATTTGTACAGAGATATCAAAATCATTCATAATCAAATTATATCAATGATATGATAATAACTGTACTTGCGACAATATTGAATTTGTTGAGGAACTTTTTTAAAAATCTTGGTGTCAATGAATTCAAGTTTGTCCTGGAAAAATCATATCAATGTGCAACTGCCACTATTTACATAGATTCAGTTGCCTATTATATTATATTTATCTAAATTTCTTTCTATTAATATCTTATTATTGATTTACAAATATTCCTATCAAGATATTTTATCATATCCACATATGCATTTACGATTTCTCCACATCCTATAGAATCATACTTTACATATTAAATAGGGGCAGAAGATTAAATACATGAAAGATTTATTTCTCAAATATGATATTTATTCAATAAATCAATTTTATCTATGCAGAATTATACTACAAACATACACTGACTGTATGTTAGGACATATTATATTTGTCATCTCCAATATAGTCACTCATCGCTCACTACACAGGATCTGCATAAATTTCACATTCAAAGATAGAGAGCCTATCTTAACCATTATTTATTCAATATAGCATCACATTGTTTCCACATCACTAATATCTATTTCTAGCTTTAAAAGATGCTTTTAATAGAAACTGATAATATATTATTATTATTTAACTTTTTCTTGTTATTATTAATTTTGTTGTTGTTATTATTTTGATTACTATCCACATAAATTCATAACTATTTTTCTACGGCTTTTATTGTTTTTCACATACATTTCTTATTGTCAGGAGAGCTATAACATTTTGCTTAATTTATAATTAATGAATATTTTTGTATCATTTCTAAATAAATAAATGTATATACGTGTTGTGTGATTTCATAATTTGATAATAAATTCTAAGTTAATCATAAGATGAAATCTGATTTCCTAAGTAGAATATAAATTTCATATGTAATTGCTATTAATAGTTTTTGACTAATATTTTTTTTAAAAATAAAAAAAAGTTTAAATAAAAAAATCTCAAAAAGTAAAATAAAAATATTAATATCAACAGAACATAACACATTTTACAAATATATTATGGCAAATACAATACTAAAATAAATAAAAATTAATAGTCATAATTACCAGATTTTTCGTCACTGAAGTTTAAAAGCTTCTCTAAAGGAACAGGTGAAGTTCCCACACCGCTAACAGCCTAAATAAAAATAAAAACTAAATACATTTTTTTTTTAAAAGATATATTTAAAACTTCGATTACAATATACATTCCTGAAATATATGAATAAAGGCATCTGAAAAAGACAAATGACCTCTAAAATACATGTCATGCTGAACCAGGCTTCAGATGGTCCATGTAAGCTAAGGATAATTTCTAGTTTAATAAATGATTCGTAATAATTATTAATATACTTTACGTGAAGTTGTCAGTTAAAATTATGAGGGCAAAATGTCTGAAAATTGTAATAATTCAAAGTCTAATACATATATACACACACATACACAAAGCCAATTTTAAATTTAATTTCTCTCTTTTTAATATTCCCTATTTTTTGAAAAATAGATTTGTATTTTTAATGAGTTGTTTTTGCGAGTAAAAGCATGTACACTATTTATGTAGAATAAGTTCAATTAGATGATTCTGACCATTATTTGCAACAATACATTATGACTAAAATTCCTTGCTGACATTTCAATAATATCATGTTGTTGTTTTTTTTCCAAAGGAGTGGCTAAATTCCAAGAAACCATTCTAGTTGCATTAAAAACTTGCATTTAAACATCTTCCTTGGGCTCTATTCACTTTTGTCCTTAAAAAAAAAAAACAACAACAATGAGCACAATGATGATTACAATTATTTTCAGAACCATCCATCAACTTACATAAATGGTCCTTTGTCTTTCTTTACACAAAAGAAAAATCCCTCAAAAAATATTCAATATATTTTAATGGTATGGGATTAAATAATAAACACAGCATAGCATTATCAGAAATCTTTTGTGATTGTATTTAAGAGACATACTATAAAATCTTATATTAATTATGATCATAAAATCTGTAAAATGAGTGGACTTCATTTAATGTTATTTAAATTATCCTAGAAAGAATTATACAATATATAATATTATAGATTGAGCAATGGCAAATATTGATGCATATCTGATGAAGCTGATCATGTGGAAATTTGAATCCAACATTTATGCTTTTTATTCTTACTTTTTCCTCAATTGACTTTTTAAAATGTTTATTGATAGCATTTATCATCAGCTGTTCTAAGTAATGGTTTAATAGAACTACACTTTATATATATTATATAATCCCACAACTACTGTATTTCATTCCAAGGCACTCCAGCAGATGAAAAAAATTAACAGATAATAGCCCAGCTTTGTTTATTTTGAAATCCTATATAACAAAATTGGTAGAATCCTACATAAATAAAAACATTTAAAACACACATATTCTTATATATATAAATTCAGATATTTTTAAGAGATTCTTAGAACCCTTTGCCTTCAATTTTACAATTGCTGCCTTCGCTGATGAGTTTACAATCTCCTGACAATGACATTTATAATTTAGTTCTCTCTGTTGAGATTGTAAATATCTAAAAAAGATCATGTACAGACACATTCGTTCTGTTTTCAAGAAAACTCAACTGATGCTTCAGTTAAGAACTATAAGGCAAATGAGAAACCATGCTATTTCTTAATCTTAAACACGGAGATAAAGACAAGTAAGGTCACTATCCAAGCTAATATATGCCAGTAAGAAGTCACATTTGTTTATCATATGAATAATAACTGCAACGACAAGAACATATGGAGTGGACATAAGAGATGTGTTCTGCTTGGTTCTTTTAAGGCCAAATAGGAATCAAGGGGTCTTTTTTCAGTTAGCAATAAATTGCAAACTCATGCTGATCTTTGATGGTGACTTTCAACTTAGCTATCTATAACTGCAGACCATTCTTAAGTGAAGGAAGACTAATTGGAAAAAGTGTCTAGTATTAAATGGTGCATCATTGCTTTGAGAAATTAGAAGAAATTACAGAAATAGAATTGATCTGAAATATAGACATGTATTGCTTTGAAAAGTTAGAAGAAATTGCAAAAAATACAATTGATCTGAAAAATAGATATGTACATAATTACAAAGAAATAAATAATATACATGTGAAGTAGAATTTATTATAAATAAAAAAAGGAAGAGTGACATTATAGATTAACAAAAACGGCAGGATTAACTACTTAATTTAATTGAAGATAAGAAATGCAGATAATTCAGGTTTATGCATCAACAAGTTCTACATTTTAGTGAAAAAGTAACGGATTTTTTTACAGATGTACAAAATTATTATCGAGGACTTTAATGCTAGAACTGGAAAATGATTGAAAGACAAAAGCGCTATAGGTAAATTTGAGTACAAAGACAAAAATGAGATAAGCCATAAAATTTGAAGAATAAAAAAATTGTAAATTATGAATTCTTTCTTTGAAAAAAAAAATGTTAAACAGAAATGGACATGGAAGTATCTAAATGAAACTACAGTAGAACTGAATTATATTTTATCTAACAGAAAGTATGTATTTCAAAATTGTAATATTCTTAATAGATTCTACACAGAAAGTGATTATCAATTAATAAGATGTAAGATATATATTAATGAAATAAAATACGGAACTCAAATTGGCAAGATTTCAAAGCAACAATCAAGTACTGTTGGAATGAAATAACTTGATTACTAAAAAATACAGAGCAGTTAACAAGTGAAAAGTTAATAATCAAATCTTAATTATTGTATTTGGTCATGATATTCTGTCTAAAGTGACTTAGCCTGAACTTTTGATCACAGAATTTAGCATACTTATAATTACTACTAGCTAGCAAACATAATAAAATACTTTATTTATATAATTTTCCAGTCAAAAACAAAAAAAAAAAAAAAACAGAACTTAATGATTATTAATTAGCAAAATCATCTGTTTTGTATATAGAATATTAATACTATTTATAAGAATACTGCAAATAAATATAACTTTTTGAGTTTAAATCATAATAAGCCTTTCAGCAATTAAATAAAAATTCAAGAAGCTATTCTTAAAATTAAAAACACTATTTACATAACTGTACAACAAAGAATAGTTAATGGAATATCAATTTAACAATATTGTACAAAAGTTATCTTAGAAATATAAGATTTCTAGAAAGTACTAAGAGTATCTCATTAATATTTAATAAATTAGCACTACCAAAGAACATTAAATGAATAATAATCTTACTTTTAAAAAAATAAGCTAATAAAGAGACTGTATTCTATACGTTATAGATAAACCAGATGAAATGATTCAAACGAAAATGCTAAGCTAATATTCATAATAAACATTAAAAAATCTTTATGACCTTTAATTCCAATTCTCATGTATGCGAAGTACACAAATTACATTGTTTCTAGAATGTTAAAATTAATTTAAAATAGAAAAAAAATATTATCTATTTTTCAATGTTTATAACATTTTTTTCTATATATGGTAGAATGGATAGAATATATTATAATGGTTGGGGAAAATTGATGGTCTTACCATATCTGCCATTCAGGGCACCACCAGGCCATTCGAACCTGAAAAATTTATATAGTAGGCAGATACTTAAGTTAAGATCCAATTTTATTTTATTATAGACCATTAGCCCCAGTCACTAGCTCGCAGAGCAGTAGAGATAATATATATTTTATTATAAAAAATAAAGATAATAAAAAATAAGAATAAGCCACTGCCAGATTAACAATACACAGAAACATTTATTTTGCACATATATAAAATTTAGAATCATTTTAGTATAATCTTTACTTTATAATTTGATTTACATTTTAACTTTTGATTTTATAAGTTCGCACAGATGGATAGACTACATAGATTGCATTCGAAAAAGAAAATATTCTATATCCCTTATTTAACCCTAGGCCAAAAGTTCGCAGTCAAACCAACGCAAATCTATCTGATATATCGATGTATTCAATGCAGCATGAATATGACAGCATAATACCGTACTGTCAGATATATACATCTGAACAGCGCAGTTATCGAGAAATATCTCTCGCCCAGTACAGGAATACTTTGTCTGTCTGGCGAGAATAATAATAGAATGGTATTGCAGCCCTTTTCTGCCGACTTACCATTCTATTCCATAGGCTAAAGGGGTGATCCAAGGAGCAGGTAATATCGACTGCTTCCGATGGTCAGTAAGAGATGGGACTATTTTGCCCAAGTGCGGCGGATAATGTGATCCTGCACGTAGCAGATCTTCATGCTACATTTACTAATTACACCGATACATCCAACCTATTAACCCAATTTAACTGTGAAACAAATAACCTAAGATTAACCCTCCCTTTAATTAAACTAATCTAACTTTACGATCTATGCAACTGTCCACAAACAACTTAAATTTAACATTTATTAAAAGTTTAGCTTAACAGAAAAAAAAATCATAATAAACAAAAAAAAAAAATTAATGGAAATAATTTTAAATTTACATATCATAAAAATAATTATTAATAGATGATTCAGTTTGGTCAGATAGGAATATATATTTCTATTTAAATACTGGAAAAGTTTTATAGTTAAAGTTCATTAGTTAGATAAAGTTCTTAAGGTTTTAAAAGAGAAAGTCCATACTTTTTAGTTGCTTGTAATTTGGATCCCTTTGTTTCTAATTCCCACAATGTCCTGGGGAGACTGGTATGCTGTTTGCCATTCTATTAGTATTCATCCGGAGTCCTTTACTGTAGCTGGTATAGTTCTTTGCAGGTTTTTATTGCAGGACCCTGATGTCCTGAGGTCCGCAATATAGGAAAACGATATTTCATTTCTTCTTTTAGAAAAACTGAAGGGATTGAAAGTGCATCTTTTCAATCCCTTCTCCTTCAACTCTCCCAAACTTAACACATATAGCACACACAATAATTTATTTCCAATCTTTTCCTTTTATATTAAAATTGCGGATTGACTGGACATGATGTCATGATGATGATGATTCTTTTGCTGTGGTCCGTTTCCTGAGGGATTTTTTTATTGGCTATTCTGTTTTTATTGTTTTTCTCTCCTATCTGACCTTTAATTATAAATTTTGAGATGCCCAAGGGCTAGTTTACTTAAGACTAATTAAAAATAATCATTTCCATTTTTAGCCTTTTACACAATAGTAATTAAATTTTGTACATTCTTAAAGATATATTTTTATCTTTAAATCTTTAAGTTTTTTCTTAAAATTTAGTTTTAAAATAGTCTTTTCTTAAAATTTAGTTTTAAAATACTTTTTTCTTTTTTAATAAAGTTTTCTTTTAATATTTTTCCATCTGTGCAATTATATATATATATACGAGTTTAGATGACTTTTAATTTACAATTTTTAAAAACAAATTTTTATTTGCGAACTTTTTATTTTTAATTTTCTAATTTTACTTATTATAATAATGTAACAGCATGTGTGCCCGTTACAATATATAATCTGATACTTAAGTTAATTATTAACACTATTAAATGAAAAAAACCAACAAATTTCAATGTCTGTAATATTAGTATAAAAAAATATAATATTTTATAAATATGAAAAACATATAATTAAAAAAATTGACAAATTAAACATTTTAAAAAACAAAAAAACATCTTTAATGATTCGATAATCACAAAGCAAATCATTACATTAGTGTTCTCCTCAATAGTAATATGCTTAAATACAGTAATTTATCTAAAGATTCTTTAAGTTCTATTAAAATGAAGTTTATGATGCTAAACGTATCTAACAAATTTTAAAAAAAAAAAACAATATCCATAAAGTAAACACTCCAAAAATTATAATATACATTGGAGAAAATATAATGATGAAACTATACAGTGAAATCTTGATTGTTTTTAATAGGACTGAATACATTAAAATAATAAAAATGAAAAAATAATAGTCCCGATAATCCATCAATAAGGATTTCACAAGAAGTTAAAACACTGACAGTAATAGCATAAATGAACTGCAGTCCATGGAATATGAATTCCAGAATCTGTCAATCCATCATGAGGATATCAAAAATTCATTAAAAAATATAAAAAAAATATCAGATTTTAAAATTTAAAACATTTCACGCTTATTATTTTTCAAATATGCTGACATACGTAAATATAATTTTAATATTACAGTAATTACATATTGTTTAAAAGTAAAGGATTAATATTAATTGTGCTCAGATACAGTGCAATATTTTTGTTTGAAACAACCTTATTTATGAAAAAAAATAATTATCTTTTTTTTTTATTATTTAACTTTACAAATAAATTTTTGTTTTAAATTCTTACTGACATTTGTTTCAATATAAAGTATGGAATTTGACAAGATTAAAACCAAATCAAGAATTTGGTATACTGGCATATTTGCTTCAAATTTTTTCTCTATTTCCAACAGTAGATAATTTAAAAGAAAAGTAACTGCATGCTAATTTAAAACAAAATATTACTTGGGGGGGGGGGGGGGGGCAGCAGGCACTTTTCATTTTAATTTTGAGAATGATATTGCAGTTAATTTTTAAAAAAATCTAAGTAAACTTCAATTATTAAAGATTTTTGATATTCTATTTTTATGTTCTTAAGTAAAATTCTAGATGGAAATTTTTTTTTTAAAGATTTATTAATAATGAAATCAATTGTAAGATTATTCTATGTATATATTCTTCGAAATTTTATTATTTATAATTTATAAAAATATAATTACTAGAGCATTATTCAATACTAAAAAAGGAATTATAACATGTGAGTACCTCTACATATATATATACACCCCCACACAATAATAATATTTGTATATTATTTCAAATGGGGGGGAAAAAATTGTCACTGACAGATGTGATCAGTATTTGAAGAAAGATGGATATGCAAAAAATGATGTAATTTCTATGGCATTGATTTAGAAACCTAAAAATGAAAAATGCAGGAAAACAATAGAATCAAAAATGATGCAATAAGTTTTCAATATTTAGAACTTCAGCTGAATATTACACTTCTTGTTTGCTTACAATCATACTGAAACAAAAATGCCAGTCAACCAATATATCTTACTTATCTACTTTTGTCAATATTCCTCATATGAAACAAATTGTCCATAATTCTCAATAAATTCTAAAAAAACATTTATCACATTTATAATTCACATATAAATATTTCAATTAAAGATTAAAATCATGTAAAATTTGAGCTGGAAAGAAATTAAAAATATGAAACATCAAATTAAATATTTATAAAAATATTAAACTCATCTATATCCTCAACTAATACTTCATTAAACAGGATACAAAGAATGTGCTACTGTTTGTCTTTATAAAAAAAAAAAGATACAACTTAAATAAAACCACAACAGATCGGAGTAAATGTGTTTAGCCTCTCTGGAGAAAAAATTATAGATTACTGGTACAGAAAGACTCAAACTATATAATATCTAATCTTATAATATTCAATCTGGAACTTTATTAAAAAGATAGAGGCTCTGCAACATCTTCAAAATTTTGCTTTGGATAGACAAAATCTTTCAATCAGTAGATACCTAGTTGGAATAATAAACTCCAAAACCTAGTTATATAAATGTAATGCTTTCTAATTCTATGTAATGTACAATGCAGATGAAATATAAATCAATTTTTATCTGCCTTCTACAATATTACACAGACAATCATCATCATCATCATCCATTATCAATCCACTGCAGGATAAAGGTCTCTCCAAGTTTAATCCACCTTATCCGATCTTTAGCATCTCTTCTCCACATCATCCCTGCACACTTTCTTATTTCATCCATCCATCTCACATGTGGTCTCTTTCTGGGTCTTTTACAATTTCTTGGAATCCAGTTTAAGATTTCAAATGTCCATCTATTATCATTTCTTCTAGCAATATGTCCAGCCCAACTCCACTTTAATCTTTTAATTTTTTCAATGAGGTCAGTAACACCTGTTTGTTCTCTTACCCACATATTGCATTTTCGATCTCTTCTTGTTACTCCCAACATGCATCTCTCCATACTTCTTTGAGTGGTCTGAAGTCTCTGTATTGATCTTCTATTAAGTGTCCAAGTCTCAGATCCATAAGTAAGAACTGGTAAAACACATTTGTTAAAAACTTCCTGTTCAAACACATAGGCATATTTCATTTTAGTATCAAATCAAGTTATTTCTACCAAAAGCACTCCAATTTTAACAATAGCCAAACTAACATTAAAAAAAATTAATTTTTTTATGTTAGTTGGGTTAATGTTAAAATTTTATTATGTTAATTTGATTAATATTAAAATTTTATTATTTTATAGTTCAATTACCATTTAATTGCAATGTGATATAACATTACACACACACGTACACACACACACTAATTGTAAAATATTTAATTTTGGTTAATGAAAGATTTAATTGATGTAATATAAAATAGTGCAGAAATGAATTCTGTAGTCATTTTTCTTATCTTGCGATAACAAAAACTTTATACAAAAAAAAAAAAAAGACAATGCTTAAAATAAGTAAATTAGTTTTAATCTATTTAAGGATAAGAAATTTAATAAATATGCAATTTCCTTGAATTGGCCATTGTCATAAAGGAATCTATTAATGTAAACTAATTATATTGCAGTTTGATTATTGCGAAAATGTTGGCTTATCTGAAATTATTTTGGTAAATTGCTGCCAGGGAGAAGATACAAAAAATTTAAAAAAGAACAATGGTAGGAGTCCTATAAGCCTACAGGGTGTTTTTATTAGATTTATTGATGCCCAAAGAGGGGTAAAAACAAGGAAACTTCAACTTGTTTAATTCGTAAAGGCAGTTTTAACAATTTCTGCCAGTGTTATTTCTTCCACTGAAAATAAATTAATCAAGAATGCACCAAAAGCCGACTTTCATGTTTTTGTTAGCCGATATGTATTGCTAAGTTTTAAAAACAAACTTCTCTCTTTGAGCAATACTCTCCATCCTCACATTAAGCCAACTCATTAGAAGACTGACTGCTTGCACTGACTCTATACCAATTTGCCATGGACAAATCTCAACACATCTACAATATGAATCACATATGGACAAATCTCAATACATCTACAATATGAATCACACATGGACAAATCTCAATATATCTACAATATGAATCACAAAGATGTATTCCTAAAAGAATACACAGACCTGATAGAGTTTTTATATAAAAAAAATTGTTTGCTACTCATCATGGACTTATGGTAAATTAATGTGATTTATCATAATTATATATATACTATTAATGATTCCGAGTTATGTAATTTGTTTTATGTCAAGATACAAATTATAGTTATATAAGTATTATTTTGATTATAGAGTGGATTTTTTTTTATCTTATGTGTGTATGATAGTATAATTAAATACGAATAACATATGCCTTTTAAAGTTACAAAGTTGAAATAAACACCCATTATAGTATATAGATTTTGTTTTTGTCTTTTTTATTTTTTTGAAAGAAACAAATTTCTTTTTCTTGTCACGGTATTAAAAAAATTATAAGTTTTGTAGTCAGTTAATCTCAGCTAAAGAAATAAAGGGAAGTGAGAAATTTAATAAATTATATTATTTTGTATATTTATATTAAATTAAAATTTTCCAGATGACAATTCATTATTTTATATATAAAATAATTTAATATATCAAGCACAGAGTTCTTCTTTTCAAAATAGTTCATAAATATCCAAAATAGAAATAAAACAAACTAACTCCTTTTTAAAACTTGTTTTTTATATGACTATTCCTTAAAAAAAAAAAAAAAAAAAATTAAACGTTTCGACTATTTTATATAGTCTTTTTCAAGGCACACTAAAATAAAATATATATATATAACAAATAACACATATTCCATAAAAATAAATAAATAAACAAAAAATTACAAAATATATTCATAACCAAAAATATACCTTATCTCACTCCCCTTTCCTATTACCAACAAACACAACTCAAAGAGAAACAATTTCCTTTTATTAAAAAAAAAAAATTCTATATATATCCTTTAAAACATTTAATTAAAAACCTATTATTTTCTTTTCTGTTTATCTATTAACATCCTATTTAATTCTGGTTTTATTTCATTAATGTATACACTTTCTTTTATCATCCGTCATATAATGAAAGGATAATAAAAGAAAGTGTATACATTAATGAAATAAAACCAGAATTAAATAGGATGTTAATAGATAAACAGAAAAGAAAATAATAGGTTTTTAATTCAATGTTTTAAAGGATATATATAGATTTTTTTTTTTTTAATAAAAGGAAATTGTTTCTCTTTGAGTTGTGTTTATTGGTAATAGGAAAGGGGAGTGAGATAAGGTATATTTTTGGTTATAAATATATTTTGTAATTTTTTGTTTGTTTATTTATTTATTTATTTTTATGGAATATGTGTTATTTGTTATATATATATTTTATTTTATTTTAGTGTGCCTTGAAAAAAACTATATAAAATAGTTGAAACGTTGGATTTTTTTTTTTCATGTAATAGTCATATAAAAAACAAGTTTTAAAAAGAAGGAGTTAGTTTGTTTTATTTCTATTTTATATATATGCATATAGGATAGATTCATGAAAGAAAAGTTACTTAAAGTTATACTATTCATAATATTCACATATATATGTGTTTTGCTACGGAGTGTTTGTGTGCATAAGAATGGCCCTTTTGTAAAATCATTCGATATATATTTATTTAGCATTAAAAATTGTGTTTTAGTTTCATAGTTATTGCTATGTATTAGCGGATGCTATTGTGCCATAGTCAGTTACTGTGCTACCATCATAAAGGGCTTTTAAATAATAAATAGCTAGAACTATAGGTAGATTACTTTATGTAAGTCAAGCTTTGGAACAGCTTCTTATGTATTCTATTAATTGTGCGATGTACAATTCTTATCATTTAGAATTTTATTACATTATTATATTTTAATTATTGTGCTTAGGGTTCTAACACATCACATTTGTTAGAAGGAAAATCTATTTTGTATAAACTTAAGAGATGTTATTAGAACTAGCAAAGTAGTAATAAGAGTGAAAGTTCTTCAGAGTGTATAAACTTATAAGATCATTGTTTAAAAAGGTTTTCTTCATTAAATTGAATATTATGTTGAAATAATAATTACTTTAAAAATAATAAATCAATTCAATGGTACAATGAAAACGCTCGTCTCAGGAATAATTATACCCGAAAACACACTTCTCTGTACTATTGTATTTTTTTTTAATTTTATTTTTTTTAATATTCATTTCTGTATGTTTCTGCAAATTTTATTTTTATATAAAAATATTATCAATAGTTAATTGCATGGCATTTGTTACTATCTACCTTCCCAATTGTTTCTTTAAATATGAATCTCTCTCGCTGATGATCTAGCAGTGCACTTAAAGTTACATCTATGAATCATTATATTGATCCCGTCAATATATATATCTAATCACGAAAATAAATTTTCTAAGCAAGTAAAATGCCTAGTAGTGCCCTCATATGTTAAATATATGGGAGACTGTCCAGTGTAATATATATAATAATAATTAAAATCACTTAGAATAATTTTACATTTTTTTATATTTTAAAATAAAAGGCAAATAAGATTGAGAGTATATGTATGCACACATTCATCCTGTATTGTTATATAAATGCAATAAAGATTTAGTATTAAACTTACAGAATTACGCTGTGGAGTGGCTGGACCAGTATCAGTATATTCAGAACCCTTTTATTTAGAAAAAAAAAGACATAAAAATCAGAATTCATAATAGTATTAAAAAAGAAGGAGAAAAAAACAATTCCTTACCTCGCCTTCTTGTCGTTCTTCTGCTTGTACAATGTCCAAATGAGGTAGCAGCTCAGGTCTACTGGTTTTAATGTTCTGAAACTGTTGCTCTCTCTGAAGTCGGTATATTTCTCCTTCAGTCAAGTCCAGCTGACATTGTAACAACTCCAGAGATTTTTTATGTTCTTCTTGCATTGTTTTGATTTGTTGCTATGAACATTAAATTAAGGAATATTATAAAAATAGAACAATCCAAAAAACAGAAAACAAATCATATTAAACATTAAAAAATAGTTTTACAAATGTTTACAGTTATTCATCACCATCATCATCATTATTAATATTATTAGATACATACCAAAATGCAGGTTATACATCTCAAACTTCAACATTTCCAAGTCTTTCTGTCTCATGTTTACTCCATAAACATTCATATCTATTCCTTTTATTATCTTTCTCTTACTCATCTTTCTTTTATTTTTTACAAGTTCTTCCAACATATGTATCATAATTCAGTGAAAGTATTCGACAAATCAATTCATTTCTTCTTCTTCATAGTTCAATCAATATACATTTTCCACCCATTTTTTTTACTACTTTCTTATATTGTTAATCTCACCCTCCAACTTATATTTCCCATTCAATCCAAATCTATTTAAAGCATTCAATCTTTTCTACTTTTTTTTTCCCCAAATGTCCATGTTTCTTCAATATATAAAGCTTCATTTCAAACAAAACGTTTAACTGAACTTTTTTAAAAAACTTAGTGGAAGACAAAATAATATCTTATGTCAGTTTAGCTATTGCAATTTTCATTCTTAATTCTTTATCACAACTTCAACAAACTTTTGGCTAACATTCCACATCTTTAAAAACATTAACTTGCCCTTCATCCTTCTACCAATGTTACTTTTAATCTTTTTCTTAACTACTTATTTTCACAGCTCTACTTGTAAATGCAATTATTTTCATCCAAACTTTCTATAAGTTTTATCCAATCTTACATAATATTTTGTTAAGCTTACCATCATTATTCATATGCACTATCGTATATATAAAGAGTGAACAAACTTTTAGACATTGGGGCTACTTTCCTGATGAAAGTACACTTAGGGCTACTACATTTTTTTTCCGAACCAGAAACCAGGAAAAACATTTTTGCTGGAATAAAAAAAAATAATGGTTCGAAGTCCTGTTTTTTTTTAAAGAATGTACTTATGAATTGGTGTTTTTTTTTTTTTAAGGGCTTTTTAGGTACTCACAATATGAACTTATGAATTTCTTTTTCTATAAGATACGAACTGTCGAAGATATTTTACTATGACTACTATTAAATTACATCAGCTCCCTTTAGTATTATAATTTGTCCATATCATTTTATAAAATATTCATTAAATTACAATTATTAAATTATCTATAAATAATTATTTTCTAGAGCTGGTCCTAAATTTTAAAAAAAATTCAAGAAATTAAAAATGTTGTAACTTATCTATTAGAACTATTCATGAGTCCTCATCTGAACACAAAGTCAAAGCAAAAATGTAGAACGATGTTGCAGAAACTGGCATATCAGATAAAACTCTCAAATAAAGATAAGTGAAGTGAAGTTTGTAGAGTACATTACCTATTTCAGTTAATAAACAATAAAGCAGTCTCTCTGAACACTGGTTTGTGTCTAATCAGCATTCTAGTCAATAAATAAAATTTTCATGCCTTTTTTTCTAAGCAGGCAATACAGTACTTTCTTTTTGGAATATTATGAAACTACTATAAGAGCTCAACTTGAGTAACCATATATCAGAAATTGCAATTTATCTATGAAAAACTATATGGTACACATGGACATTATGCCTATGTGCACAGATCCATAATTTGAACCCAGTTCCTAATAACTATCTGCAGCAGAACCATCATTTGAAATCTCTTTACTGGTTTTGAATGACATTATTAAATGTTAATTGTTTGGTAAATTTCTTAATAGTTTTATCAACTATGCTTCTCTATGTATCTGATACACAGCTCTAAAGTTTCCATCACAATGGTCACGTTTACATATATTAACTGTGGTCACATATATATATCTAATTTGGGCTAAATTTTATTGCAATTTTTACTTTTAATATTTGGCTTTTTTTATTGTTAAAATTTAGACAAGAAAACATATAAAAGGAATATCATAAATGAATTTTTTTTCATCTAATTTTCTATAAAATAATAACTTAAAAAAATGCTTAGGAGTAAACTAGTAATAATGTTCAATCGTCAAAAGTCTAATTCATCAGGAAAAAGATCATGCGGTAAAGATAATCTCTATATTTAATGAGCAAAGATGGCTTGTTAATTCTTTTTTTAGACATTATAATTACTATTACTTTTAAGAAATCATTAGCAAAAATTATGAGAGAAGCTTAGTTTGTCAACCTCATGATGAGAAATCACGAATAATGCTTGAATCCATTGACTAACCATTATTCTCCACTGTAAATTTCTTGATAAAAATTAAACTATAAGAATAACAAAAATGAAAAGAAAAAAAGTACTATTTAGAAAAATCATCATAAAATCTCTATTTTTTATAGTAGAGAAATGAAAATTACATTGTCTGAAAGGAAAATGGATGCTGAATCAAATGATGCAAAGTACACATGTAGTGTGTACGGTTTTCACATAACCATAAGTTGAAAACAAGAATCGCTAATTAGAAAGACTTATTTTGAATTTTTACTTTTTGTGTTTTTTATATTCAAATCAGCTCTGAATTTATCACTATAATTTGTCAATGTTCATAACAGCTTCACAGTCTACTTTCAGAGACCTTGCAGGCAATCAGTCGACCACAGGCGACATATTGGCTATGCCTGATATATATCATCAGAAAATCTTATGTAATAAACCTTTTACCATCATCACTAGTTCCAGCCGAATTCAAGTTATATCAATAAGTCATATAAGTACATATTAAACAATAGCCCTAAATATTACATTTCACTCTATATTTATCTCTACTGTAAAAAAAAAAAAAATTAATCTAATGAATTACTGATTCATATACAAATTTTCTAATAAATATATCTTCTTCCAACATAAACTTTTTCCAAATATTCACCAAATTAATTCAATTCATTCTATATTAAGGCAGTTTCAAGATAACTTTTGTATCTATCTATTTATCTATATTGTAACGGGCACATACGCCATTACATTACTTTTTTTATTAAACACGAAAAAAGAAAAGTTCGCAAATAAAAACTTTTTTTTTAAAAATTAAAAATTGAAATTAAATATCATCTAAACTCAAATATATATATAAAATTGCACAGATGAAAAAAATTATTAAAATAAAACTTTATTAAAAATAGATGAAGTATTTTAAAAGCAAAAACTTAAAGAGATTTAGAGATAAAAATATATCTTTAAGTTTGGAAAACAACTTAATTAATGTTATTGAAAAATGGAAATGATTATTTTAATTAGTCCAAGTGAACTAGCCCTTGGGCATTTAAATGTATAAGCAAAGGTCAGATAGGAGAGGAAAACAATAGAAACTAATAGCCAATGAAAGAAATCCCTCAAATCGGACCTCAGCAAAAGGACTATCACCATCATCATGACGTAATGTCCACTGGATCTGAAAGCTACTATAAAAAGTGAATGAAGAAAGAGCTGAAAGGAGAGGTGTGTGATAGCAATGGTGATATGTGTTAGTGCAGAGTTGAAGGAGAAGGGATTGAAAAGACACACTCTTCAATCCCTTCAGTTCTGCGAAGAAAGAAAGAGAAATGACCTATCGTTTTCTACATTGAGGACCAGCTAGAGTAAAAGACCTCCGGATGAATAAATAAAACAGCCAACAGAATACCAATCTCTTTAGGACGGCGTGGGAATTCATGTTCAAATGGCAAGCAACGGATAAAGATGAACTTTTTAAAACTGTAAGAACTTTATGAACTCTAATAAGCTTTAAATATATTTCTAAAACTCCAGTATACTAAACAATAAGAACTTTAATTCTGAAACTTGTTCCGTATTTAAAATAATTGCAATAGAATCCTATCTGACCAACTTAATTTATTAATAAGTAATTTTATTTGATGTATTTCTTTTGTAAAATCATTTCCATTTATTTATTTATTTTTTTTGTTCTTTAAGTTTTTATTATGATTTCTGTTTTTCGCTAAACTAAATTATATAAATGTTAAATTTAAGTCGGGTGTGAATGGCTATATAGATTTGTAATGTTATATTAGTTTTATTAGGGTAGGGTAATCTTGGTTTACTTGTTTCGTAGTTAAATTGGGTCAATGGATTGGATATATTGGTGTAATTAGTAGATGTAATACGAGATTCGTTACATGCAGGATCACTGTATACGCTGCACACTCCCGTTTTGCCTATGGAAGAAATTATAAGACAGAGACTGCAGTTCCTTCCTATGGAGTTTTTTTTTTTTATTGCTCTTCTCGTCAGATAGATGTAGTATTCCTATCTGGACGAGAGTCAATTTCTTTCCTTAACCTATATTTGTGCTGTCATATTCGTATTACATTGAATACATCTATATATCAGATGGATTGACGTTGGTTTAACTGCGAACTTTTGGCTTACGGTTAAATAAGGGATTAAAATATTTTCTTTTCAAATGCAATCTATGTAGTCTATTCATACTCGACACTCTAAATGCATTAAATTTAAGTTGGGTATAGACGCTTGCATGGATTCGTTATCGGTTAATTATGTTTTTGGTTTTTGTATTTGATCAAAATATATAGACATTTGGTAAATAATGATACCTTACGGTGAGTATCTAAAATGTATTTATTCGGATGTCTTATAAGTTATTGGTGTCAATGCGGCATCTTATGGTGAATGCCATTGGGTTTCTTATAAATTTCCCTCTGCAATTCCATCAATGACTTTATATTTTGATCGTTTATGTTTATTTTGAAATGTTTTTAACCGTGTAATCTATGTAATCGATCTATACTCAACATTATAAAACAAACTTTTATAAATCCATCTGTGCGAACTTATAAAAATTAAAATGTAAATTAAAATCTAAAATCAAAGTTAAAAATGTAAGTTAAATTTTAAAATGTAAACATACTAAAATAATAATGCTAAATTTTATATATATGTGCGTAAATAAATGTTTGTGTGTTAATTTCTGGCAGTGGCTTATTTTATTCTTTTTTAAAAAATATTCTTAGATAAGAATTTATAAAATATTAATCTCTGCTGTTCCACTGAGCTAGTGACAATGGGCTAACGATCGGAATCAAAATATATAAAATATAAAATAATTTTTTTTTTTTTTTAAACTTACATATCTGTCTACTTTATAAATTTTCTAGGTTCTAAGTCCTATAGCGCCCTCATAGTGTAGATACGTTAAGTCCCCTTCACCCCGATTGTTATAATATATTATTTTAAAGATTCAATCATCGAAATATAAAAAGATTTTTTTGTGTAATCATCTAGATAAAATTTCAGTTATGATATAAACAGGCAAAAACCAATTAAAACAGGCAATGGAAGCTGAAATCATGCCATCTAAAAATAGTATTAGTTTGACCCTATTAAGCCAAAAGTGGAATCACTTTTTAACTTAATACTCTAGTTAAATATAATAGTTGTAAATCAAATGTAAATACTTTATAGGTATGAAAACTTGAAGGATAACAAACTTCTTTGAATTTTAATAAAGAATCAAGTCTCTTTTACAAAGAGTTACATATACTTAAGTTTTTAATTGACTTTGCATACATTGAAATATAACCAGACTATTACACACAAAAATAAATTCTCTTATATTTCAATGTTTATATCTATAAGTTTGTGAAAGTCTTTAAATTAATATATACATTGTACTGGGTCTTTCCCTTTGCTATATTTTATTCACCCAGTTACTATAGGGTTTTAACCTAATTTATTATATTATACAACATTTTGCACACTCACTTGTCTATTCTATTTATTAAATGTTACATATAGGTATAAATGGTTAATGATTTTTAGTATGACAAATCATATCCCCTTTTACAAATAAATCAATAACAAAGTATCTGGATAATATGATTCTATTTCCTGGTCAACCAAACCCCAGATATTATTTTGTATTCTATTTTTCTACAATATCAAAGGTATATCTAGAAAACAACTTGTAACAGTTTTTTACTGTTTTTACAGGTGTCAGTGTTCAGTGAACCATTTCACTTAACATACTGTTCCAAAGTTAATTAATTCAGGATTCTCTTTCTTTTTTTTAGGAGGTTCATTCCCATGCTTATATAGCGAAATAATTAAGCACACTAAATTAAACAGCAGAGATTGTTGAATTTTACTTTTAAAATAATATTTAATAAAAAATAACAATAATCAAAATACAAATTATTCATTCATACACACTCTTACTAAACATTACTAACGTATTGGAAAGGTAATTGATGATCAGAACTCCAAACAAGTTATGGTCAGCTAGCACTGTATTCAAGTATTAGTTAATTCATAAAATGTAAAAATATAAATATAATTTAAAAACCAAAAGAGACATTTGTGGCAAATATATCTATGTACACACATATTATATTGCCATATATGCAGTAGAATATGTGCATATTGCAACTATGTTTATTTTTTTGTGATATTTTTGTTAATAAACTTTCTTTAATGTGTTTAATATTTTTTTGTCTAAGATAAAGGAAGAAAATTTATTCTAATTAAATTTGTAGAAAAAAATTTTAATAGTATTTAATATAGAAGTCTAATTAGAGATTTTGTTGTATCCAAATTCTTATAATTCCTTTTGGTGGATAATTAAAGGATTTTTTTTTTTTATAATTATTTTTTTCCTTAGATGTACCAAGAGATATGTTATCAAGGTTTGATTTGTAAAGTGTTTTATAAAAAAACTTTTGAAATTTCTTTTTTTTTTTTGTAAAGATTAAAAAGACTCATCTGCAAGCTGATTAAGAAAATAAATGAATTTAGATCAAAGATAAAAGATTATAATATTTTGGTTCTTTGGTGAGATAACAATGGCGGTCAGAAAGTAGTTGGCAGCCAGAAAGCAGTTAGCAATCAGAGAGCAATGGGCAATCAGAGAGTCAGTAGAGAAAGTCAGTCATCAGTTAATGGACAGTTGCTGACTACACTATAGAGCAGAGAAAAAAATTTATTGGATAATTCTTGGAATCCGTTTCTGATAAACTTAACAAAAGTTGTTAATGTAGCCTGAAGTTTAGTAAATTAAACAAAATGGAGGAAGTTCATCAAGTGCACCAGATCTAATTAAATAATCACCATGTGAAATATATGATGCTGAAAACATGCCTAGCAAGAAAAATAGAATTAAAATTATATTTTTTTCCTGTTTGATACTGCACATTTGAATAGAGTTTTGTGAGAGTATGCCAAGAAAATTTCATTTTAGCTAAGAACAAGAAGAAAATGGTCATCATAGAAGCCAGCATTGTATAATGTCTCCTATGAATAAGAATTACATAAGAGTCTTTGAAATATTCAGAGAGCAGAAATAAAATATTTACAACCCTTCCATTGGTATAAGTAAAGAAAATTTAAATTTAATATTGTTTTTTTTTTTTATGTTTCTTTTTTTTTTTTTTTTTGAAGTATATCAATTTCAGAAATTAACATTTTGTCCAAATTAAGCTAAACATATATGAATGTATATATATGTGTTTGAATTAGTTAGATGTATATAATTTTTTTTGTATTCATTTAAGAAATTAATGTCTTGGCAAATTCGAATGTATGTATGTGTATAGAGTTAGATAAAGATGTATATAATTTTTTTTGTATTTATTTAAAAAATATAATATCTTACCAAAATTAAATTATACGCATACGAATGTATTGTTTTTCTGAAAGTTTATGATGATGGTGTTTTAGTTGTATTTATTGTTTGGACTATTTCCATCATCTAATATGAGTATTGAATATCTTTAGAAAAAATTAACTTTATTTAAATATTACAAATACATTCAACTGTTAGTAATAGCACATCAAACAGGTTAATATATGCACAACGTTTCGAGAGGTATTTTTCATCAAAAGAAAAAACAATTATTGGTACTGTAGCATACCCATACATACCGAAAATAGCAGACAAATTACGGAAAATCTACAATCAGCATCACAACAGAACAGCCTTCCAGAACCATACCACACTTCACAGAATTCTAACATCTACAAAGCCTAAACTTGAAATGCTCAAAAGAAAAAAACTGCATCTATGAAATACCATGTGAATGTGGAAGAACATATATCCCATTGAAAAGCACTTGCAAGAACACAAACTGATAATTAATTAAGAGAGAAAACAGATATGTCTAAGATAGCAGACCATTTATGTACCAATGCACATTTGTTCAATTGGGAAAACACAAAAATATTAGATAGAGAAGATAAGAAGAAAATTTAAAGAAGCTCCTCATATGACAATGGCAATCAATCTCATATAAGTCAACCCAATCAACTTTGCTGTTAAGAAGAAAAAAATGGAGAAATCATGAGAAACTCATAAATAAGTATATGAAATGTCTACTGACTGCCTTTGGCAGCATGGCTCAGTTGGTTAGAGCATTACTTTAATAATTCAATACTCAAAAATCGAAGGATGTAATTATTTTTGAAAATAATGTTTCAGAACTTCAGATGTTGCAAGAGTTGCCAGATAAAAGTAAAAACTATGACAAATCCTAAAAAAATTTAAAAAATGTTCAATGGATTTTCTTAGAAGAAAATAAAGATTGATGATTATGATTTAGAAGAGTTTTACAATATCTTAATCAGATTAATATGGATGAAAACATAATGGAAGAAATTAAACATGAATGAAATTTCTCTTGATAAAAATAATTTATGTTTTAAAAAAAAATATTCCCATATGTTTGAAAAGAAAAAGTTTTATCAGTACTTATTTATGGATCTGAGGCTGGACATATAACAGAAGAGCAATTCTGAGAGTTTAGCCCATTCAATGTTAGGAATAACAAGAGATAGAAAATAAAATATATAAATATATGGATAAGAGAACAAAAAAGGTATCATTGATATCATTGAAAATGAGACTGAAATGGCATTGTTAGTGGACATATTGTTAGAAGAAATAATAATAGATGGAAGTTGAAGTTTTAAATTAAATAGCAAATAAAATAAATGGATAAAATAAAATTGTGCTGGTGTGATATGAAGAAGACAGGCTATGGATAGGAGAAACTGGATTAAACTTGGAGAGACTTTCATCCTGCAATAAACTGGTGATGGTTAAAAATGAAGTGTTCAGTTCTTCCTTCCTCTGTAGTAAACTTCATCAAATATTCAATGCTAAATAAATAAAAATGGAAAAATTTAAAATGGATGGAAAATACAAATAACTTCCTTCTAAATCAATCGAATATCATAATTCAATTAATATAAAAGAATCTAAAATAAAATGGAAGCTTAGACATATCCAGAGTCAAAGTTAATGTCAATAATGATAAACTAAATATTTTTATATACAATTTGTTAAGCACAAAGCCTTAATTAAATAATCTATAGTATTATCAGGAGCTTTTCCAAATTGTATAGTTATTTACTTATACATATTTACATACAATGAAGTCAATGGAATGGCTATTTCAAAATTAAGCTTCTTCAGATAATAGAATTTATTCATATCTGTTATCACCAATAGAACATTTCAACAAGGCAATTTAGAGTACCATGATTATCAGCCAAAATTGGAAACAAACTATTTTAATTAACAGGTATATAATATTTAATTCACTAACACTTAAATATAGGAAAGAACGTACCTACTTAAAATTTTTGATTTCCATTGAAATGGCATCAAATTTAATGTATCTTTTATATTGTTTGTTATTTGATTTATTTTAAATATTGCTTATTTTATTTGTATCCTAGATAGAAGATATAAAATTTAGCATTATAATATTTTTTTCTATTAAAACTGGATCAAAATAAGATGTGTGCTTACAATGTAAATAATATCTTCATTTAGTTATTCATATAAATAAATACATTTCACTTTTTATATTTGTTGTGATTGGAATGTAAAATAAATATCACATAAAACTAAAAGTTTATTTACGTAGAATGGCTCAAATCAAATAATGAAAGTTAGTAGACTTAACTTCTTTAAAAATATGTTATTTATTTAAATAGTTTAAATAAACTATAGTAATTTATAACAACATTTATTATATGATCACTACTTTTCAAACTAGTAACTAGTTTGGAGATATTGATGAGTAGACATTGGATGGGGATTTTATGCACAAACTTTCTTGCATTCACTGATTACTCTGGCTTGCATTGAGTGGCACTACTGTATGGAGAGTTTTGCCTCTGTTGTAACAAAACATTTATTAATAATATAAATTTTGAATACACATGCATGTAAAAGAACAAATACTAAACATCTATAAGGTTAAATATTTGAAATGGTTGATAAGATAAATCAAATCTCATTTTGATATTTATTTCATTACAAATGATTAATTTGATTAATCATGTTTAAATAAAATAGTTTAGTTTATAGTGTATGTATTTAATAAAAGAATGAGAATTTTATGATGAAAATAATCTAATAAAATAGTAAATAATTAAGTGGGACTTAATACAATAAATTTATTATAGTTTTGCATGCTTGGAATGAACCATAGGTATATATTATGCAATGATAATAACTATATATATATTTTTTTTGTTCTTTGTTTTATCCTAGAGATAATAATCATAGAAAAATAATCTGTTAAGACAAGCTTGAGTTAAATGCACTTTCAAAAAGTACGGGAATAACAGAATATGACCAATGTCCTAAGATTAAATATATAGTTGGTTGAAACAATCATACAATGTTAAAAGGAAATGCGAAGTTTATATTCTAAAGATCAAGATAGCCAATACATAATTAGATTATAAATCATTGGTAGCTATGGATTAAGAGTACTCATTAAATCACATGAGATTCTGTTTATTATTTAAATCCTCAAAGGTAAGTTGACTTAGATACATAACCACTTTTGTTCAGAAGATATAGTGTTAAATGGTATTACATCTTATAATGTCATATGATACTTTTATCACATTGCATGTGATTCGAAAAATTATCCTACAGGTGAAATACAAAATATAAGTGAACCATTATATTATTTATGTCATAATATCTAGCCAACAATAGATAATAACTATCTAAATGTTTACATCAATATAAAAATTTGATTTAATGCTATGTAACAAAGTTCAAAATTTGATTAATTTAATTTACATTTCAGATTTACAAGAACCAAGAATTCATTTTAATCAGCAGAAAGTAAATCAAGAATCCAAAACCAGGTAAATCATTTCCATATAATTAAATTTATGAAATTTTATTTTTATATTAATTAATTGTAAGTATAGTTAAGAATTATACTGATTTTTTTTTTGTTTAGTAATAAAAATTATTTGGATGATTTGGGAGAGGAGGCAGCTTTACTCCATGAAAATCAATCATCTTACTATTTTGCTATTAATACATTTTCTCTTATTATTGAAATTACTTGCATAATCGTCATCTCTTGTCATATAAAGAGAAGTCAAGATTTGATCAAGCAAATTCGTTTACATCTTTCATAACTTTCTGATTAAGTAGAATAATTTATTTACTATTATAAGCACCCTTAAATGTAGCATGATAAATTTATACCCTGGGGGTCTGGTATTCTTTTGACTGTGTATGAATCTCAGAAAATGTTAATGGCAAAGATATGTGGTTATGAATTGATGTTGTTATGGAATCCTCTATAAAACTGGCAAAACTCTCCATACAGTAGTGCCACCCTGTGCCAACCAGAGTAATCAATTATGTGCTAGCATAAGAGATAGTAATCATGTGATGTTCAGTGGTTTAATCCTCTATAAATAGATTTCTGGTGATAATATTAGAAAAATGAGCATTAAAACAGGCAAAACTCATTATATATATTGCCATACACAGCAAGCTAGAGTAATCAATAGATGCCAGAAGGCTTGTGCATAAAATCCCCATCTAGTGCCTACTCATTCAATATCTCCAGACTAGTTTCTGGCTTATGGCCTTTGTCAGCGAGGAGCCTTGGATCTGAGAGCACTGCATCTAGATCTTAGAATCTAATGCAACTCTCCAGCAACCACCTTTTATCTCCATTTAACTACAAAACTATAAGTCTTAAACTGAAAACACCTTAATGTTTTCAATCCAAGCCCATTAACTTACAGAGTCATATGGGTCTGAACCCAGTTCAGTACCCATACATTTTGGTGTCTTTGGTTCTTTAATAACCATAGCCACCACTATCCTATTAGGCAGGATTGGTTTTAAGCCAATAAACATCACATTACCACCTCCTCTTATGCTTGTGTATAACTGTTGTTAAAACAGGCAAAACTCACTATATATATTGCCACTCACAACAAGCTAGAATAATCAATGGATGCCAGAAGGCTTGCGCATAGAAACAAGTCTGGGGATATTGGATGAGTAGACACTAGATGGGGATTTTATGCGCAAGCCTTCTGACATCCATTGATTACTCTAGCTTGCTATGTGTGGCAATATATATAGTGAGTTTTGCCTGTTTTAACAACAGTTATACACAAACATAAGAGGTGGTCATGTGATGTTTGTTGGCTTAAAAATGAGCATTCATGTGACTCCTAAACATCAATGATCAGTATATAACTTATTCACAATTATCTACTAATAATTTGCTGACTCTGATCATTACAATATATAGATAGATAGATGGATAAATAGAAAGATAATTAAATACAGCATTTGAATTGTTCTTTGCAATACAAATGCCTCTTCAACAGTTTTCATACTGAGAAATAATAAAGAAAGCATTGCTTATTAAGACTTCCCAATTGCTAAATAATAAGTTATCCTTTCTAATTTAAATATCCATTTACTGATTAATATTAAAAGTTTTTAACTGAGCTGACTATGTTTAATTGGAATCAATAAAATTTTTAAATTTTATTCCACCTAGATTCAAACCCAGATTATGCAAGGAAAATGGGATCCCACTATATATCCTATATATGCACAATTAACCACAATAATCTCAAAAAGTCCGTGTTAATAATGTCAACAAAACAGAAAAAGTAATACAAATAAATTACTTAATTTTGCTTCATTCTCTTATTACCGCAAAACAATGTTTAATAAAAACCAATAATGTTTAAATAATGAAGGGTAAAAAAAATAACAAACTGCATAAGAGAATATTTTGTGATGGTGTGTATTACATGCAGTAAGTGAAAAATATACATCATCAGTATAATTTAAAGGAATTATTTTTTAGAATAAAAAATAATTAATTATAAACTATAACTCAGTTATCTTTCCTACATCATAAAATATAAATTCCTTTTAAAAAAAAATAAAAATAATCCTTTCTTTATTATCAACTGAATAAAGACTAATAATATTTAATTATTCATGTTGGAAAAACAACATGGTAAAATAACAAAATATCATAACAGGAAATAAAGTAATTAGTAAAATGGCATTTCAATTTCACTTTTATTTACCTTATAAGTAACACTAAGAGTTTCATTCTGAATCTGCATTATCTGAATGGCTTCAGAATGCTGCTGACTGTGGAAAGAATTTTCAGTCATCAACTGATCCAACCTAAAAACAAACAAAAATAAAAACCTATTACCAATTATTTTATGATTTCCATCAATTCTATAGATTTTTAGTCTCAATCATATATACAAAGTGCAAAGATCAATACTTTTTACAGGGATATAATTTTTTTAAAATTAAAAAAACACTATTAGTTACATTCGAAATATAAACAGAATAATAAATTATATATTTTTAATTTGTTACCACAACTGATTTAAGTTTATATTGTAATTCAAAAAAAAAGAGATGCTAAAATAATCATGTTAAAAAGTTGGTAAACAATGGCAAGTGACTATAGCCAAATTAACAATTTAGCTGATGTACGCTATTGCCTAGTTATTTATTCTACCTACCTTCAAGCACATGATTAGCTTACTTACATACAATAAGTGATAGAATTAATTTTTTGATAATTAAAGCATTATTATTTAAACTAAGATCAAATTAAACTGTATATGAAATGTTAAGTCAGATTTGACAGGTATTCAAAATTAACTTTTGAAACAATCAAATATTTGATAGTGTAATAAGATAATATGGCATTCCAGCTTCACTAAATCTAGCTAATCATAAATACTAGAGAAAGATAATCAAACATTTAAGTTTATTGCCCTTTCACACCTTTTGCATTGCTTAACTTAAATAAAACTCTAAATCATGAACTTCCTCCTTGCATTTTTCACAATGCTTTTTATAACAATTTCATTTGTTTAGGAGTCTTCTTCATGGCTTCTTTTTAATATTATAATAAAATTATTTAAAAAAAAAAACAATTTTTCTGTACATTTACTTATTAAAAAAAACAGAAAGAAGAAAAGTGCAAGAAGGAAGTGCATGAATTAGGATTTAGTAGATGGAAAAACATTTTCTTTTTATCATAAATGTCATGCTAGACAATTAAAACTTTCATTAAAAAGCATTGTAAATAAGTTGTTGCTTTCAGATTTATGTCTATGGAAAGACATTTTCTTTTTAGCATCTCATATTAAAAGCTTGACATTTTCTTTTTAGCATCTCATATTAAAAGCTTATTTTGCGAGCTCTATCATGTTATACAATAACAAGCAAATCCAGTATTTCTAGTACTGTGTAATAACTAAAAAGTTAATTTTATTTTAAATTTTATTTATATTAAAAAACAAAAATATGGTTGGGAAAAAATATATAAATCAGTTTCGATTCTAAAGAAAAATGAGAATCAATGGAATAATTCTAATTGCAATAAAAATATTTCAAAATTACAAAAAAATCAAGTCAGATGTCACATGACCTAATTTAATAAGCTTTCTAATATTAAATATTTCAAAAATACCAGTTCACTAATGTATTTGTAATTGCATTTTTATTATATAAATTCTTTGCAACTTTTGGTACGTAAATGAATCAATTCTAGAAAGCTGCTTCTATATCTATTAAAAATGCTATCAGAAAAATATTTTATTATAGCAATTCACTACCCAAAGATAAGTTGAGTAACTAGTCAAGAAAATTTTACAATAAAGCAATAATACTCAATAATCATCAACTGAGATAGTTTGCAATTGATCCTTACAGATTTAAAACAATTCATTTTAGTATCCCAACATTAAACCTACTGAGTTTTTAAATCTTTGGAGAAAAGAACTTATCATTAAAGTCTTAATGTATCTGTAAATTAAATAATTCAATGATAAATCTTTAAAATATATTACCGGTAAAAACACTAATACAAATATACAAATCAATAATATCTATTAATAAATAGTTTATAGCACTTTCATCCAAGAAAAATTTCCAATTTAACAGATATAATATATTTGAATGATGAGATAAAGCAATGATCTCCAAGTATAAATATGACAAGGCTAGAATGAAAGGCTAATTTAATGTCACATATAATGTTAGCAATGTATACACATAAACTTCTTGTGATGAAATAACATATTTTATCTGTCATCTCTTAGAAATATTTTTTTTATATTATACAATAGTAACATCTACTAAAAGGTAGAGTTAGGTTTTCTAAAGTTCTTAAGCAAAACATCATTCTAGGCCTCATAATTTTTATATGTTCATGAACTTTGATGAAGTAGGCCTTTTAATACATTAAAGTACCTATGCTTTACCCATTTTTGCTAAATAGTAGCTACACCCTAAATTTACCTTCACCTATATTAAGTAGAGAGTAATAGTAAACCCTAATGATACAATCAAGATCTAGAGGTTCTAAAAATCAATTACTGGTGAATTGGTATTCATTTTCAAAAGTAATTTCTATAAAAAAATTTCATTCAGAAATTTTTTTTTACTTTAATGTTATTTAAACTTCCGAAAAATTCAAATTCTAAGATTAAAAACCAAAAGAATGGTAAACAGGAACTATTTAATAATTACATGAAGTTATGGATGAAAATAAATCTCATTATTTTATATTGCATGAAAATCTATAAGAAAAGAGGGAACCATATATTTTAGATATATACTATATTTTTACCACAGATCAAGATAACCTGATAGATTAAAACTGAAGTTATCTAAATATGCAATTTCTGGATTAATTTCAGATTTATGTAGTTAGACTAATAGGTGGTTTGGGTTCAAAATATTAAGGAGTTGAATCTTTCAGGTAATTAGCTTGAATAATATAAACAAATAAATTCACTATATAATGTAATTTTCTATCTATCAATTCTTGCTTGAATGAAGATCAGTTAGTTAAAGTTCACTCATGGAAGTTTTACGACATGTGATTGCATTGTCATTTAATGTCGAATGAAAACTCAGATATTACTCAATTAAAATAGCATCTTCCAATTCTTAAGAAAAATTATTGACAATAATTTTAACAAAGATAATTCCATAATTTTTCCAAATATTTACTTTATCATGTGAAAATTTCCTTCACATCTAAATATTATGAAGAGTGAGATGAGACAAGTTAAATCTTTTGTTCATGAGGAAACAATTTGTGAAACAGGCAATTTGTTAAACTCAACTACTTTAATTAAGCTTTAAAATAATAATTTTTTTTCATTCTTAAAAATGTTCCACAAAATACAGAATGAGAGTCTGGATAAGGAAACTCTTTGAATATATAAAAATTATAAAATTGTTTTCTTTAGATTAAATGATCTAAAATAAATATTCTTAACCAATGGGTTTCATTTTAATTGATTTAATGTTTTCTCCCCAAGAGAAAAAAAATTATCCATTTTCCCTGCACATATACAAACCATCATTAAATGTAAACATTTCATAATATGTAAGTTAAAAATAATTTTTTAAAAAAAGTACAAAGGTACTTAAAGATTTGATGGCTATTTTCTGTCAACAGGAAATTGACACCAAAAGCTAGAAAACTTTGAAAGATTTTAATTTCATTATGTAGTACTTTCATTCCTAATTTTTTATCCCTATTTGCACATTAATATATAGTAATGATTTTTTTCACCTGTTATTCCATTGTTTTTCTTTATCTTGCAGATCCTGTGTCAGCTTATTATGTCTCTGTAATAATCGGTCATGTTCCTCATGCAAAGCTTCTGTTTCTATCACTGATGCTGCTAATTGATCACTAATAAAATAGAATATAAATATGAATTAAGTTAAAGCTTCAAGATCCAATAAGGATTAAAAAGAAAATACATATGTTAGGTAGGTTAATATTTTTAAAGCTTATATTAAGGATTGATGAAATCAGGAGGAAACAAAAAAAATCAAAATCAGAAACATGACATTTAAACAAATTTTCAATAAAGAAAATAAAACTATTTTGAAGACAACTGAATATGAACTTAAAAAAAAGATTTATTAAAAGTTTTGATCTTGCTTTTTGTGCAGCAGAAATTGGAAAGAAGAAGATGGGGTATTATTAATATTTAAAATGCGAGTTTCAAAAAATATAAAAAACGGTTAAATTGAAAAGGTTAAAAAAAAAAATAAAGGCATTAAAACATTATTTTTTAAAAAGAACGTTATTAATGAAAAAAAAAACTGAAAAAAAAAACTAAATTAATGCTAGATAATATAAATCTTGAAAAAGGGAAGATGTTAATAGATATCTGGAATAAACAAAACATCATTTTTTTTATAAGAATAAATTTTGAAAATATATATATGTTATTAATACTAAAAAGCATTTACATCTATATACTAAGCGTATTTATATAGAGTTAAAACAAAAAAAAATTAATAAACCTTGTGCTTTGTAATTTTGCTTGTAGCTGATCAATAATTTTTTCTAATCTTTCCCTGAAAAATAAAAAATGCTATTATTAGTATACATTAAAAGTAAAAACATATATACCTAATTTCTATTAAAATATAAATTTTTATTTAGATATTTATAATAAGTAAATTTTCATATCTATATTTTATGAATTATCAATTTAATAGCTGTCAATTTTTCCTATTTTAAATATAATTTATTTATTTAATTTTTGATAGGTGATAATTTTATTGCATTATTTTTTATTATATATCTATATGTGTAAATCTGTATACTTAAATATCGTTTTAATATTTTCATGTTGGCCATATTTGTTTTACGTGATTGCTACTGAAAGTAAAAACATATATTTTATTATTTACTTTGTGTGTACGTGAGGAAGCAAACCATTACTAAGGATAATTTTTTTTAAATATTCAATGTTTTAATAATAAGCATTTAAAAATTATTTAACTAATTGGAATTTCACTGCAATTTACTTAAAAATTTTTCCAATGATAACTGAGTATTTTAAATTACTGCCAACTCTTCACAACATTCTATGAATGGATGTAATTCAAAAGTATTTTAAATACTAAAAAAAAAAAATTTCAAAAAAATCCCCACCAATTCATTTTAATTAGTTACTTGGCATTTCGATGGCTATTTAATCCTGTAATGTAAATCACTGTTAATCTGCTCTGAGAATAAACTAAAAAAACCTTTTTTTAATAGTCACTTAAGGAGCCACTACAAAAATTGCATGGCAATAATCAACTATGTAAATTTTAAAGTGACTGTGCATATAATTTGAAACTATATATAAATGGGATACATTAATCATAATATAAAAAGGATTAAAAGTATAATTAGTCCCTTACATAACAGATTTAAAAGAGAAATTATCAAGAGACTATAAATTTCTATTCTAAAGATGCTGAAAGCAATAATACTAGCAATGTAAAAAAAATATATTTAAAACATTTTATTTCAGTGAAACATCTAATTCAAATAAATTAATCAATAAGATCAAAAATTGAACTGTTAAAAAAAAAATCCCTATCATAATTCCTGAATTATAAGGTAAAATTATTAATATCATAATTTTAATTTATTACGAATTATTCTTTTCAAATGCATATGTTGACCCTAGAAATTATTCTGAAACTGAGAAAAAAAATCTATCAAAATTGACCTATTAATTTTATCCAATCCAGCAATAAATAAAAAAAAAAGTTAATTGATTGGAATTTAAAACAACATTCTAAAAAATTGACTTGAATAATGATTACAAATACTTGTATGTTAGTAAACCTATATGCAACTTAAAGTTGTAAAGAGTTGCTTGATAGGATCAAAGCAAAAAATTAATACATTAACAGTCCAACTAGTGAATTTAGAATTCATGACTGAATTTCCAGCATAACTATAATTTTAATTTTCAATAGTATAAAGTTCTGAGAAATAAAAAAATAATAGAAAAACTTTCAGTGAAATTAATAATTTTCTCTACATATAAAATAGAATGACAATTTGCTACCTATCTCAAAAATAAATTAAATTTATTGTATTGTTTTTTATGTAAAGTACAAGTCTCAGAAAAGATTTTAGGCTAATTAACTTTCTTGTTTTACCAGTATAAAGAAAACCCACTATGTTTCACACAAAAAATTTGGCATGCATTGCAAAATATGCAGTTATTCTTAAAAAAAATAAGCTGAAAATAAAAAATTGAAACTCAAATTACTTCAGGAGTAAACAATAAAAAATCACTAAAATTTAAAAATATATTTCTGGTTGTACATAGGGAAACTTAAGGTTAAGATTAGATTTCTTTCTTAAAAATCATATTTTCTAAAAAAAATAATTTTTAATTCCAATTATTAAAAATGTTATTTATTGCTGCTGATTTAGATAAAACAAAATGTCTGACTTACTTTATAACCCAGAAACTAATTACATAAATTTTATATAAATACAGGTCCAAAATATGAAATTGAAAAAAACGATACAGAAAATTTGAATTATAACAATGAAATTTTTATCATAGTTTGGAATTAATACATCAATTTTGATGGATAGTTGGTTTTTTTATATACAGCGTAATTCTCAGAAAAAGTTGTAAAAAATTAACTTTCCTGCACCCCTGGGCCAAAATATGCATTCAAAGAAAACTATGTATAGAAGATTTGGGTTAGAATGATAATATTTTTAATACAGTTTTAATTGAACTTAACTAAATTATTAGTGTACAACAAGAGTGTATTTCATAAATCAGCTATGCATAGTTTGATACTATATTAGGTCACTTATTTATTCACGATGTATTATAACCTATCTTTATGTTTGAACTAACAATTTGATTTATGACTAAAATTGCCTGTGCAAATGCAGTTACACCAACAAGTAAATAATCATGTGCATTACATCACATGAGTTTTGTATGAGATAGATTTATGTTAAGTTATGATTTAGCACATGCATAACATTAAATTTATTAAAATGAAAGTAACAATTAACTTTGATAATTTAATGTATTAATATTTATTTTATTTCATGATAAATTAAATATCATATTTACCTATCATATTAATTATCAGTTTATCATTTATTAATATAAAACTTCTAATTTAGTAATTATATACATTCATTTATAAAGATATCTTTAAATGCAAGTTTCAGTTGCTGTAGTTATCTACTTATTATTATTACCTAATGATTAAAAGCAAATTGACGAAAAATAAATATGCAGTATACGCTATATATCCCAATAATATATACATACCAGTTAAGACACATAAAAATAAACAAGTACATAAAATAAATGTTTATTTGACTCATAAATATATATATATATATGGGTAATCAAACTAAATATTACTTTTTAAGGAGGCAGTCTCTAGCATAAACAACTTTGGCAGTAAATAATACTTTATGTATACAGTACTTTATAATAACTGTAAATCTGCATCTAATCAAACAGAGCTTTTGCACATTACACTTTACTTCATCTGCTTTTTAATGTGAATTCTACATATAAAATTAATTTGCATAAAATATTTTAAGTTTAGTCCATGCTAATTTTTTGTAAATTTTTCTAGGGTGAATAAGTAAAATAATTATGTAAGTGCTGTGTGGTAATAATTTTCCACAATAAAACTTTATTTATATTAATAATCATATATAAATACATATCCGCTCATCTATTATATTATACACATTTTAGTACATATTTAACTTACACTTCTTGTTTATCATGATCCTCAATAGATGATGATGATGATTTATTTTTCTGTTGTTTTAGAACATTATGAACTCTTACCTGAAAATTAAATTAAAAAATCTAAAATTATTTACTATTAAAACAACATTAAAAAAAAAAAACAATTTTCACTCTGAGTAAAATATAACATTTTCCCCTCCAAATGTTAGTTGGAAAAATAAGATATAATTTGAATTTATAGCAAACATTCAAAGTTGGAACTTAAAGTGGTTCTGCACAATGTTATAATTTATTAATTTCAAATTTACAAACAATTAAATTTGCAGTCCATATATATAAAAATAGAAATTATATACATCTTTCTACAAGTCATTATTTAAATAAAAGTTTATGACTAAACAAGTCTCCTGCCATACAGTATTGCAATCAAGCAATAAAGAAAACGATTATTATCAATTGAAACTTGCCGTAATTTTTATAAGAATTGTTTTATATCTATTGCAAATATTTAAAATAGCATTTAAAAGTCAATGTACAACTATTACTTTTTTTAAATATGATTTTATTATTATCTCTAATGGAATTTATATTTTTAAAAAGTTTTACTTTCTCTAGATTTTAATAACACAAACTTTCTTAAAATAATCCTCTATTTTATTTTCAATAAAAATTCAGAACATATAAATTGTAAATAAATCTAAAATGTAACAATATATAAAGCTATTTAGTATTAAAATTGGTAGTTTTCTATTCTATCATGTCTAGCCGCTTGATGGCGCGATTTATATGCAAAAGCACATAAATATGCCCTTTACGCAGCCGCCACCTATCTAGGCCTATATATCTAAACCACAAAAGCACAGAAAAAGGCCGTTTAATATGTGGCATCCGGCGGCCACAGATGATGGCGTTCATTTCTATGCTATAAAGCACAGAAAAGATGTCGTTTAAGCGGCGGCTGGCCTGCTTTAGTGTTGCGCACTTAATCCCAATGCTCACAATTCAATGTTCGCTACAGTATCGCGTGAGAGTGTTTGGACTTCAGCCTGCCACAACTGTCCCCCCATTAACATGCTTCCCTACTCACCATGGAACCTTCAAATCAATTTGGAAAGGGTATGTCCAAGCAAGATTTTCAACAAGCTCATGCGAATAGTCCCCATCCTTAATAAAAACATTCGATTCAGTGAGCATCATTGACTATTGGCCAATTTTTGCCATTGCTTTATCTCTTTGTATGCATTGGTTAGTGGCAATGAATGCTCAATCCGATCTAGATAAGACAGAATCTGGACTAGACCATTATTTGAAGGCAAGATATTACTTACATGAAATTATTTATAATTTTAAAAAAAATGTTTAATAACAACTTTAGACAATCTAACAATTACTATGAGATGATTTTGTTTAAGCCTTTCATACAATAACATTTGTTTCTTCATTCCAATCATGAATATGTCACTGCAGCTATAATCCAAAATACTTTTGTTTGTTTTTACCAATCATTTTATTTTAAAACAACTCGTGTAGAAATAGAATTTTTTTTTTTTTTTAGCTTGTGTTATTTCAAAAGCGTGCAAAAAAAATATGTGTAAAAAGAAAATCAGATGTATATAATTCCTTAATATAATTATATTTACTTCAAAGTTATTTATTCAAACATATAACTCAAAACACCAGAGAAATGTAAACATGTTTTGTAACATCTCATTAAACCAATCGCATTCATAAGGCCCAGGCTATTCACACAATCCAATGTAATTTAGCTATTGTTCTATCCATGGAACAATATACCAATTCAAATGACTAGTGTCACTTTTACTGAACACATATATTTTAGAATATTTTTATATCACAACCTATTATACTCTTAAAGTCTGAAATTATAAGTATTTCTTTGATACAGATAGAAAGGAGAGAAATAAAATGGGAGTAGCTATTGAAACTTAGTACTCAAAGATTATTTAAGTTCATTTAAGCATTTATTAAAAAATTAAAAAAAAAAAATCTGTATCACAAGTAATGAGATTACCGATGTTATCAGCAATAATAAAAGTGAAATAAATTAAGTAAACAATATAAGTGAAATAAAAAAGATAATACCTCTGTGCATTTTTTCTAATTCATTGACAGCTATCACATTTCATGTATGAAAAATAATAACATACTCTGAGCACTTGAAAAGACTTCAGATTATCTAATTTCATTTAGCTTTTTTTTTTTAAATTAAAAAAAATAAAATTATATGAAGTTAAAAACATTATCAGATAAGATATTTTTTAACAAATATTACATTGCTGATATGTAACATAAAATGACTTCTCTTTATATGAAGTCAAACCTTTCTGTTCATAGGTCATATGCCCTGAAACTATTAGTCAAAATAAAAATTTCCTCCCTCTAAAACCATTATAACACCAAGTGAACTCATCTACTTCTTACATCTTATTATTAAACCATTCTTCCAGCACGATTCATTTCCTTTTTTATCTATTTCACTTTAATTAATAAAAGCTGTTTATTAATTTCACTAACCTATCCTCATATTCCTAATTTTTCTTATAAAGACCAAAATAAAAAATTATAAAATCTTTTTACTTCTTTCATTTTTTATATTTTTAAATTTCTTCCAGTTTCCATACAATTTATTCCGATTCCCTTTTAACTTTCTATGATCTAAATATTCTCAATAAATTTGTTATAAAAATACATCTCTATTGTAACGGTAAGAAAAGTAGAGCTGCTTTAACCTAACATAGAGATGCAGATAGAGGGGGTTCGAACCTCACCTACTCCTCTAGATTGCTACTAAGCGACTTACTCCCCAAACCTCACTAGAATTTAATCTTAATGTATGCCCGGTGGTCAGGAAGAGAAGAGACCATGAAAAGGAATTTTAACATATATAATGATCAGGTGTACATACATATGTCACAAAAGAAAACAATACTAAGTGGTTTTATTTATAGTGAATGAAAGATAACAGAAACTTTTATTATTTATATTAGTAGAATTTATACAACGCTTTATTAATGGTGTTGCAGGCTATTTTCACTGCAACCGTATAGACATATATGAAAGATCCATTGTTTGTAATGATAAGGACAGACAAATTTTACATTATAATTTCTTCTTTAAAAATATTTCCAACCAATGGAAGTGTTACGCAAAAGAAATCAAGAGAGAGACATGATTCATTAACTCTATGGTTGGGGAACATAGAAATAAATAGATGGTCAAACTCAACTAAATACTTTGGACAGGTTTAAATCACAGCCCTATTGATGATTAAAGAAAATGAGAAATTGACCCCAGCAGGAATTTCCATCTATAACTGAAACAGTTCGATGATATTTTGAGAAAGATTTCCTAATAAATATAAATATACAAGACCATGCACAAAGGCGATAGCATATTTTGGGCTGTGAGGCTCGAGACGTAACAGTTACCAAGAGGTTAACACAATACCGGATAGCTCTCTGTCTCTAAACCGTGTTAGAGAGAAAAATGGAATCCATTCGCTAAACGCGTGACCCGGATTCAGAATGGCGTTTTGTTGCTTATGTCCAGTTACATACATTGAAGTGCCTAAGATAGACATGAGATCCAGAATATTTTATTTATTTTCAGAAGATCCATATGTAGGTATGTTAACCTAAGCAAACTTGGCAGAAAAAAGCACTGTAATATATGCTGAGCTGCCCAATAGATCACCCGAGGCACGATACCCTATAAATACGGTCAACGACCTTTAAATTTAACAAGAAACCCTCTGCAAAATATATATATATTACGAAAGCTCAACTACCACTGAAAATCCACAGAAAAATAGTAACTTTACCTTTATAAAATTTGGATTACTAAAAAAAAACAAGTGGGCGGATATTTTATTGATTTAGTTGAAGTTTAACCGACCCACTACAGAGCCAATGCTATTTAATAATTTTTAATACATATACATATTGTCGAATGTACACTCTCTTATTACTAAAAAAATATATATATGAATGTTTTATCCCACGCTCTTTAAAATGGAACTTTAAATTCGTAACCCTTCATTGACTTTCTTTTATATATATATATAAAAAAACAAATTAAAATCTTGAAAGTTTTTATAATAGAATATTTAGCAATTAAATCTTGATTTTAAAAAATAGGGTTTTGCACTTTCTATGATTTGCTTCCTTTTCTTTCCAAAATATCTATATAAAATAAATAACTTAATTACTGGAGTATAATGGCGGAAAGTTAAACAAAGCATTTTTCAATTATATTAATAAGAACTATTGCCGCCATTATATATAATAACCTCACCCATTACAATATAAAAAAAAAAGAAAGCAATTAATGAAATATACTTTTACAAGACACGAACACATAGATTTAAAAATAAAACATATATATATCGAAAAACATAAGTTTAGATTGAATTTTCAAATTACAAAGAGATTTTTTTATTAATTTATGGGAACGTTACCGGTAACTAGATGGGTGGGTCAAGATGAGCTCATTTGATGTTTCCTGCAGGTCTTCTCAGTTCTTCAAATTTGTTAATGTTTTTGAGGGCAGATATTCACGGATACAGGGCAGACCCTTGGAGAGCGAAGGCAAAGAGATTACCCCCACATTTTCGCAGAGCAACACATTTATGGATTTTTATCTATATGCTGAAAGAATAGAGTAAGGCTTGAAGTAAGTACAGCAAGCAAAAGTTCACAATATTGTCCAATTTTTCAGCAAAACTTCTTCCAACAAAAATTCTTAATATTTCCCTTGACCTTCAGCACAGGTTGCCCACAAGCATAAGACCGAGAACAAAAGAAACATTCTTTATTTATACCCTTTTTTCCATTATGTTTTTAATCTACTCATTAGTAGCGAATCATGCCCATTGTTTGAAATTTTTCCTGTTATCTATTATTTTATCTAATTCAGAAAAAATGTTTTATTAATTAAATTCCTTTTCTTAATGGATTCTATTTAATTAAGAAAATTTATCTTATCGAATTCTACCAACATATATTTTAAAAATAGTTGCAAATATAATTTTAACTTTCTATATTTTATTTTATTAAATCTTTTTTTCTTTAACCCAATTTCTTCTTTAATTTAGGTAACTATTTGTGCAGATGATAATTTAATTTGAGAAAGAAACATACATTCACTGTGGTTGGACTTCGGGTCTTAGTTAGTCCACAGTGAATGATGAAGCCAGCATATATATATTTATATATATATGCACAGCTTCACTATCTATAAACTATGTGAATTGCAATACATTTCTAGTCTCCACATTTGATAACCTCTCCATAATCTAATTAGACATTTATTTTACTGATATATTTTCATTAATATATTGTAGTTTTCAAAAATATTCTTAATTTGCTTTTAATTTTCCTCATGAAAAGAGAAGTTTATTTCATTCTTTTTGAAAAGCCATATTTGTTATTCACAATTCACCATTTAAGGGGGTATCTGTTTATTACTTTTTGAATTCTATCTAAAAATTTCAGAGCCTCCTAGTCAATACAAAATTCCTCATTTCCAAAGATTACAATAGGTATTAGCATCCCTTTTCAAATTATTCTGTATAACTTCTTAGCTATTACATTTTCCAACAATTTGTATAATTCCTTTTTCCATTCAACACAATAGATAAATCTCTATACTCTTCCATTTCTTCAAGACAAATACTTCCCATTTTATATCTCTCAGTTTTAATCTTTCCAATAAAATATTACTATTTTAGAAGAATCAGAAAATTGAAGAGTTCTCTATTGAGCTTACTATAAAATAAGACTAAGTTATGTAAACTTTGGCTACTGTGTGATTTTTGCACAATTTCAGATTTATTATCTAAATAATAATGAATAGGAAAAGAACTTCAAGGTTTTAAAAATTATTATTTATTAGTTTATTTTCAGAAGAGGTTACCACCTGTTTAATGAGGTTTATTTAAATTTCTAGGATAACATATAGTCCTGCATCACTTTTTTTGTTCATATTAAGATCTTAGAACAAGGTGGAATCCATTTTTTATTTTAAAAGATTGTCTTGACTATAGATTATAGATTTTTAGTTTAACTAAATCTTGACTATTATCATATGATTTAGATATATATAGTAGACAACTTCCGAAACTCACAGGATCTGAATCAATAGAACTCCTTCCATCATCAGCATATTATCTGTTCAAAAATACTCAATTCTTAAAATGGAGATAAATGCTATCAAACATCTAAAACTGCATAGATGGCATTTCATAATAATGATTTTGTTATATAATATTTGTGTTAAATCCTATGAACAATAAATGCATATTTTAATATATTAAGTGATTTTTTTTTTTTAATAAAAGTGTTTAATTTTTATGCACTGAGTTTAGATTAAATTCAATACTAATAGGTCAGAATAAACTTCTACAAATACTTGTGGTATATTAAAAATGGCTGCTTCAGTAATAAAATGTACACAGAGATACAATTAATGCAGTAAGATCAAGAAAAAACAATTCAATTGCTAACAAGTGAAATGATAAAATTTGCTGACAAAAATATTTGTAATTCAAAACAATTCTTCCAATTTACTTTCCAAAATTACAATAACAAGCTCTTAATTAATAAGTGCGGTATGAGAAAATATTTAAAATCTCTATCCAGAACATTCTCATCTCCAGACCAACTAGTTTCGAGCTTATGGCTCACATCAGTGGAGAGCTAGAATATTCGGACACTAGATCTAAAATATCAGCTCAGAATTACAAAAAATAATAATTTAGGAAAAATTTATATTATTACTGGTAGATGGAATATTACAGATTTGGTAAAAGCCTGAAATACGGGCAAAGCCGCTTGGAGCATTGATGCTAGACAAAATCAATGAAATATAACGTTACCGGGCCGCAACTTTTTGTTTTTTATAATACAACGTGATTTTTTTTTTTTTTAATCGATTAAACGAATTTTGATTTTATTTATAACATGATTTCTTTATTATTTAACAAATTGTTATATTAATTTTCGTTGTTTTTTTTTTTTTTTTGTAACCTCACATTTTTCTTTATTCCAATAAATTTTGCTAATTTAATTTTGTGTACCTTTTATTTTGATGATTTTAAAACTTTGGACCGTTTCACGACGTACAAAAATATGTTTTAATCCCGCCGCCGAAAAAATAGAATACAATTATTTGCGACTTGTTTTTTTGTTTCACTTTGACTTTTGTTAATATTTCGTTCTACAATAAAAACAACTAATTTTGGGGGGGGTCTTTCTGTACTGTTATTATTAACAAAAAGTACACCGAAAGAGTCATTTATTTAAACCCCCGACCTTGTTTGAAATAGAATGCAATTATTTGGTAATTGTTTCCAATTTTTTCGACCTTTTTTTTTTTTTTTGGTTGACAAAATTGTTTTTATCTTCTTATTAAATCAAAAGTAAGTTTTGTGTTTTTTTTGGGAATAAAAAATCGTTTTCAAACTACGATACTCGGAAAAGTAATCAGAACAATAAGTCCATAATTTCTGTTGATTTTCAACAACTTTTTTTCTCAACCCTTTTGCCTTTTATTTCTATTTCTTTTGAATTATCTTTTTTTTTGGCCTACTAAAATAAACTGCTTTGGGGGTGGGGGGGTTGGGGTTCCTACTTTGATAGTATTAACAAAAAGGAGTCATTTCTTTTAACCCCGCTGAAAAAAGAAAAACATCATCCAAATACTTGTCAATTTCTTATGAAATGAAAAAAAAAGTGCACAAACTTTGAACCGATTTATTATTTTATTGCTGTAATAATCAAACAATCTGGTATTTGTGAGGTCATTATGTGCCGGAAAAAAGGACACAGTCTCCCTCACCTTTCTGTACTCGGCATTTGTGAAAAGTGTACAAATTGCACATACTCCTCAGACATGTTATTGATCTCGTCTAGTTTCCCCGCAGAAACGTGACTTAGCGCGTGAGATTTTGTCGAAGCGTGTTGGAACGTACCCTTTGCCAATTTTTTACATATTAACATTTTTTTAGGGAAGGGTGGGGACCGTATGACAATTCTTAATGATTAACAACATTATTTAAATAGAAATCACATTACTCTATTACGGAGATTTGAAAAAATGCTACCGCCTTGATATTTAAACACCCTCAAGCGATACGGTAATCAGCTATGAATAGAACGAATACGCGTAAATAGTTTAGAAGCACAAAACAGGCCGTAATATTTTTGTGCAATCTCATGTAAAGCGGCCTAGCAATGGGTTAATACAATATGTAAATGTTGTATTAGCCTGTAAGGCCAGCGGCGGCCGCCGAAACGGCATTTTTATGTGTTTTGACACGTAAACAGTGCCCCAAGCGGCTTTGCCCGGATTTCAGGCTTTTACCACAGTTATTTGAAAATTTCTACAATTTTTTGATAATGCTTTGTACATAAACATATAAAAAAATTTTGTAATTTCTTAACATGTGATTTTAATACATATTTAATTCTATACATACTTCTTCCTTTTTCTTCTTCAGTAATTTTGCTTATTCATATTGTAATGGATGTTTAAGACACCATTACAAAAATTATAGTTTTATAGGGGTGAAGAAAATAAAATAAATTTTTATATAAGGTTTCGCTTGTAAAACTTGATTAAAAGTTTTTTTTTAATGCTTGTACAAATATATATGTATGTGCGTGGGAATTATATTTTAATACCACAGTTATATTTGGTTTTTAATTTTAATTTTGAAAAAAAAAAAGAAAACTAAGATTTTTTTTTTTTGTTGTTAAATTTATGTAAAAGTAAAGTGTACAAATAGATTGCTTTTCAGATTTGGAGATTTAGATTGATAAGGCTAATTAAAAAGAAAGAAAACAAAAAGAAAAGAATTTTTCATTAGTTAATTCCTAGATCTGTAAAGGGCAATTTATCTCGTTAATTAGATAACTATTGTTATCTAGATCGAGAATTTTTAAATTTTAATTAAAAAGAAAAAGTTTGGTAATTGGTTTAAGAGATATGATTCAGATATAACAGGCTGAATCAGGCCATTGGATTATCTTTGACTAGCTTTCAATACTTGCATCAGCTAGTATACTTGCACCAGCTAGTATACTTGCACCAGCTCAAAGAGACAGACACCAACTCTGACAGGAGAATTGCACGATTCCTGCCAAAATACTTGGAAAGAATGATTCCTGCATATTCTGAAAGCTGATCCAGTAATTATTCTACCTAGAATGAACATTAAACCTACAGCAAGAATATTTTCTTTACCATGATGTGCTAAGCTTCTCGCCAGGACAGGTTCGGACATCCTGTGTCTCCATTAACTGCCTACAATGCCATAAGAACCGGCTCCAAAGAAACCACTAACCAACTCGCCCAAGCCTACCGTCAGTGAATCAAGAGCAACGGACTAACCTAAGAAGTCTAGTGCACTAGCATTGAAATAAATTATTAAGGTACCTTACATTTTTGCAATTTAAATAATGTTATCTTAGATTTGTTCCCTTTTTAAATATAAATGTTTTTTTTTTAAGTTATATCTTATGTAATTCGATTACTTTGTGCTTGATTTTTTTTCTTTTTTTTTTAACGAGTGTTAGTTCCAAACCTATTACTATCCGTCCTATTTAAGTCTTAGTAAGTAAAATAGTTTATTTATAATCTCACATTCTTTTTTATAGAAAGCAGTCTGGATATTACAGACTATTTTAATTGACTTCTGGCTCGTGACCCATTTTATTATTAGTTCTCCTTATGTCATGAAACTTTATTATAATAGTTCTTAGTTTTATTTCTTTAAGCTTCCAATTCATTTATTAGGGGCACGTACGATCGTTTTAACCCTCTCAATAGGTAGATCGTGAGCTCCTAGCCTGTCTCACTCAGAGGGAGGTCAATCGATTGAAAGTAATAACTTTCAACACTCTTTTTATTATTATTAATGTTTTGGAAGCTACTTTCGCATTTCTTCGGTTTTGACATAAGCTTACATAACTCTCAAATACTGAGATTCAGCCTTTTTCTAACTATGGGTTATAAGCAGGAAGCTAACCTCCCTTTTCTTACGTGAGATCACGGAATACTTACTAATACTTCTGCTACTGTCAGTATTTGCACTCTTTCACGCACAGAAAATCGCTCTCAAAACCATATAAAATATTTAAATTTAATTTTGACGTATGTTCGTGTAGTACATATTTTAAGTGTGCTTTAAAGATTATTATTTGGATTTATGTTTATTTAATCATACTTTTAATAAAATTATTTATTTATTCATCTACTTGGTTGATTTTGTTTTCTGTTGCTACCTTTCCAACTCACTGAACAAAACATAGATCTCATTTGTTTGATTGAGCTAGTCCGGCGCATTCGATTCGCATATCCTGTAACCCCTTAAAAATAAATGTCTAGTTCCAGATTTCGGACTAGTGGCGCCCTGGCGGTCAGTTTATGCGAGTCTAAAGCTTTTGTCCTGTATAATATACAACTATATATTTTATTAAATAATCAACATCTTCTTACACCTTTAAGCAAATAATGTTTATTATATAATAACAGTTTCGACTGTTCCTCGCATAATAAACATTATTTGCTTAAATGTGTAAAAAAAAAATGGTGATTATTTAATAAGATATATATTTAATTAAAGAGGGTTTGGTTTTTTTTTTTTGGGGGGGAGGGGGTGGCTAACTTACTCTCAACTATGCATATTCAAATAAATAAGATTTTTTAATAATACTTTGGAGACAATTACTTAATTAAAACAAATAATACAAGAATTTCATAAACCACTTTTATATATACATCAGATCAAAATTTAACAACATTAAAAATTTAATACTTTTTTGCAATAATTATTACAGAATTCAATTTTTTTTTTCTTCTTATGTAATTAGATATATGTATTTAAAAAAAAAAAGAAAGAAATTTATTAAAGTTTTTAAAAAATAGGTGAAGATACTCAACATAAGAGAAACTTTTTTTCCCATGTGCACAATTAATCACAAAACTTTTTTTTTTTTCAAAAACTAATCACTTATAAAATCTTACTTTATAAGATTCATATTCATTCTGGCATGATTGCAATTCTTCTTTTGAAAGTCGTAAATCAGCAGATAAGCCATTAACTTTACTTTCAAGCGAGCGTACAGTCCTCTGGAATGACTCTGTTGTAGTGCGATTCATTTCTTGAAATTTTTGAATTTCGCCACCCAATTCTGATATTTGAATCTATTTAAAAAACAAAAACAAAATATTTAAAAATAATTTATTAAATTAAAAATGATTAATTTTTAATTATGCTATTCAACATTTAATCTTACTTTATAGCTTTCACATTGCTGATTAATAGTTTCCAACTGTTTTTCAAGTTCACTAATCAGGTGCTTCTGTTGATTTTCCTAAATACAGAAATCAGAAATAATTACTTTCTTCTTGTAAATTAAATATAAATAAGGATATATATTTCCACTAAATTTCTTTAATTTTTACCTTTTGTTTGGATTGTCCTAAATCTAATTTGACTTTTTTCAAAAACGTTTTTAACTTTAAAGCATGACTTTCAGCTTGGGTTTTCTGACCTTCCACAGCATCTGTTTTAAAAGTCACAAAAAAAAAATTAATAATCTTACAAGATTATGGAATAAATATGACAGAATTGAAAAATAATTGTGTGCCAGACAGAAAATGCAAAAATAATACTTTAAAAAAATATTTAACAAATAAAAAAACATTCTAAACATATAATTTTTATTTTCAGTATAAGGGCCATAGTTATATAAATTTCTATATTCTAATGTCTGTGCCTAAAATTATGTAGTGATTTTCTTTTCATCTTGGAAATTAACAAGTATACAGTTTGCAAAAACGTAATCTCTTCAAACAATGATTTCAACATTTTAGGAATCATTTTACGCAGTTCAGTTAAAAACATGTGCCTATCTGCAAAAATTGTTTTTCCTTTTTTTTCAATATTCAGAAATGATATTCTATTTTTTAAACATCAAAAATGTTCATTCCTTATGCTTGAAATTCATTATTACTTTACCATATTCTGTCTTTTTATAATCACAGGCAAAAGTAAAATAGGCTTTAAACAGGTAACTTCAAGTAATATCTTTCTACAAAAAAAAAAAAACTGTTAAAAAGGCAATATTCACCAGGTTAATAAAATAGCTTGATATTTATTTGCTGACCAATAAATTTATAGTTGGCTAGATTACTTAGAATAAGAAAAAATTTACAATAATTTCACATGAATTCAAATCCTAGGTCATGGCAGACAAAAGTATAACTATTTCGCCATTTGTTACTTATATCAATATTTTATATAGATTTTTTTAAAAAATCATCATGCTCCCCTCCTCACTTTAAATATCATTTTAAATAGCAATACACACTATGGATACAGTGACCGTAAATGTTAAAAGTTACATCATGTTTCAAATTTTTATATTCAACAAATTGACACTTATGTGAGATGTCCATTTAGAACTTTATTTCTACAACAAAAAATATCTATAGCAAAAGCTCTAAGCTTGAATGAAAATAAAATCTAGTTCCCTTCTTCAGAATAAATAATTATAGTATTACTTTTTATTTTCTATATGCTTATATTTAATTAAAACAATATGGAAAGGCAATATAGGCTTAAGCTTTACTCCTCCAGTCATTTTATAATAGATTTCAGTTAATTATTATTATAATACTAGACCTAGAATTAATCAATATTTCTTTTAAATATTAAAAATAAAAAACATTCAAATATTTTATATCTTAAATAAAATACTTTGGTGAATAAAAAAATTCTAAATATCATCCAACAAATATCAATAGCTTATTACTTTTGGCATTTTATTACTTAAACTTCTATTTCAACAATTAATTTAATCATACAATTAGTTGTTAATGAAGTTAAGTATTTTCCTCTTTTCTTCAACTGAGTACATTCTGTGAAATTCATTATAGTAGTAAAATGGCAAATTCAAGAACTGAAGGTTAATAACTTAATTCATTTCAGGAAAGTTAAAAAAATACTTTGTCTGCGCAATTAAATGAAACTCTTGTGCTCAAACTGTTACTGAACTGTTCAAACACTTCATAACCTACTTTAAAAAGATCATTATATTATTACTTTATTATATTAGAAAATGATTAATCTAGGAGCATTTTTTATCTGTCTAGGAACATTAACATATCCCCACTATGAAAACTATTTTGGACAACTTCCATTTGTATTACTATAATGCTCCATTACAAAAAAAAAAAATGATGAAAATATTAAATTACTAATATTAATTAAAAATAAATATCACTGCTAATAAAATATTTTCTATAAATATCAATAATTTGGAAAGGGAAGGAGATGAACATGAAGGATTTTAATTTTGTGATTTTTTTTTAACCAGTAAACATATGATTGTATTCTATATTAAAAAACTTGGTTCAATTTTGGAACTTTAAGATAAACCAAGTAAATGTAGATTATTATAGACTTTACAGGTCGTTTAACAGAAGGAAAATAGATGTAAGAAGTCAGGAAATGTTTTGATAAGTAATTTCTGTTAAAGATAGTTGTAATGATATATGATCAGAGATCAGTAATTATTAAATATTATTGTTCCTAACTCTGACCTTCTTATATTGCATGTCCCAAGTTTCTGCTTCTTCATCTATTGATTTTCCTTTACAAACCTGCTTTTATACAGAAGTACATACACTAATCAGATTTTATTTTTTCCATTTAAAAACAAAATGAAAAAATCTTTCAGAGATGCCTTACGCTTCGTTTTAAACCTTAATCTATCTTTTATTTCTCTTTTCATACAATTCATTATAAAGTCTTAAATGTGGAATGTAATTGTTATCCATTCTTTTCTCAGAACTAGCCATCTTAATCTTCTGATAGTATGGGATCATATGATGTGATATAAAATGAATTCTCTTTAAACAAAAGTGTACATTCCCTGTGTATAGTTATGATTATTTCTGTATTAGTTATTTCATGCTGCAATCCAATGTTCATTTTTTACTGAAAACACTTCAGGTTTTTCTTATGTCTTGAACTGCAGACCATTTTATATTCTTATAATACTATGAAAACAAATTTGATGAATCAAGCTTTTGGTTTATGCTCCTTTTAGATAGTTTGTCAAAATTTTTCATATTTCTTTTTTTTTTTTTCATAACAGAAAGCATGTTCACAAATGTAAAAGATCAAATAGTTGAATGTTTGTATAAAACTGAATCTACTAAAAAAATAATACTAAATATATTTTCGATAAGCATTAAATCTTCCTCAAGCACCTCTCTTGAGAATAAGTTAATGCTCTAATCACGACAATGAGCCATTACTTCAAGATAGTTTCATTAAAGGTTAGAAAATTTGCACCACCAGCAGAAAATTCACTAATAAGAAACTTGTGGCAATCTTATTTTGGGTTATGTTATAATGAAAGCAATGTGGGAGAAAAACATCTATTGTTGGAAGACTTTAAATAATATCTGGTGAAAGAAAATCTAATGGCCTCTGTCATGAATCTTAAATTATATTAAACGGTTGTTTTCTATTCCTTGGTGTTAGCCGCATGATGGTGCTATTTCTAGGTCAACTCCTAGAAATATACCGTTTCAGTGGCCTACACCCAACCTAAGAGGCTTCTTTCTACGCTAAAACATAGAAAGAGTGCTCGCGGCAGCCTCACCCAACCTAAGAGGCTTCTTTCTATGATAAAACACAGAAAGAGTCCCCACCGGTCTGGCTTTTTTCTATGCTAAAAGCACAGACAAATGCCTTTATTGGATGCCGTAGTTGGTTGTGTTATTAACTTTACCGTAATGCTAGCATGTCTATTTTCTCTATAATTTGGTGTGAGAGTGTGTGGATTTTAGCCTGTCGTAATTATTTAAATTTCATTACAAAGGTATTTTTTTTCAAGTGCTCTAATCTACTGTTACATTGTAACTTTATTAACAATGTCCTGAAGGTTCCGTTACGAATGGGTGCGGAACGACCAAAATTTCGACTATCATGCGAAAGGTAGTTTTCACGAGAATTCGTCCATGACAAATTACTTTTGATATATACACACACAAACAAAAACAACCCAGTGTCTGATTATTAGTAATTACTTATCCAAAAAAGAAAATTAGTCGGGTATTATTTTTTTTACATTTATTATTTAAAAATAAGATTAATTTTTATATCTACACACTAACAAAAATAACCCAGTTTCTGATTAATTACTGTCCAAAAAAAAAGAAAGCAAATTAGTCGGGGTTTAATTTTTAAATGTAGTATTTGAATTATGGTAATTTTTATATAGACACAAGACTTACAAAAAAAAAAAAAAACCCACTTTCTGAATAATTACTGTCCAAAAGAAATGCAAATTAGTCAGCTATCATTTTTGAATTTAGTATTTAAATAACAGTACCTTTTTATATAGACACACTAACAAAAAGAACCCACTTTCTGATTCATTACTATCCAAAAAAAAGCATATTAGTTGGGTATCATTTTTCACTTGAGTCTTTCAATGATAGTCTTTTTTAGATATACACACTAACAAAGAGAACCCACTTTCTGATTAATTACTGTCCCAAAAAAAGCAAATTAGTTGGTGGGTATCATTTTAAAATTGTAGTGTGAATTTTTTCAATGTTGTGGGTAAATTGAATCATTCAGAATTGTGTATTATTTTCGAATGAAAAAAAAGATTGTAACTTTTTCTATATATACACACACAAAGAAAATAAAACCCACTTTCTGATTAATTACTGGCAATACCCAAAAAAAAAGTTATTAGCGGGTATCATTTTTAAATTTAGTATTTCAATAATATTACAGCTTTTGATAAAATCTACACACTAATAAAAAACAATCCACTTTCTGATTCATTACTGTCCAAAAAAAAAAAATGCAACATAGTCGGGTATCATTTTGAAATGTAGTATTTCAAGAACAGTAGTTTTTATATATACACATTAACAAAAAGAACCCACTTTCTGATTAATTACTGTCCAAAAACAAAAAAAAAAAAAGAGTAAATTAGTCGGGTATCATTTGCTAATTTAGCGTGAATGTAGCAATTTTGTGTAAATTTAAAAAATAAATAAATTTATAATTGCGTCTTATTTTCGATTAAAAAAATCCCATAACTTTTGACAGATACACACAAACAAAAATAACCCATTTTATGATTAATTATTGTCCAAAAACCGTCAATTATTTGGGTATTATTCTTAAATTTAATGTGAATTTCTAGATTTAGTTTTTTTTAAATAGTAATATTATTTACTATTAGTTTCTCTAATTTCCTATTACAAAAACTAAAAAAGCCAATATTTATATAGATAGAATCACAGGCCTGGTCCGGAATCGTAATATGTATGTGTTTTTGATTAGTATCAACGCCATCAAACGGCTAACACCAGGGAATAGAAAACAATCTATTAAACAATATTCTCTAAATTTAAACTTCAATAATTCAACTTGAATTGCCATGTCAGTTTTCAATTCATTTAATAACTTTATTACTTCATCCTTCATTATTATACATTCCTATCAACAAGTCAATTAAAATAGATGAACTATGTGTTATAATGATATATTCTCATATTTTCAATGCACCTATTTTGCATACTAATAATTTATTATTTCTATCTACTTTTTCTTTGTACTTTCTCTACATCTGTATATTTTCCGTCTAGTGACACTTTCTTAGTTTTATCTGTTTCATGTCTCAATTCACTGTTAAGCCTTTTACTTTTTGCAGAAAATCACATTCTTCTATCTTTTCTCTTCTTATCTGTCTATTATCTTATTACTAACTTAAAACCTTTTTGCTCTTATTTTTTTATATAATTTTATTATCTTTAATATAATATCTTTTAAATTTTCCTTGAATAATTATAACTTTTATTTGAATTTACTTTATCAATTAGCATATTATTATTTATTCTTATCTACCATTATTAAATTATAGTCCGAGTTTATGTCAACTGCAAGGTGTATACATGTTTTCTTAATTAATATTGTTTTTAAATCTCTTTTGAATCAAAACATAATCTAATTTTTTTTTTTTTTCTTATCGCTAGTTATAAATAACCCAAACTAATTTTAATTTACATATAATTTCAATTCTACAAAAATAAAATTATAAAACAATTCAAAAAAAAAAAATAATTAGAAAAATAGTATTAATAATGCTAATAAATAATAATAATGATAGTAATAAAAATAAAATTTACCTATTTGATCTAGCAAGGACTCTATTCTCATATTAAGTCTTCCAATTTCTGAAGTGCAATCTTCTAAGATTGCTTCTTTCTCAGTTATTTTACTATTTAAATTTGACAGTGTGGTTTCATAATCTGCAATTTCCAAGGCCATAACACTGTGCTGCTTGGCTTTCTAATCAATATGGAATATATTTACTTATATATAAACATACATATTTTAAAACATACACATATTCTTTGAAAATAAAAATTAAAAACTATCATAATAAATAATAATGAGATTCATTATATATAATACACATCATAATAAATAATTTTCTAATACTGTTTTATCATTTTAGAATATTTTTTACCTTTTATACCAAAACTAACTAAATATTAATAAAAAAAAAAATTTTTTGTCCCTAGCAATAATTATAAAAAATAATTTATCTGTTAACAAAAATAAATGTTAGTACTGAAGTTAACAAAATGGTCTGAGAAGCTGCATAAGGACATACTAACAAAATGATAAAAAAAAAATACTTGCTTTACATAGTTTAAATTAACAAGTTTATCAAATTAGATATATTTTCCATAAGCATTAATCAATTAAGTTTCATATGATGCAATTGTATTTCTTCTTATAGTCTTTGTCAGCTTTAAAAGAAATATTTATTCAGATTTCCCTTTGAAATTAATTTTAAATCATGTGCATAGATAATTATTTTTCTTTCTATTCTAGAGTTATTTACATCAAGTTTGAATAAACAATGGACAACTGATGTTATAGTGATATAAAATCCCCATCTGACTGGTTTCTGGTTTTTGCTTTCATCCATGAAGACTAGGATTCAAAGCTGGAATTAATGCACTTATGCATTTAGCAAACGCCTTTTACTCCTTTAATGTCATCAAGATAATAACCTGAAATGTAAAAATCCCAAGGTTTTCAATCAAGCTAAAAAGTCAGAAATTGGTTTGAAATGGCAATTTAATAGCATTATACTATCTGTTGCACATTAATTATTCAAACTTTCAGTAGATGGTTCTAGACTAAGGTGAAAATAATTACTTTTAGAATCATATAAGCAAGCATACCGCACGATGTTGTATATAAATGGATTCAAATGCATAGACATCTTCCAATAAAACATACAGATACTGTCATAATCAATCAAAGAATTTTAAAGAGGCAATTGAAGTTTTGCAAACAATTCTTGCCATTCTATTTAAGGAAAGGGCATTATAGCGCAATTGTAGTACATCCATCTGTTATCCTTGATCTAAGTTCAACACCCAGTTGGGTAAACTTGAAAAAAAAGTCATAATTCTAATCAGATTTAAATTTTCTTTTAGATAGATAGCTACTGATCCCTAAATAAATATCTAGTGATTCTTAATCTCATCATCATCACTTTTAACCATGATCACTCCATTAAAGAATGATGGTCTCTTCAAGTTTAAACCAGTTTCTCCAATCCACAGCCTTTCTTCTTCACATCACACCAACGAACTTTCTTTTCTCTTCAATCTCACATATGATCTCTTTTTAGATCTTTTATAATTTCTTGAAATCCAATTTAAAAGTTCAACTATCCATTCATTATTACCTCATATAGCAATATATCAAGTCCAGTTCTATTTCAGTTCTTAGTTCTTTCAATGATGTCACCAACATTTGTTTGTTTTCTTATCTATGTATTTCATTTTTTAGCTCTCCAATCTGAAATCTTTGTACTACTCTTCTGTTAAATATTCCAGTCTCAGATCTCTAAATAAGAACTGGTAAAACATACTTATAAAAATTATATTTCTTTTTAATACCTTCACTCCATAATTAATTTCATTTATTATGTTTCTATATCTATTAATAATCTACTCAAGGTATTTGTAGTTGTTAACTTCTAATTTACAATTGAGAAAATCCATCAAACTTCTAGCATTTATCTTGAGTCTTACTTTATTTAATATCTTACTTTGTTTAATATCTCTTGTAATTTTTCTGAAGCTCTGAAACATTATTTGCACCACATCATCTGCAAAATCTGAATGACTTAAATAATCTCTCTTTACTTTTATTCCATTAATTTCTCATTTTAATTCACAAAATATGTTTTGCAAAACTGCTGTAAAAGTTTTGGAAATATAGTATCACCCTGTTGTACAACTTTCTCAACGTTAATCTTAGTATTACTATATAATCTAATCACTGCTGTTGCATTTTGATAAATATTCTTTAAATATACAACAATATCCTGGGTCTATACCTTTATAATCCAAAGTTTTAATCACCATGAAAATGCTTATAATATTAAATGCCATTTCACTACATTTCCAAAAATAATGACAATTCATATTCATTGATCCTTTCTATAACTTCTCTTAATATGTGTATCTGATTTACTGTGCTAAAACTATTTTTAAATTCAGCTTCTTTCTCTGATTGATTAGAATCTAAAGTTAACTATAAATAAGATGCAATTATCTTGATAAAGATTTTATATAGAACTGATAAAAAACTAATAAGTCTAATTTTTTCTACATTCTTTATTCCCTTTCTAAAATAACAGTATTACTATTTAATTTTTCCAATCATCTGGTACACTTTTATCATTTAAACATCTGGTTTATAGTTTGCCAACAATTTTTCTATTTCTTCATTTGCTTCACTTAAAATGTCAACCAACATTTTCTAGAATTTTTTTTTCTCCTTTGCAGACTTAATTAAATGTCTCACCTCTTCATTTATAATACCCAGCAATTTAAAAGATGTAGTATTACTATGTAATTCTTTTAGAATTCATACACATATTTCATATCTCTCTTTTTAGTAATAGTTCCATCATTTGCTCTTATTGTTAAAAAACTCCTTCAAATATCAAGATGTAATTTATACTTTTGAGGCTTTTATTCTTTTCTATAGTTTTCCTTGCCAGTGTATCATTATTAATTCTTTTTCATATCATTTTACAAACCTCTAGACATTCTTTTTAAGGCATCATTTTTTTAAAATTTTCATATTTCTTATTTTCTTCATACATTGCCTTGTCTTAGTAAAAAGTTTACTGATAAATTGTTGCTTTTTTGTATCAGCTTAATCATTTATTTATTGATTTCAATCAAGTCTGAATAATCTCCAAATTCTACTAATATTTAAAAATGATTTGCGTATTCTAAATTAAATTCTCTGGATGTTTCTAAAGATTAGGAATGCCAACTGTTAATACTATCTTAATAATTTTGATCACTCTAGTTTTGCATTAATACGAATCTCACTAATCAATGATCACCTCCTGTATTGAAATGATTAAAAACCTTACAATCTTGAAAATATTTTCTAATAATCAAAATATAAACCCAATCTGCCGTATCTTTATTTGATTGCTTCCATTTCCATCTCTGTTTAGAACTTTTCTCAAAAAAATTCATAATTGTCAGCTTTTCTTTTTCTGCGAATTCTGCATATCTGCGTCCTCTATCATTTCTGTCTTCGTAATCAAATTTATCCTCACCATTTTCATCTTTCAATCATTTACCAATTTTAGCATTAAAGTATCCCAAAACAATTTTAAATATTGTTTGGTCTTATCAAAAACATTTCATATATCTATATAAAAATTCTCCACTTCTTCAATACAATGAGAATTTGTTTGAATAAAATCCTCAATTATCTGCAACTGCTAGCCTCCATTAATTTAATAACTAATCTTCCATTTTAACTGAAAAACTATCAATCTCTACAATGTTGTTATTATCTCTGTAATGTTGCTTTTCCATTTTTTTTTATTTATAATGAATACCATTCCATTTGTGTTTTCAATATTTGTGCTTTATAATAAAATACATGTCCATTTTTTAAATCAATTGTCTCTTCACCTTTTCTTCTAACTTCATCAAGTCCAACAATGTCTCATTTAATGTTAGACAATTCTTCCAATTCGTGCAATCTTCCTTTACTTGAATGGTAACAAACGTAAAAGGTCTTCAAATTGTAGCTTGGGTCTGCAATCAGAAGATTCTTAGCATCCTTTGCCTTCAGTCACAAAATGCTGCTTTGGATGGTGACTTTAAAGCCTCCTGGAAATAAGGACCATAAATTTGTTTTGTCTGTCGTGCTAAAAATTCCTAACAACAAAAAAAAAAGACCCATTTACACAAATATTCATCCTGCCTTCAAGAAAAGTCAACTGATATTTCACTTAAGAACTATCATGCAACTAAGAGGAAAATCATGGTGTTTCTTGATCTTAAACTCAGAAGAACAAAAATAATAAACTCATCATGCTGGTTGATACATGTTGATAAGCAGCCCATCCATGTTCATTTGCCATATGAATAATCACATAGTAATACCAACTACAACAATAAGAAAGTATGGAGTGAACATTAAAAATTTGTGGCTTAGTTTCTTTAAGCTCTCAAAGAAGAATCAAAGAGTCTCCTTTCAGTTCCTTTATTAAATATAAATCAAGTGAATAATGATCAGTGTGATTCAAATAATCAATGACAAAAAAAAATACACTTAAAAATTTTATTATTAAAATAATAAATGAATGGTTAGATATATGAAATTTTAGCACCAGAATGATAGATTGTAATTCAATCTAATCTTTAGTTTTCATGTCCATCTTCTATAATTGCTAATCTACAAAGATATAAAAAATTTTCAATTTTAACTAGTCAAGATTCAAACCCACATCATGGGCCTGGCTAAAAATGCGCATCTATTACTTAATGAGACGCCTTCTTAATTGTACTACTGCACTTGTAAAATATTATTAATTCGGCACTATTTTTTCAAAATCTAACCATGAGATCTGATAATCATATTTTGAATCAAATATTAAGTATATCTCTTTCAAGCTAAGTATTCTCTAATATAAATAAACAATACCAACAACTCTTCTATGTACTTACAATTCAAATACAATATTTTATTATATTCTAACTTCCAAAAAATAAACAATAGTTTTGACTGTCGAAGTCTTCTTTAATACATCTGTCCCATCTGTCTTCAATATATCTAATTAAATGTGAAAATATGTAGGTGAATTTTAAAAAAATTCTAATCTTAATAAAGCATGTGAAAGAGCAAAATTCCATATTAATTAAACCAAACTCCTTGTAAAGAGGGCGTAAAAATAGCTAGCCAAATAAGGGAATCTAAAAGTGTCAACATATAAGATAGTTCCATTATTTTATTCCGGATGTAGGTCTTTAAGAATATATATTCTAATCCTAAATTTGCAATTTTCAGTTTTAGTTTAAGAAAGCAAGCTCTACTATTGTAGTTACATTGACCAAATTGTCTTTAATAAACAAATATTTTTTTAATTCATATAGATTTCAATTTGACAAATGTGCTACTTGAGAGGTTTTGATCTATTACTTTCCTAGTTGTTTTGCTAATTTTTTTTTCTTCTCAAGATACTATTAAAAAAAATTAAACCTACCTGTATTTTTTTTTCTTACCTCATCTGCAAAAGTATCATTTAGTTCATATTACATTCTTATATGACTAAACTGCATCTATCAAAAATTCACTTGTTTAATTTTACATATATATTCACAACTTTCTCTATGTTACAAGTATTTAAAGAAAAAAAAAGAAAGATGTATAATATATATATTTATATGTAATAAAATGAAACTAAAGTTAAAACTTTAAAATTTAAATACCATTATCAAATATATAAATAAATATTGGCGACAATCTCAGCTTATAGTATATCATCTTCAATATATATATATTGACACTGAGAATATATATTTTATTGGAAATGATGAGTATGCCATCTTTTTAATTTAATTTTTATTTTTTTAAGAACTTATTAACCTAGCAAAAAAAATGTGTGAATAAATCAGTAAATTCAAAAGAATGTGTAATGCTAACTTATGCTATTCTCAATGTTAAAAAATTCTATTAGCCACTTTATATAATAATAACTTTTAATGAAATGAATTCTTTTAATTGGTTAAGTAAGAATGTAACTATGACTAATATTTAATATTGGTGTTTTAAATCTTATAAGGTCAATCCTAATTTGGTTTAAATACACATAAAATAATTTTTCATATTACCTCTCTATATATGTATAAATAATTAAAAAAAAAACAACTGACAGTTTTAATAAATAAAATTAAATGCACATAAAAAGATTATAAAATATTTTTATATCACCAAAAAAAAGTGATTCGATCATTTTCCTATCAGTATTTCTAATAATAATTTACACCTTATATTTGACGAATGAAGAAGACAAAAATATCTCCATAAAGAAACTTTTTTTCTATAATTATCTAAACAATATTTATCTAAATCGCATGTTGAAAATTGATAATAAATTGAAAGTATGCTAGCCTTTCTCACATGCGCAATTATAACAGAGAAAGCCAATCAGATTTTAAACAGATATCTAATAAATAATCAAGCTTAGACACGAGACAGAGATTTTGATAGAAAAGGTTGATACCACCTTTTCTAAACTTAACTTTTATATATATAAGCCAGTCTTAAGCATCTTAGCCCGAAAGCTTTAAATATATAAACAAATACAATTATCATTCATTGTGTTATAAATATAATATATTACGGCACGAAATCTCAGATTTACTATACCACAATTTTCATAGCAGCAACGTTTGTAAACAATATTTATCTAAATCGCATGTTGAAAATTGATAATAAATTGAAAGTATGCTAGCCTTTCTCACATGCGCAATTATAACAGAGAAAGCCAATCAGATTTTAAACAGATATCTAATAAATAATCAAGCTTAGACACGAGACAGAGATTTTGTCTAAGCTTGATTATTTATTAGATATCTGTTTAAAATCTGATTGGCTTTCTCTGTTATAATTGCGCATGTGAGAAAGGCTAGCATACTTTCAATATATTATCAATTTTCAACATGCGATTTAGATAAATATTGTTTATTAACAATTTTCAACATGCGATTTAGATAAATATTGTTTATTATCAATTTTCAACATGTGATTTAGATAAATATTGTTTACAAACGTTGCTGCTATGAAAATTGCGGTATAGTAAATCTGAGATTTCGTGCCGTAATATATTATATTTATAACACAATAAATGATAATTGTATTTGTTTATATATTTAAAGCTTTCGGGCTAAGATGCTTAAGACTGGCTTATATATATAAAAGTTAAGTTTAGAAAAAGTGGTATCAACCTTTTCTATCAAAATCTCTGTCTCGTGTCTAAGCTTGATTATTTATTAGATATCTGTTTAAAATCTGATTGGCTTTCTCTGTTATAATTGCGCATGTGAGAAAGGCTAGCATACTTTCAATTTATTATAATTATCTAAATAAAGGATAATATGTTTGTTTCAAAATTTAAACATAAACATTATTGTTTTGTTTTTTAACTTGACTTTTTTATTACTGCATCAAAAAAATCACATTATGATGTAAATTTATTTCATTTAATGTCAGTAACAAATTGCATAAACAAAATTGATACCTTGCACATTTCACAATAAATTAAAGTATTTATAAATAAAGGAGAAAAAAAAATCTCTGAGGAAGATTTCTATACAGTTCAAACAATAAGACATTTTAATAAAAACCTGTGAAAAATGCAAGGAGGAAGACATTAATTCGAAGATAAATTCAACTGTGCTTAAATAACTTTAAATATTTTAATTGTAAAGACTTTCTTTTACCATTCTAACTAACCATTTTTATTTTTTCAATGACTTTTTGAAAATATTAAAAAATGCTTAGAAATGAATAAAAATAGTCAAAAAATATTTACCAGAAAAATTATTCACTGAATATGAAAACATTAAAAAAAAAATACAGCTGAAAAATGACTTACTTTAACATTAGGAGAAAAAAATTAAAAATGTGTTAAAGCATTAATAAAATAATTTTGTGTAAAAAGTGCAAGTTATTCTATAACTTAGTGGCAGCTGCTAATGATTATTACGATTATACTCTACATGTTTTTGTTTTATGTCTTAAGAAATGAAATGAATCATATAAGTTAAAAGTATATACTCTCCATGAAGAACATATCAGCAATAAAAATATTCAATATAATATCTTTCATGTTATTGATAATAACAAAACTATTAAATATTATGATTATAAGCTTTTTACTTTAGTTTTAATTCAATTTCTCTCTGCCTCCCAAAATACTGATCTTTTTTCCCTTCTTAAACAGAAACATTTATAGAAGACAACATAAAAATTAAGAGTAATAATATATTTGTCAAATAATAATGAAACCTGTTGTGTTGCTTCCAATTCCTGCTGTATAACTTTCAATTGATCTTGTTCCTTTTTCAATTGACCCTCGAGTTCTTGCATTGTTTGCTGAAGCTATTTAACAAAGAAACTAAATTAACTCATGCATTGGAGGCCATTAGATAATTTTAAAATTAAATTTGTCAATTTTTTTCTTTTTATGTAAAATAAATATATTAAATATTTTTAAAATTCAATTTTATTATACAAAAATTAAATAAATTCATTACAAACAAGATAATAAATAATAAACAAAGTATATATATATATTGAGATGTTTTGCCTATCTTAATATTAATTTATATATCAGTATTAGAGTTGGCTAAGCAAACTTAATTTTAATATGAGTTGTGTTTTTTTTTTATTTATTTAAGTTGTGTTTTTTGTGAGTGCGGTATTCTGCATATACATGTACATACTAATAGTAAAAAGTTTTAAAGTTAGCTTAGTCTATTTCAATGTAACAAATTTTTTTCAAAAAAAATTAACTTTGAGTACTTTTTTATTCTATCGGCTGCCGCGTATTAAACGGCCTCTTTCTGTGCTTTTTGGTATAGATCTATAGACCTAGAAGGCAGTAGCCACATAAACAGCATATTTATGTGCTTTTGCATATAAATAGCACCATCTAAACAGCTGACATGATAGAATAGAAAACTACTGAACTTTGTTACCGATTTTATTATTTTTTCAGTAAAATAATTTTTTATACTCCAGAAACAATACTTAATGTAAAAGTTTCTTTATCGATTTTAATTAGTTCATTTTAATTAAGAATTTAACAAAAATATAATTTTATTTGTATTAAGTATTGTTGTCTGAAAAAATTTTAGTTAATGTAATTAAATTTGGAATTTCATAATTAATTTAAATTTGCTGGCTTATCTGAATAAAAATATTTTAATCACTGGTTTGCTGATTAAGGAGATTATTTAATTTCCTGGATGAGTCTAACAACAAGCAGTGGGTCTATGTAAAACCAACTAAAAATCATTTAATTGCTGTCTATTTGATTCTACTTAAAACATTCTATAGTGTCAGCTGATCTCTTATGTTTTGATCCTACCATGTTAGACATGATCATCTAGAAAATGAACTCAGAACTCCAATTGCCATATCTGAAGCTATGTGTGACTAAGGCACCTAAAAGACTAACTTCACTCTCCACCATAAACCTATAACCAGCATGTGAACAATGAAGCCAACATGTCAGATAATAATTCACCGATATATATACATATGAAGGAAACAGAACAAAAATTTACACAAAGTTCAATAAAAATGATGTTACATACAGACAATATTAAAGAAAGAAAAATAAAAGAAACAATACTAATAACAATGATAAAACCAAAATTTAATAGGATTCTGGGATTAGGATGACATTAGTATAGATATAGTTCTTAAAAAAGATACATAGAGAAAAAATATATAAAGAGAAAATTACTTATAAATAAATTATGTGTTGTATATAAAAAATAACTTAGCGTAATATTTACATATAAAATAGTACAACATAAATTTATAAGAGTATAACATAAATGTATAATAATTATAATAAAAGTTAAAGTGTATATATATAAATAAAGTGTTGTAGTTATTATAGATATAGTTAATTTAAATAATATGCAATAGAGAAAACTAGGATATAAGATAATGGCAGTATTATCAGAAAAAAGAATGGACTCGATGTAGGAAATAATCAAAGGGTAGCTGATTTAGATGTAAACATAGTGGAGGGAATGGTCTGTAAAAGTAATGATAAGCAAATTATTTATAAATGTAATGGAGAGAAAAGAATTTATAAAAGAGTAGTTAGGAAAGAATTGTTAAAATAGGGTATTTGAATACGCAAGGTGGTAGGAAACCAGAAAAGTGGCTGAAATTAAACAAAGTAATTAATGAGGTAATAGCAGTAGTGGAAACACATCTAAGAGAAGAACCTATTCTGGAAAACTTAAAATGACAGGGTATAAATATAAAGAAAAAAAGGGTGGTGGTATAGGAGTTATGTCGAAAAAATATTTAAGTATTGTTAAATGTCAAGAACATTTGTGGTTTGAGATAAGGTTAGGAAAACAAGAATGGATGATGGCTATAGTGTATATAGCCACTGGAGATAGTCAAACTATAATGGAGTGGAACAGTAGCATGTATGAATGCCTAGTTAAGGATTCAAAGAAAATGGTAAGAGAATAATGGTAATAGGAAATATGAATGGTCATATTGAAGAAATTGATGATGTAGGTAATAAGAATGGACAGCTTTTGAAGAATTTTTGTCAGAGAGTGAATGTAAGCATTGAAAATTTATCAAACATTTATGAAGACAATACACATGGTCTAGAAATAATACATTCCACACAATAGATTATGTATTAGTAGAGAAAGAGGGAATGAGTAAAGTATGAAAAATTAAGGTATTTGATAATGAAGAGAGAGTATGTAATAATGATAATAACTTCTTTATAATAAAAGTGGTTAGTAATGTGATGGAAAATAGTAATAAAATGACAAAGGATAGTAAAAGATGTGGATGGAGAGTGAATGATAAGAATACGTTAGAAGAGTATAAAATAAAAGTTGAAAAAACCATGGAAGAGTTGGTTGGGGATGAGTGTAAGGACTGGTGTGATGAAATAGAAAAAGTGGCAAATAAGGTTTTAGGTGACAATATTCAGAAGAATAAAAATAATAGGAAAAAATAATAATAATAATAAAAAGTAATAGTAAAAATGTAAAAGAGAGGAAAAAATCATGCAGAGAATATATGTGTGCTATTAAGAACAAAGAAACCTAAAAAGATGTTAATGCTAAATGGGAAAAGTACTTAGAAAAAAAGAAGTTGGCTAAAATAGATAATTATATAGAGAGAATGAAATCGAATAGTAAATTATTGGAGGATATTAATAAAAGTGGAAGAGTTGGGAGTAAAAAATTTTGGAAATACATTAAAAGGAATGTAGGGGAGAAACAGTATTACTAGTAGTTGAGGGAATAAAGTGTAGCTCTAGAGAAGAATTAGAGATAATCTTAAATATATATGTAATGGATATAAAAAAGATGTTAGATGTGAAGGACAGAGTATTAGCAAACATGAAAGTATATAATAATGGGAATATTAGGTTTACATAAAGTGAACTGAATGAGGTAGGTAAGGATTGGATGGATGGGCAGCAGAGATGATAATGAATTTAGGGCATAGGACAAAATTAAAATTATTATCATGTTTTAATAAGATGGCACAAAAGAGAGATTTTCCAGGTAGTTGGAGTAATACAAGAGTAAGGCGACTATTTAAAGGAAAGAGTAAGGATTATAGAAAACAAAACAATTCTAGACCAATAGTGGTAACATCAGGGTTATATAAAGTTTTCTCATATATGGTGGCTGGAAGGGTTGCAAAAATGGATGAAAAAAAAATAATACAGTGAGAGAAATGCAAGGAGGTTTTTGATCAGATAGGCATATAGGAGATAGTTTATTTGTAGTTACTTAACTTATGAATATGAGTAGGAATACTTGTAGAGTTATATATGGGTTATAGAGAAGGCGTATGGTAGAGTAAATAAAAATAGATTATGGGCAAGTTTAGAAAATTTGGGAATGGATGGAGCTTTAGTGGATATTATTAAGAAATTACTATACATATCAATTAGGGAATATAGCATCTGTTAAAGTTAAAAATGGGGTGGGACTAAGGCAAGGATGCCTTATGTCATCACCTATCTTGTTTTTATTGTATTTGAGAGAAATGGAGAGAGCAATAGAAAGACTAGAAAGAGGGGTAAATATACCATTAATAGGTGGCAAGGGAGTATATACATTGTCAGGTCTTTTATTTGTGGATGATGTTTTTTTGTGTACAGAAAAGAAGAGAAAATATGGAAGTTATGCTGAGGACATGTGCAAGGGTGGGAGAAGAAATGGGGATTAAATTTAGTGAAGAAAAATCAAAAGTAATGATCATTAATACTGAGGAAAGAAAAAACAGAAAATTTTATTGGGGGATATAAAGTTATGTGTGGTGAATAGAAATAACTATATGGGAATAGTCTTAAGTAATCAGAGAAATTGGATGAATGGGAAAAAAAATTGATAAATTAAGCAAAGATAAGAAAAGGTTTGATAAATTATATAAATAAGTATGATATAGCTAAAATTGTATGGAAAGGGAGTGGCAGTAGCAAGGTTGACATATAGTAATGACGTGTTATGTGTTACTAAAGGGGTATTAGATTACTTAGAAAAACTACAAAGAGAAATAAGAAGACATACATTAGATGAAGATGCGTGGACAGCAAAGGAAGCAATTCAAGGAGAAATGGGATGGCCAAGTCTTTATACGAAAGATGCAAAAGGCAAAATGAAAATGTTTGGTAGATTGCAATTTATGGATAATAAAAGAATAGCCAAAATAGTATTTAATTTGGGTTATGAATAAAGGCAGGCAACAAGATGGGTGAGAAAGGTAAAATGATATGGATAAAGAATTTATACCAGTATACTTGTACAAAAGGTTGGATGATTGTGTTAGGAGAATTGTTGAGTGTTATAGTGTTAACAAATGGGATAGAAGAATAGATGCATTAATAAAGAATAGGGAGTTGGAGAGATGGGGAACTAATATGGAGAGTAACAAGAGTTTAAATATATAGAGAGTTAAACAGAATATTGGGTGTGAGTTAATTTATGATAATAACAAGAAAAGTAATTTACTGTTTAAGGTTCAAACGGGATCTTTAGCAACAAAGGAATATATATATAAATGGAAAAATGTGAGTGATTTAGTCTGCAAGTTGTGCAAGGAAGAAAATATTATGCATCTGTTAATTGAATGTAAATACCCGAAAGCAGAAAAGATACAAATAATGAAGTTGTGGAAGAATAAATATAAACAAAGTGAGTTGATATGGAGTAGAATATGGGAAAACTTAGGGCGGGGAATGGAAACGGAAGTTAAAATGGCTAACAGGTATTTTCTGGGCATAGTTGCTGAGTTTCCTGATTCTGTATAAGGAAAAGTCACAATGCATCACATCACAAAAAAAAAAAAAATTATTTTAAAAAAAATTTAAAGTAAAATTGGGTAAGTTAATAAAATTTAAGTTTTTTTATTAAGGTGGAACTAATAAAACTAAAGTTTAAGTTTATAAGGAATAGAAGTAATTAGGAGATTATTAAAAAAAAAAAAAAAAAAAATAATATATTTAAATTAATAATTGTTCATGAATATATATGTATACAATCAGGAATACATATGTATAATTTATATTTATTTTATATTGTATATTTTATATTAACTGAATTATTTTATTTGGGTTTTATTATATTTATTTGTTTTATTATGTTTTGCTATATTTTATGTTATTTCATTTTATTTATTATTATTTCAGTAATTCTGATTACATTTTTTATGGTATTATTTATATATTTATGTATTTTATGTTGTTCATTGTATTGTAGCTCTGAAGAAGACGGCAGGACAGTCGAAACATAAGATTGCGTATGCATATAGGTACAATAGAAGGTTTTTTTCTAAAAAGTGTTCCAAGTAGTGGATAAATTGGATTTATATAAGATATTACAGCAAAATGAAGAAAGTTGGTGAATTTGGTAATATTTCTGAATAATTAAGGATATTTCATTTCTTCTCACTGGACTATAGTATTTTCCTTTTTTTTTACACTTATTTATATAAATATCAGTTGAGTCAAAGCCTCTTATTAAAAAAATTCATTTAATCAGAAACCAATAGCACATGTCTGATAACACTGCCAAGCTTCTAGCATTTCTTGATTTACTTAATAATTGCATAATTTTGTTCTAAACTGAAGAGGTAAATCTAAAGCACTAGTTAAAGTAGGTTAAATGTATCCTAAAGAAGTTATATACTGCTTTACTATTACTATTTTCTAAAAATAAATAAAAATGTGTTGTTTTTTTTTTATTGCAAAAAAAAATATTAATAATACTAAAATTATGTACATATAGTTGTGTAGTCTTAGCAAATGGTCACAAACTGATGACTTTAAAAAATAGATAAAAGATTCAAATTTTACATTTCTGTAAGAATCAAATTATTTACCTTAAACAATTTTTGATTTAACTCTTCTGTTTTTACTTTTTCACTGTCTCTTTCTTTTTCCAAAGATTTTATATTAGTTTGAAGATCCTGTCTTGAAATTTCCAAAGACTAATTAAAAAAACAAGAAATTAGTAATCAGGGAAAAAAATATCTACTTACATATGCATATAAGTAGGTAAATGCTATAAATATGCATCTTGGGTTTATCTATGTATGAGATTGCTTGCTGTTAATATTATTCATTTGAGATTGCTTGTTATTAATATCTCTCCCATAAAATCTTTTTTCCAGTGTTTTTATTCAGTTATATGAAGATAATAACAACAGGCATCCTCATAGATAGATGAATGCAGCATATACATTTACATATATATCTGTAAATGCATTGAAAACTGGTGATAGCTTTTACAATTCACTTTAATTAATATATATAAATAATAATCTATTTTTTGTGTACTTAATTTCAGCCATACAACAATCTTCCTCACAACTATAAATACTTAAGATGAATTAATCCATTTTCTGATAATTTACTTTCTTATATAATTCCTCTATAGTCTTCAAAATGAAAACTTAATATAAACACATAAATGGTTATCTCAGAAATCTAATATCAAAAAATATTAAAAAAAACCATAAAATGAAAGTTTTTATTTACAGAACCAACTCAATATCTCCATTATTATTCTCAATAAATAAACGTGGATATTTTATCCAATCAACATACATTTAATGATGTCATAGTAATCATTATAATTATATGTATCAATAACATGCTGAGAAAATGTTCAACATTTCTAATTTTTCTCTGCATATCTTAGCAGTTTGAAGTTTAAAATTTGAATTAATTCTTCTTTAACTTTGATTCCATGTAAATAGACTTACTTGAATTCATTCCTTTTTACTCAAACACATCATGGACTATAAAAATGTACATTATAATGCTACTGTTATTGGATACTTTTATAAAAATTAAGATTCACTAAAATATACAAAATAAATAATTTGAAACTTATTCATATTATTCAATCCAAAGATCTGCTTTTTAAGATTCAAGAAAACAAATTTGTATTATAAATTTAAGATCATTATTACATCCTTAACTATATGGTTTTTTTATAAATATGTTTACATTAATTATATTGCTTTAATTTAAAAACTTCATTTTCTAAGTATAAAATAAGTTTTTATTTTTATTGATATTTTATTGTTTAATTCAAAAATAAAATTTAATTATAACTCTATCACTATTGATTAATTTTAGTTTATTTTAAGAAGTTTAATTTGAGAAATAATTTATTGGTATTCTTTTGTTTTCAATGGGCTATATAAAGGGGAGTATGGCTGAAACAATATAGTGTAACGAGCACATATGACATTACATTATTTTTTTATTAGTAAACATGAAAAAAAAATAAAAGTTCGCAAATAAAAATTTCTTTTTTAAGAATTAAAAATTGAAAATTAATAAATCATCTTAAATTCGTATATATATAAAATCGCACAGATAAAAAAAAAAAAAATTATTAAAATAAAACTTTATTAAAAATAGGAAAACTAAATCTTTCAACAAAAAGATTTAGAGATAAAAATATATCTTTAAGTTTGGAAAACACATTAATTAATCAGAAATGGAAATGATTAATTTAATTAGTCAAAGTGAACTAGCCTTTGGGCATTTAAATGTATAAGCAATGATCAGATAGGAAAACAATAGAAACTAATAGCAAATGAGAGAAATCCATCGGGAAAATCGGACCTCAACGGAAGGATCATCATCGATGACGTAATGTCCATTGGATCCTTAAAATTAATATAAAAGGAAAAGTTTGGAAATTATTAGTTAGTTATTATAAGAGGACAGATATGTGTTAGTGTGGAGTTGAAGGAGAAGGGATTGAAAAGACGCACTCTTCAATCCCTTCAGTTTTGTTAAAAAAAAAAATGACAACATTTTCTACATTGAGGACCAGCCAAAGCAAAAGACCTCCGGATGAATAAATAAATTGGCCAACAGAATAACAATCTCTTTAGGACGGCGTGGGAATTTACGTTCAAACGGCAAGCATCGGATAAAAGGAACATTTTGAAATCGTAAGAACTTTTTGAACTCTCAGCTTTAAATATATATAATTAATGTACATTTCTAAACAATAAGAACTTTACTTCTAAACTTGTTCCGTATTTAAAAAAAAAATATAGAAATAGATTCCTATTTGACCAAACTAAATTATTTATAAATTAGGTATAATTTTATTTGATGTATTTCTTGTGTAAAATCATTTCCATTTTTTTTTTTTTTTGTTCTTTTAAGTTTTTATTATGATTTCTGTTTTTCGATAAATTAAACTATATAAATATTAAACTTAAGTTGGGCGTGAATGGCTATATAGATTTGTAAAGTTATATTAGGGGAGGGTAATCTTAGGTTATTTGTTTCGTGGTTGAATTAGGTCAATGGATTGGATATATTGGTGTAATTAGTAGATGTAGTATGAGATTCGCTACGGGCAGAATCGCTATTACACGCCGCACACACTCATTTTGCCTATGGAAGGAATTATAAGATGGAGACTGCAGTTCCTTCCTATGGAGTTTTTTTTTTTTATTGCTCTCATCATCAGATAGATGTAATATTCCTATCTGACGAGAAGCAGTTTCTTCTCTTAACCTAATTGTGCTGCTGTATTCGTATTACATTGAACACATCGATATATCAGATGGATTGAAGTTTGGTTTGACTGCGAACCTTTGGCCTAAGGTTAAACAAGGATTGAATATTTTATTTTTGAATGCAAATCTATGTAGTCTATTCATACTCGACATTCTAAATAAAGATGCATTAAATTTAAGTTGGGTATAGACGCTTGCATGGATTCGTTACTGGTTGATTATGTTTTTGGTTTTCATATTTGATCAAAATATATAGACATTCGGTAAATACTGATACCTTACGGTGAGTATCTAAGACGTATTTATGTCGGATGTCTTTAAGTTATTGGTGTCAATGCGGTGTCTTATGATGAACACCATTGGGTTTCTAAATTTCCCTCTGCAATTGACGGTATCAATGACTTTGTATTTTGATCATTTATGTTTATTTTGAAATGTTTTTAACTGTGAAATCTATGTAACCGATCTATACTCAAACATTAAAAACACATTTTATAAACCCATCTGTGCGAACTTATAAAAAATTAAAATGTAAACTTATAATATTATAAAAATTAAAATGTAAATTTAAATTCTAAAATCAAGTTAAAATCCAAAGCAAAAGTTATTCTAAAATAATGCTAAATTTTATATATGTGCGTAAATAAATGTTTGTGTGTTAATTACTGGCAGTGGCTTATTTTATTCTTTTTTATATATTCTTATATAAGAATTTATTATAAATATTTAATCTCTGCTACTCCTTGAGCTAGTGACATGGGCTAACGACCGGATATCAAAATACAATAAAATAAAAAAATAAAATAAATTTTTTTTTTTTGACTTACGTATCTGCCTACTTTATAAATTTTTCTAGGTTCAAATGCCTAGATGGCGCCCTGTAGTGTAGATTACGTTAAGTAGCTCAACGTCCGGATTATTATAATAGCTATGGGACATTGCAAATATTTTATATAGATTTCAGCTAGCATGATGCTTTGTATCTATTTCTGATATTAAATTTGTAAATATAAAATTAAATGAGCAAATAAATATTTAATATTAAATGAGTATAAAATTTTTAAAAATGGTGAAAATTTAAATATCCTGTATGAATTATTAAAAACCATCAATTAGTTCTTAAAATTCTATACTCATTATTGAACTGTATATATTCTTTTACTATTGTTGTTATTTGTATAATAATAATCACTGAATAAAAGACGAATAAAAAAAATCATTTGCTCAACATATTCTTCTACTCCTAGTGTATTAAATAATAATAACTAACACTTTAATCAAATTTATTATTATTTTGACTATTGAAAGAAATTTGAGATATTTTAAATTAATTAAGTCATAATAAAGTGTATTGGAATGAAATTTTATTAATCAACAAGAAAATAGTTTTTGCTGACTACTTATATTAATATTTGATATTCTTCTGTCTTCACAATAGACTAAAAGCTTCACTAAAATAAAATTAAAAAAGGGGAAATAATATTTTAGGTAATGAGTGATATCAATAAAGAAATATTACTCAAACTAATTCAAAAACGCAATTTAAAAAAAAAAAAGTTCTAAGTGTAAAGTATATGATTTATTATCAGATATAAATATATTTTATATTCTGTCTTCTTTTAAAACATAGAAAAACTTAATAATGTATTTAATTTTAAATTATTTTGTAACAAAAATTTAAGGGAGTAAGTATTACTGAGCAACCTTATTAAATTGAAAAACATAAAGATAGCAGATATGGTCTGGAAATAATTATAATTTCAGATTAAAAATCTAAATTTAACTTCTAAAATAAAAGTTAAAACTAAAAAGACAAGAAATCCTGTTTATTTAAAAACAGCAGTGACAAATTAGATAGTATATATAAGGCTGAGTAGAGGAGATTTGCTCTTTCATTTCTCTGTTATGAAGAAGCTGATCATCAGCAGGGCAACTTAACAATCTAGGGCCATATGGAGTATGGAAGCAACAAAACCAATAATCTGCAAAATAGCTGTTACCATATATTAAAAAGCTGATTTCCATTATTAAAAAATTATGAAAGCATTAAAATGCAGATTGAAGATATGCTCTATGGCAGGCAGAAAGCTTTCTGGTATAACTGTCATCATCACTGGTCCTCCTATATATTGAGTGCTTGAAAATGTTCTGACCAGTCAAATATGCCTATTCCTAGTCTATTGCCAAATAATCACCTATGAACTAAACAGAAGTTATGCATATCTGCAAATTATATCCAAACAACTCATAAGAAACTTATTCCTGACTCAAGCAAAAATGTCCTATTAAGTCAAAACTCAAAAAAGTAAAAATAAATATGATATTTAGAAGTGAATTAACAGTCAAGATACTGGTAAAATATCTTATTCAATTAATTAGTTAATTAATGAAGGCCTTTCTAAAATATTTAGAAACCATAAATATTTTATTGAGTGAATTATCTGACTATATATTTTTAATCATATAATACATTTTTTTATAATTATTGTTATTTAATATTTTTCTGTTTATTTACATATTAATAAAATAATTATTGTGTGGGTTATATCAAAACTTAAGATATTATTAAATCTGTTTTTAAAATCTCATAAATTTCATTCTGAGTTATTTCTTATGGTAATTAGTCTAATCTTAGATAATAGTTTCAGCTAACTGCCTAGACATTATAAATAAGAAACTCGTTATTTATTTAATATAAAAGAAAATTATAATTTGACATTATAGCTAGAGAATTAGTTTTGGGAGAAACATTTACCTCACATCAAAAATAACACATTAACTTTAATGCTGGCATCCAAATATAAGCTGTTTAGAGGGGGAGGTGACTAATTATAGACTGGAAGGATAAAAATAATCAGGAAATATGTGATTTCTCATTACAATTGTTTATATTTTATTATGAGAAACCTGTTTTATTATCTAATAAATTGCAAAAAAAAAAAAATTATAGCTAGATTGATGTTAAATACGTAAATATTCTTATTACCATTTCAGTATTTTTTTTTTAAGATCAAATTTATAACTTTATTCCAAAATAAATCCTACTAGGAAGCAGTGATGTCTACTTTCTTGTTATCTTAGTGTTCTGTGTTAGCTTTAAGTTTCCATTTTTTGATTATACATTTAATTATCAAAATTAAGATTTTGGATAACTTATTTATTCTAAACAACTTAAATTATATCACTTCACATATTATTTGATGAAGTCAACCATCTATCATTTTCTATAACAATACAGTCACAAAAAAAATAATAATTTCCAAAAAACTATCATTAAATGAAGAAGTAATCCTTCATGGTAAATTTTCATACTTTCAAAAATTCTTAAATTAATTTCTGATGATCAATACACATCTATATAAGCCTTTCTTCTTCCTAAAATATATTCAGCAATTTTACTATTTGATTTGTAAACTTTGTACATATTTCAATATTACTGGCTGTTCTGTGTGTATATATGCATATTTATTGTAAATTAAGTTTAATAAAAGCTTGTTTTATACATAAAGACAGTACACTTAAAATTTTTATTGGTATAAATCTACTCTAGAAAATTAGCATAAAGCTAAAAATCTGCATTTGATATTGAGCAAGGTCAATATATTTAAAAGAAACCTACAATGTATTCTGAACAGCAAAAATATAGCCGCATACATTCTAGTGGTGCAGAGCAACATTTATTCAATCTTGTGGGCAGCAATTGTTCAACTTTGTAAGCAGAATAATACAATGTGTGTGCTAATCATTGTAGAAGTCAGCAAAATGGTTAATGTTTTGTTTGATCAAATTTGTTCCAAATGCATAAAGAGCTGGTAAACATAAATATTACCTCTGTATACAGCAGAATGGCGTAGTCAACAGGATTCGAACCTGTGTGAGGAATCTATGAATATTATTGTTAAAGCTATTGTTTCACCATTGCACATTGTGAAGAGTAATATTAAGTCCTCAACTAGGAAAAAATTGGTTTCGTCCATTGGGAATTTGTCTTAAAATAATTAAGAGAGTTCAGTTGGAAACAGAAATTAAAAAGATGTTTTTCCGTTTATTTAAGCCAGGATCAGCTGAGCCAGTGGATATTGAAATTCTAAATTAAGCTCAGCCTATAGTATGCAAAGTGCATACAATTCATTTTGCCTTAAAATCCAAAATTGAACAGACTATTAAAGATATGGTCAATAAAGAAAGATGTCTTATCTACAGATGAAGATTCATTATGAGCTACACCAGTAATTGCAACTATGAAACTGGATAGCAGCATTCGATTGTGCAGAGATTATTGTGTTACATCTTAATAAATTTGTAAATAAAGAAGCATATCCAGTTCCAATTGTATGCGAAGTTTTGGCGTTGTTTCAGAAGGCCATGTTCTTTGCAAAAATTCAATTTTAAGTCAGCTTTTCATCAAATACCTGTTATAGATAGAACTGCTGAATTGCTAATGATCAGTACTAATCTGGGACTTTATAAGTATAACAAGTTGCCTTGTGGGATTACAGTTGCTCCAAACGTGTTTCAAGCTAAAAATGGATAGTTTATTTCCTTATTTAAATGACATTTTAATAACTGCTCTAACAGAAAGTGGATTGGAAACCCGCGAGTAGTATGTTTGTGCAAAACTGGACAAAGTTGGATCTAGAATTAATCCTTCTAAATGTATATGGTCTACATGTGAAATTAAATTTCTGGACCACGTTATACATCAGAAAGAAAAAAACCCTAACCCAGAAACAGAGCTGTCAAAAATATTCCAAAGCCTACAAAGGGAAATCAAATATCATTATACTACTATATAGCTACAGCATAAAGGACAGCGTGGGAAAAGAACTAAAAAGCATGATTTAGCTTTCCAGAAAGCAAAAGATTTACTAATGTTTAGGCAGCTTTTTGAACGTAAAAATAGTGACCAGAAAGTTATTAATATAATCGATGCTTCGGATTTTGAAATTGGAGCTGTCATTTTGCATCGCTTTTATGGAGAACACCCTATTGTGAATGCCTTGAGATATGATCAGCTGCTGAAAACCTTATAGTCAACTTGACAAGAAGGCTGTAATCTAATACTGTTAAAAAGTATCATCAATATGTGTATGGATGTAAATTCTTTATTTATAGGATCATTGTCCATTACTGAGAAATTTTTGAACATACTAAAAGAACTCCTAAACATGCTAGCCAGTGTTTAATTCATTGGATTAATTTTTAGCAGCGTATGATTATGTATTAATTTACAAACCCAGAAAAAAAATTACTCACGATAATGCTTTATCAGTTAAATGGATGTTTGTAAATTCCAGCAAAAATGTATAGAAATAAATTAGATTGATACTTGGAATGAGTAAATAATTCCAAGGCTGAAAAGTGAATATTAATAATGATCCTGGATATGAAAGCTTAAGAAATTGGATTCGATTTGAAGAGCCTAAAAATCGACCAAATTACATTGCAAGACCTATCTGGAATGCTTGTGAAACCCTATCTATGTGTAGTGGTTTGCATCCTAATGATGGATCGAATGCTCATACTATCAGAAGCAAGTACTCAGTTTGCTACACTGAGGATATCAAGGAATAGTGCAAATGAAAGCCTTAGCTCATTTTATGTTTGGCGACCTAATTTAAATCAGGACATTAAACGAACAGTTAAAACTGTGTTGAGTACCAATCTACTAAGATTTGACTCCAAAGACTTTTGATTCGTGGGCAAAACAATGTTACCATGACAACACTTACATTTAGACCATACATATCCAATGAATAGATATATCTTTCTAGTTGCAATTGATTCTTATTCAAAATGGGCAGAATATAAGCTTGTTCAAAACACGGGGGCAAAGTGTATTATTTGTGCCCTAAAAGAGACCTTTGCAGGCCTAGATTTTTCAGAAACAATAGTATCGAGTAATGGGACAGGATTTACATCGCAACAGTTGCAGCAGTTTTATCTGATAAGGGAATAAAATGCATACTCACAGCCTCTTATTATCCGGAATCTAATGGTTTAGCTGAAAAGGCAGAGCAACATTTGAAAGCGACACTGAATAAAACATCTCACAAAAACATATAAGAAATTTTGGCTAACATGATATTTTATCAACATTTCATGCCTAGTGTGTCAACAAAGTGTTGCACACACTTAACAAAGATGTTACTGGATAAAAGTTATTGGGAATAGTAATTTTGACACTGAAAAGTTTAAAATAGGAGAACTAGGGTGGAGTTGTGATATTTTAAAAAGAAAATGATTTCCTGCTGTTATCATGGAAGTTCTCTCTAAATATAATCGAGCAGTTAAACTGAATAATTAAAAAATTCTGAAGAGACATGTCAATCATTTACGATTTCATCAGAATGAAATAATAGATGGAGATAATGCCCAAAATACTTAACCAATGAATTGCTGATTTGTAATAAAGATGCTGTCATGTCTTTGGAATTACAAAACAAAGGAATGCCCATAACTAATCAAGCTGATCAACCAGATCCAGCAGGAACAAGTATCCCAGCAGTTGATCAGATGATGCAACCAGATCCAGTGGATGTAATGGATAATCAAGAAGAAGAAAAAGATTTAACTCCCATTAAACCCACCAGAGTTTGATGACAACAAATAAGATTGCAAGATTTTTTTTTTTTGTAACCAGAAAGAACTGTTTTTTAGAGTGAGGGAGGAATGGACTGTTCTATGTGTATATATGTATTGCAAATAAAGTTTAATAAAATCTTGTATTATATTGTAACAAGAACCGAATTCAAACCCTGTCCCAAGGGAAAATATATTCTCATGTATACCTGTAGACACAGTAGTGCATATATATTTGTCTAAAAAAATTTATATAATAAATAAGCATCTTACCCACCATATGTTTCATGAGAACTATTGCTCATTACTTTTTTATGAAATATGCATATATATATATAATGTTAAAGGGCCAAATGTAAAATACGCTTAAATAGATAATTTTTTTTTTTTTTTTATGTAAAGTTAGTTTTTTTTTGATTGAAAAAAAAAAAGAGAGAAAAATATTTTTTTTTTTCTGTAAAAGAAACAGATGGTTATCAATGTATTTTAATTTGCATTATTTGTTTTGAAATGTTATTTAAAAAAAAAAAGAAAAATATTACAAATAAATGGCTTTTATATAAAACATGCTAAAAGATTTTTTTTTTGTAAAAATATTTAGAAAGCAACAAGGAAAGTTGGAACTAGATATCAAATTAAAAAAAAGTCGAACATTTTAGTTTTTAATTAGTAAATGATGTGAGATACTATGTGAGATAAAAATAATAGAATGTTCTCCATTATCTTAAAGTGATATAAATACAAAAAAAAAAAATCAGTGGAATTAATAGTTTTGTGAAGTTTGAGAAGGTACCAGAAAGCACAGGAGAAGAAAACGCGTTAGATATATATGAGTGAAACGTTGAAAGTCAAACATTAGGATGGTGAATAAAATCGTCATCTGTGTAAAATCAACATTTCCACAGAGTGTTAAAATTGTTACCGAGAAATATAATTGAAAGATACTGTTAAAACAGAATATATGCATGCCAACATGATGATGTGGGGGTAAACGTGATCGACTATTCCCTACCATTCAAGAAAATATGCTACTGATCCTGTCGTCTATAAAAACTGAAGTCTGCATCTGATACAGTCTTCCTGCAAATCCGAAGAAATTACTTCGTTAACTGATTCTTCAAAAATTGAAAACAGAGACATTATTTGGACAATTCATATGGCCATATCTTTGGGTAGTAAGCTTACATTTTATCTATGTTTAAATAGCATGAGTTCCAGGGATCAAAGGTAATATTTATGTTTTTCTTTAAATACCTTCTACATTATATATATATATATGTATAATATATTTTTTCCTGCCTCTGTTAATCTTTGTAAACTGTATTGTAAGTTTAATTATTTTCCAAATGACAGTTTTGGACCATTAAAAGATAATGTATGTAGTTTCATGAGAGTAATGAGTATTTTTTTTTATTATTTTATTAAATGCATTTTCTTGGTTAGTAATATATATGAGTGGCTCAATTCAAATAGATACTTTATTATTAACATATCTCCCTCGGTATAAATATCACCCGCCCTGTGATTGAGCTAGTTAGGGTAGGGACCTTTTTGTTATTACGCTAACGTAAAATTCCCCATCTAAAGCCTTTAGGATAATTCTTACTTAGATTGTAGGACTGGCACTTGGAATCGGTTACATCCAATGATCATAAATATGCTGTTAGGATAAATATTAATCAGGAATAATGAAATATTATTGTCGGGCAAATATACATCAATATTTTTTTATGGTAGGTAAGTTTTAAAACAACTCGTCTACATGTGAATGGCAAGTATACAGCCATCTCGATAAAGTATATGAAATAGGATATACATTAAGTTAGCATAAAACTCAACAAAGATAAATTGAAATATAAACAGTATTGTTACAATGGACTCCCAATGATGGGGTTCCGAACAGTGGAGAATGTTAAGAGTATAGATTTTTTTGTGTATTTCATTTAAATAAAATCAAAAAGCTGTAAGAATTAAAGTAATAAAAAAAATATTGAAGCTGACTGCAGTTTAGACAAATGAAACAGGGAAACAATGATGATAGCATAGTACTTTGTGGGTTGGGGAATTAAATCCGGCATGTTTGTTTTTTGAAATAGAAATTAAAATATATAAAAGAAATAAGATCATATGGGAAACAGCAAGTGCTAGATAAGGAACATGAAGTAGATGAAAACCCATTCACGAAAGAAGATGGACCAATATAATACAGAAAAAGAAGAAAAGGCATGAAAGAGATTATTATGAAAAAATTGTAAGAAATGGAACAAAGAATGGAATCAAGATATCAGGAAATAAGAAAGGAAATGCATGATATGAGGACAGAAATGCAAAATAAAAATGAAAGTAAGTTTTTTGAATTAGAATGGAACATCGGTAAAGAAAAAGAGAGTAGTCAGGAAAGGGAGAAAAATATTGAGAGAAGGAATAAAATAAGAGCGAAATAAAAGATAAATCAAGTGAAAAGAAAATGAAAGTAGAGGGTGAGAGCCTGGATATATTCGGAGAGAAGAAAGGTCAGATAATGAGTGATAGTATAACAGAAAGTCAGGAGGTCTCAGCCAAATACCTACTAGCTCAAACAAACATAAATCAATTCTTAAAGGTTCAGGTGTTCGCCGAATAAATAGGAGAAGCTCCAGTTGACCATCTAATAAGTTTGCAGAGATGTTTCAGCATCAACCCAAAGTCTGAAGTAGGTAAAATAGCAATTGTAAGTAAAATAGCGATGAGAATTAATGAAAATGATTGGAGCCTAAATGCAATGTGTGCACTAATTGTTGTTGAAGTCAGTGAAAACATTAAACTATCTTTTGTTTTAAAAATTATAAAGTATGCTGATAAAAAAACCATTAATTTCAAATCTATTTAAACATTTCTCATTACACTTGTATTAATCAAATATTTTATTTTCAAATCATATATTTAAGGCTAATGTTTTTAATTAAATTCAGAAATTTTCTGATTTCAATATCTTTGTAACAACTTAACTGATATTCACTACTCTGATGATGATAGGTTTGTTCCAACTAATTATATCAGGGCAATCATGATATTAACAACAAACAACATCACATACACAGTTAAAATTGAGCTGCATATTTACACTTTTTATCCATAAAAATTTTGGCTTTAATTTATATACAAACAGTGTTATATAAATGAATCTTGTATTGTAAATTTTTGTACTGAGAAATATAAATTATCATTGGATGTTATTTTATTTGATAGTATCTTTAGTGAGTCTAACATATGTGGAATAATTACAACAATGGAAATTATTACAATTATGAAATATATTTTGAAAAGTATAATGATTATAGTAAAATTATAAACGAAATAGATGCAGTTTTATCTCATAATGTTTCAATATATTATAATTGGTATAAAGCTATAGGAAAGAAAGCTTCTAGAAAGAAATTATTATCTGCATTAAAGAAAATTAATATTAACATCGTATATTGATAAAATTATGAACTGTATAATTGCTATATACAGAAGTGAGATTTATGTTTACCAGCTATATATGCATCTGCAACAATTTAATCAAACAAAACGTTAACTGAAACATAGCATTTATTGATGAAGTCTCTAACTACTCTATTAGTGCATATTACACTTGGCCAGGACTTTGATGTTAGTGAAATCTATATTATAGTTGTGTAAAATGTGTAGCGATTGTTAAAGTGATGACCATTATTTAAACTGCATTAACATATTCATCTCTCTTAGTATTTATGAGAAGATTACTCATGCCCATGTAAGAAGTTTTACAAACCCCATAAAAGATCTCATAGACTTCTTGGGTATTAAAAGAAATAGAATTTTTAAATTTAGAAAAAACAGTGTCAATACAATTATTATATATTTTGATTCAATATGATAATAGTTCTTTATATATATTATATATATAAAAGTCTTTTTTTGGTTGTTTTTTTTTTTTTTTTTTTTTATTTTATTTTTATGATGGATTTTTTTTTTTTTTATATTTAAATTTTTTATTTTTAAAATATAAAAATTTTTTTTTTTATAAAAAAAAAATTAAATAAGAGAATTTGGGTATGGGGTGGTTTGGATGGAAAAAAAAACAATTATTATATATTTTGATACAACAAAAAAAGAAAGCCTTCCATTAATTTTCATTTCATTTGAAAAACTGATTTGAAACTAGACTAATCACACCTATGAATTTAACGCATAAAGTTTCATATGCCAAACATACTAATATATCTAAGCCAAATAGACTGCTGAATCCAGGTTTTCTTTGAATAAATTAGTAAAAACATCAGAGAAAAATGAACTCATTTGAAGTTCCAAACCTGCTTATAATGCCGCTGTTGTACATGAAAGAATAACTTTACATATATAATTATATAAATATATGACCAATAAAGAAATAGTTTAAATAAATTATAAATATTGTTTATAGCATAATTTTAATGCACAAATCAACGTATAACAGCAGAGCTTCTTAAAGTTAAATTAAGCACTCAAGGTGCATGTACTAAGGTTTTAGCCTTATATAAGTATAAAAATTAACGTAAATTATAAATATATAATAATTATATTGTGAGCCTATTGGAAAGTATTTAATTTTTTTAATTAAAACTATACCATAATTCTCTAGTGCGATTACATATGTTGAATTCAAAATAACTATAACAATTCCAAATCCCATCACTGATTTTGCAAAATGATAGATGCAAATCAAGTAAAATTCATTGATGAATGATCAAAGGTAAATTTATAAAAACATAGAAAAAATAGTAGTTCATACTTCTATTCAACAATTTAACAGTTTATGCTGACATGTAACAATGAATGAAATTTACAAATTGGCATTCAGAATAAACCACAGTAATTATTAACTGTGTATTAATAAATGTTTAATTACATTTATAACTCTAATTTTTGGATACTTTTTGTATTTCTAAGAAGCACCAATTCAACCTCTGCTAAATGTTCTTCTACAGTATATACATGTGTATTGGATTAAATATATGTTACGTATGTGCATAAGCACATAAATTATCTTTAAATTCTGAACCAAAATAAAAATTAAATTGCAAATTGCAAAAACATTTTTAAAAAAACTCATAAAGTTATGGATATTTGTAGTATGTTTTGTTTTACATGACTATTTGACTTTGTTTTATCTCTCAATCACCATGAATTTTCATAAGAAAGAACATGATGAAACAAAATCTGATATATAGGTTTGCAAAAGTTTTAATATGTTATAACATTAAGTTTAATAATAATTGAATAGAATTAAAAAATTATATATACTAACATAAAAGATTAAAAGCTATTTTGATGTGCTGAAAATATTTTATCTATTCAAATTTTAAAGAAATAAATAAAACTTCAAAGTTTTCTAGCAAGATGGTATGTTAAGCCCTGCAAATCTATAAAAAATTCCCAAACAGAAGGATGTGACCACGAAATGACAATTTTTTGACTATCTAGATTATTTAACACTACACTAAGTGATTTGCTTCTTAGAAATTGATCATACAGCATTTCAAAGGCTGATATTGATGCCTAAACCAAAGAATTGAAGTTGCAGTCAAAAAATTTGAGGAGGACATAATGTCACATAGATGGCAAAAATAATTTATATATTTTATGTGTGACTTGTTGACAGCACTTTACATTTACGTTAAATAGATAAAAACTTTAAAGTTTGTCTGGATAAATAATAATGGAGTGGTTTTATTGTAGGAATTCATAAGAAGTTCAAGTACCAGAAATACTAGAACTACAATTGACCTGAGGATATTACGTTCTAGAATTTAACACTTTATCTCTGCACTAAATAATGAAAGATATTTGTTTGGATAAATCTGCTAAACTATTAATCTAAATCTTTAAATAAATTTGTTATTTATAATCAAAATTCAAAAAATAATTTGTCTTTAAGCTATATAGCCTGATCAAAATGTACTTATTCACGCATACACAGGCATATATGCATAATTTAAAATAAGTACAATTATAATATAAACCTCAATTAAATTATTTAGTATATTAATGTAGAAAACTCTACAATGAAAACCAGATTTGTTATATATCAGAGAAAAAATTTTGTTCACTTCTTTTTACCTTTTTATCTTGAATAAATGCCTCTATCTGTTTATTTAAATTTTCTTTTTCTAATTTTGTTTCAGCAAATAATCCTTTCAAACTGGTAAGTTCCACTAAAGTAGTTTGCAAATCTTTTTCAAATCGAGACGTGTTATGTTTTTCAGACTCCAACAAATCTTGCACCTTATCATATTCTATTTGAAGACTCTAAAAAAAAAAAAAAAAAAAAAAAATTTTTTTTTTTTTTTTTTGCAATTATAAACTTGAATAATAAAATATAATTATTTAAAATTATGATATATAATCAAATTGGATTTTAAATAGCCTTAAATTTTAAACATATTCTCCTAAGTTTTGATCATACAAACTATATTAAAAAAGCATTATTTTTATCTCAGACCAATGGATAACTAGATTTTTAGAATGTGGATCACATTAATAATTAGTAATAGTAAAACCTTAAAATTACCAGTAGATTTCAATGTTCAAAATCTACAATTTGAAAAAAGAATTAAATAAAATCATGTAAATAATAGTTAAGTCGACCCATAATATTTAGAATAATGCACATTACTGATATAAATGAACATGTGAGATTTTTTCTTTTAATTCTACTATTCTTTTTTGATTTAAAAAAAGGCAAGTTTCCAAATGAGATTTGTAAATAGCTATCATGTAATTATTTAAAAACTGATAAATAAATTATCTCTATTTCAAGGATGAACTTTTTATTTAAATCAAACCATCTTTAATAATATCAGTTTATATTTAATAACTATAAAATGTTGTACAAAATAATTTTAAAATTTTTCAAAAAATTGCTTTAAATTTTATGCAAGCACTCTTGCAAATTTTATATTATAATATTTTCAGTAATTTAATTATTTACATGACTCTACTAACAGGTATAAAAAAGAAAAATCTTGTTGGATAAAGAACACAAGAAATTCTAATATTATAGCAAGAAATGGATGGTGGATTACCAAAAAAACTATAATATCAAAATACAGAATTTTTTTTTAATAGAAAGATCTCATTTATAATTAGATTACTAAAATCATATCTTGATGAATTAATTATTTGTTTTGAAACTTTTAACAAGAAAAATTAGGTTTACAGATTATTAAAAAAACTAAAATAATTTACTGACTTAAAATTTCAATTCAAAAAGATCTTCAATTTGATTCAGTTATGAAATGAATTTGAGAAGAGAGGAGAACAGAGTCCATCAGAAAGATTTCTGATTTCAGTAAAAAAGAAATTTAAAAAAAGTATATTTTCATTACAATAAAAAAATAATAATAGATTTTTAAAAAATCAGTGACATTAAAACTCAGTGCGATAATTAATGTTATTTTTGCTAAGTAATTCTACACTTTCACTAAATAATAGTAATTGAATACTAGAAAATATAAGAAGTTAGGCCAAAACTTTATTTGAATCAGTCAAGGTCTGCATTTCTAGTCTTACCTGAAATTTTTATATTATCAAAAGCAAAAAAAAAAAACAATTTATAAAGAAATATTCTGACAAAAAAATCAAATCTGTTTTCTTTCACTATACTATACTGTGTATATATCACATCATAAAATCAATAAAGAAAGGAATATTTTTGGACATTTGAGTCAATGCTTGGAAAATAATTTATAAATGATTTAATTCAACTCTACTATGATAAATATTAGTTACAAAAAAAAAAAAATTCTACTTTGTTATTAATAAATATTTAATTTTTATCAGAATTTATTTTAATAATATTTTGATAATTTTTGAGGTTTCATTTTCTTTGATAGTAATCTAAACTTTTTTTCTCTTTATGTATTTTAAACCAAATTAAGATTTATAGCTAGGAGAAAAAAGCTATGAAAAAGAAAGAAGAACATAGGAATTTGGCATTTAAAAAAAATTGAATAAAAGCATATGCAAGAAAATTAAAAGACCTTTACAATATATATATATATTGTTATAATAAAAAATATAATGAAGGAAGTTAAATGTATTATTACTGATTAGATTAAAAGTCATCTATGAGTTCATATTAAAATAATAAATAGTAATAAGACTGAGATTCATAATTCTCCGGGGATTTTTCATGAGATTTCCCCAAGTAGCACTACTGTTCATTTTTAATTTGTCCAGTGCTTTCCTCTGAGCATACCATTTCATTGTAAATTACTAGTCACAATTTTTTTTTTTACAAATTTTAATATTTTAAATTTATTTTATAATTAAATCTAAACTAACCATAATTATTGTTTTTATATGATGAATGGAATATATTGTAATCATTTATTTAGTTCCGCTACCAAAAAATATTAAGACAAGTTTATTTATATTTTTAACTAGTTACTAGTCATGAAATTTTTGCTTACAAATATCTATTATTTTAGTTTTAGATTTACTCAATAGATTGAATCTAACATTAAGTATAAGCATTGTATTTGCACAATAAAATCTAGAAGATTAGCTAAAAAAAAAAAAAAACTATTAATTATTATAAGTCAAGTAAAGTGAAATAATAAAATAATTATTTTGAAAGCCTTTGTTTTTAAATATTTATATTTTTATACCTTATAATGTGAGAAGAGATTTTTGCAACTGTAGTTGTTTACATATACATATACACAGATAAAAAATATATATAAAGCAATTTGTTTTAATTTTTTTTCCCTCAAGATATATAGAATAACATATGCTGGAAAATGCATGTTTATAAGCAAATATTAAATCAAAAAAATGAAGAAATACTAAATAAACTATAAATACACACAACAATATATATATATATAATAAGCTTCCAGTCAAGGAAATAATATTTTAAAAATCAAATGGATAACTTTTTTGTCTGTTATTTAATAAGTATATTTAATAAAATTATGTTAAATACAAAAAAAAAAAAAAGTTTAATCAAAACATAAAAACTAAATACCTAGAGAATTAAAACTTATTTATTATTTAAAAATTTTGGCTGAATGATATTTGTTCAATTATAAATGTAAGATTAAATCTATACATTTTGGGGTCATTAATGTTAAAGTAATTTCAAAACTAAATAGTTAATTATTTTAATTACATTAGTATATTAGTGTTATTTCCCCACTAATCTTATTTTGCTAGATTGAATCAATTCATGTATATATAACAAATCTTAATATTAATTTCAATTTAAAATTTAATTATTTATCTATCTAATGATTACTCATATATCAGCTTCATGTTTTAAACAAAGCAAAACTCTCCATACAGTATTGCCACCCTGTGCCAACCAGAGTAATCAATGAATGCCAGAAGGCTTGTGCATAAAATCCCTATCTAATGCCTACTCATCCAATATCCCCAGACTAGTTTCTGGCTTGTGGCCATCATCAGTGAGGAGCTTTGGATCTGAAAGCACTGCACCTAGATCTTAGGATCTAATGCAACCCTCCAGCACCCACCTTTTATCTCTACTTAACTACAAAACTATGAGAATGAAATTGAAAAACACAAAAATGTTTTCAATCTAAGCTCAATAGCTTATATAGTCATATGGGTCTGAACTCAGTTCAGCACCCATACATTTTGGTGTCTTTGGCTCTTTAACAACCATAGCCATCATTATCCTATTAGGCAGGATTGGTGTTAAACCATTAAGCATCACATGATCACTATCACTTATACTTATACTTGATGCTTAATGGTTTAACACCAATCCTGCTTAATAGGATAGTGGTGGCTATGGTTGTTAAAGAGCCAAAGACACCAAAATGTATGGGTGCTGAACTGAGTTCAGACCCATATGACTATATAAGCTATTGAGCTTAGATTGAAAACATTTTTGTGTTTTTCAATTTCATTCTCATAGTTTTGTAGTTAAGTAGAGATAAAAGGTGAGTGCTGGAGGATTGCATTAGATCCTAAGATCTAGGTGCAGTGCTCTCAAATCCAAAGCTCCTCACTGACGATGGCCACAAGCCAGAAACTAGTCCGGGGATATTGGATGAGTAAGCATTAGATAGGGATTTTATGCACAAGCCTTCTGGCATTCATTGATTACTCTGGTTGGCACAGGATGGCAATACTGTATGGAGAGTTTTGCTTTGTTTATAAACAAATATGTGCTAGTATAAGAGATAGTGATCATGTAATGCTTCATGTTTTAACTTAAATTGAAGTAATGGATGTATGTCCAATAGAAATTGAATAATATAAGTGGAATTTTATAGTTCATATTTAAAAGAAAGTGTGCAAAATAGTGGCAATTGTGAAAAAAGTATATAGAGAGCTATTCCAAGAAATGTTGATCGAAGTACTAATCAAGAAAAGTTTTTATAGCATCTAATTATAAACACACTTTTTGTTATATCTGCTAAATATTATTCAATTCAATGTAAAATAGAGATAAATAATATATTGTTTAGATATCTATTCCTATGTTACTATTGGTTATAAAGCATATTCTTTTCACAGCCAAAATATCTATCACTTATGGTTATTTCAATTATACATAATTTAGCATTCTATGTGTAAGCTGGATATTATTAGAAACAGTAAACCATTCACAAAAAATTTCCACTGTAATATATAAAGTGCATAAAAAATAATTTATTATTAGCTAACATTAAAAACGATTGTTTCAAAATAATCAAACAAATAATGAAGTAATAAAAATGACTGCTCAAGCACAACACAAGTTATGTTTCCCTTTTTTGTGATTTGTTTCAGTAGTAATAGGATCATGTTTTGCAGGCATATTTAATTAAAAATTTTTACTTTAGTTACTTATCATGTTGCCTTTAATAATAAAAATATTTAATAGTAGACAAAACAATAGCTAAAAAAAAAAATTAGTTTGAAAAATTAGAAAATAGTGAATATTTAATTTTCTGATAGCTGATATAATAAGAAAATATGCTACCATTTGATTTTCAATGGTAGTTTACCACTTCCACTACTGTGTGTATATTTTTGAAATAAAAAAGAGCTTTAACACAAAAATATCCAGTAAGAAAAGTACAATTGTACACTGTATTTTTAAATGTCATAAAAAGCATATATTATAAACATTTTATATATATATATATATATTTGTCGTTGTTTAAAAAAGTTTTAGTTTCTTTCTTTTCTCCGACTACTGTTATACTTTGTTGAATATAGTTTACATTTATTGTTATCATTTATTTTATAGATGTTACAAACAACAGAACACTAACCGTAAACCTAACCCTAAAACTAATCCTAAAGCTAACCCTAAACTTAACCGTAACAACTTTTACTTTTAATTGTCATTCTATTTGAAATAAAAAATAGCGGTAAACAACAAAAAAAAAAGCCGTAACCCCAGTAAAAAAATCTCCGATAGAAAATTGATTTTTTTAATAAAAAGAAAACTAAAAAAGATGAATCAAATTGTAATTTGTTTATTTTATTTTACATTTATTATTATCATTTAATTTGTATACGTTAATAAAAAAATAATATTTAAAATTAAATAATATTTAAAAAAGACGATTTTCTTTTATTTTTATTTTCGCATTACAAAAAACACATCAAAATAATTATAATTAACGGCCCGTGAATGATCATATTTTATAGTTTTAGCTTGATAACTGTGCCATCCAGTGGGATATGGTTGCTCATCGACGACAACCTTAAAAAATATTAATATCTTTTTTAAAAAAAACATATTAAAAAGATTCATATAGATATAATAAACACCTCCACACTTCCCCAATTCTTTTCAAATTCATATAAATAAAGATAGAATAAAAGACAAACGACCCCCAAGATGCATTTCGTGCTGAACCAGCACTCATCAGTTGGTCCAGATCACTATCTCTCATATATGTCCCTATTGTATGCAAAGTATTTATCTAGAGTAAATTGTTACATTTTCATTTACCATTGTCAAACTCCCTCCACTCACAACTCTGATACCATCCATTTCAGATAAATACACTAATGATTATTACTAATCATTTTCAAAACTAGAGATTATCTCAGGCACAGATATAAACTTTAAACCTCAGTTAAAGATTAATATATCTGATTTTTAAAATTTACACACACGGAGTTATTCACCTTTCTCTGTCCCGTATGTAATATCTTTATAAATATAATAAGCACCTCTACACTTCCCCAATTCTTTTCAAATTCATATAAATAAAGATATAATAAAAGACAAACGACCCCAAGATACATTTCGTGCTGAAGATTCAGTGCATTAGAATATACAATATTATCACAATAATAAGAACTAACCGGGATTAAAGAACAGTTTATGGCCCAAATAGTTCAACAGTTAAACATATATGAGAATTATCAATTTATATAAGCAAAAAATAATTATTCAAGATTATCACTACCATATTTTAAAATATGAAGTACTGAAATAAACAAATGATTTAGAAAATAGTTTTCTTCAAGCTTGTTAAAGAACCAATGAACACTTGCAGTTTAGAATATATTCCAAAAATTGGAATACAAAGCAAAACAATTTCAAATACAATTAATTTTAGTAATATAAAAAGTGAAATATAAATCTGTCACAATGAAATAAAGACAACATTTTACTGCATATGTTATTAAATTTTTAATTATTATTTTTTAAATATAAAACTTTTTAAGATTTAAAAAATTATATAATAATTTTATAAAATTATTATATTTTCCAATTTTATTTTAAATGAGATAACAAAATTTTTATTAATACACTTGCCTCCTTTTCACATGTGAATGGTATAAAACATTAAAAGAAAAACAAATATCATCCTTTACTAATTGCTCACCATGTCTTAGGGCATCATATTTTTAATGCTTAATTTCTATTAAAAGAAATTCAAGGTTTTAAATAAAGGTTTTTTTACCAAAATATTTACAAGAAAATAAAATTAATACATCATGACAATAAAAATGTTTTATATATATTATCTAAAACAACTCTGGGACAATGGAAATTCTAACACTTATGCATGAAACAATCATTATTTGAATACAGCTTGAAAAAAATTGATAAATCACTTTACAGTATCTTCTTTAATCAATTATTTTGGAGTGATGCCAATTATCTACACAAATATAACAGCCTCTTGTTTTATGTAAATACCAGTAAATTGGTTAACTTGATGCTTAAAGCATGAATATTGAATACTGCAGGCTTTTATTATAAATCCATCTATACCACTGATAAAGGAAGATTTCTAATATATGAATTATCAGGGTGATTTGTCAATTTTTTCACAATAAAATAAATGATGTTTTGTGCATAGTAATTGAAGCTAACACTTCAGATATGTTTATATATTTACAAAATGTGTTAATTTTTTATTTACATATATTAATTTTACTTTCGCTCACAACTTTATATTTTAAGCTCATTTTCATTAATTATTAACATATGGTATTAAACAAAGATTTCTCACAGTTTTCAAATATTTTTAACAATTTTTTTTTTTTAAATGTTTTTTAACAAATCAATTTTTTTTTTACGTATATCTTCAAATAAATAACTGACAATTATATAAATCGTAATCTCTTATTTATAAAATTTCTGAACAGTATATAGAAATACTTTCTGATTGCTTTTAATATTACCTTATAATTTTCTAAATTTTGAGATGACTCCACTCTTGATAGGATTAAATTTGAACTCAAAATCTCAAGTTGTTGTTTAAGATTTTCATTTTCTTTTAAATGCAAATCCACTTCTTTGGTTAACTCTTCTATTTGATTTAGTTGAGATTTTACCTTTAAAAAAATAATAATAATAATAATTATTCAATATATATATTTAACAGTAAATTTGTATACCATTATTCTTTAATGAAACAGGAAAAACAAACAATAGATATAAAAATGTTAAAGTTAAAACCAATTTAATTATTATTCACTGAAATATATATAAATCACAATTCAAGACTTTATAATGCAAAATATTATTTGTAAATAATGTAAACATATTCATTATAACAGGCAAAACTCTCCATACAGTAGTGCTACTCAGTGCAAACCAGAGTAATTAATAAATGCCAGAAGGCTTGTGCATAAAATCCCCATCTAGTGCCTACTTATCCAATATGAGCAAAATTAAGAAATGGTGATCATGTGATGTTTGGTAGTTTCATATTCATTATATATATAATTTTAATATGATAATAATTATGTACATTTAAAATCAAAGTTAATATATTCACAATTCATAGTTCTTTATTTAAAATATCATTAATATCTGTTTCAATTTAAGTAATAACAATAACTGACTCAACTGAAGAAAAGTGGTCACATGCTAATTTAAAACATTCAATTATCTATTTTATGGCAATAAAACTTTTTTCTTTAATATTCCTAAATAAGATCCTAGACATAAAACAAATTTGAAAGAAATTTATTAATAAAAAATTATGAAAATGTTTTTAAATAATTATAAAATAATTTCTATATATTTTTTAATTTATTATTTACTTATAATTAAAATAAATAATTAAATTATTCGAATACTATTCAGTAATAAGAACAGTAATCATAATATATATATATATAAAACTAAACAGCCAAAAAATAATTGCTTTCTTCAATCACAACTCAAGTTTTTATATTTTAAACCTGAAATAAAAACATGGAGTATCCAAAAATTAATTAATTCAATCACTAGATGTAAAAATTAGTGATTGCATTAATAAATTTCTGGACACTCCATGCTTTTATTTCAAGTTAAATATAATTACCCCAATTGTGGTTGAAGAAAACAATTGCTTTTGCTTTTTAATACAAAATAAATAAAAGCATTTATTACAAAATATTTTTTATATATATTATTTTTAACTTTTCAGCATTTGCACAATAAATGAAAGTGTTATTATAAAATATTTTTTATATGTATTGCTTTTAACTTTTTCGCAATTGAATATTTTTTGGAATTATTCCTATTTAAAATTGAGAATAAAAACAATGTCATCTGTATATTTGAAGGAAAATTCACACGCATTAAAAATTGATTCTAATATTATTTTGTTTCTGAAAAATATTTAAAAAAAAAAAAACAACTTTTATATGGAAAAGAAATTAAGATTTATTTTTATTTCCATTTTCATTGATCATTAACTTTTTTTAGTGTAAAACGATGTGATGCACCGCAGGTTCTCCTTTTTTGGAGTAAGGAATCTCTCAATCACTATGTGCAGAGAAACCTGTTACCCACCTTATCTTCCCTTTCCATTCCCCACATTAAGTTTTCCTCATATTCTTCTCTATCCTACCCCACCCCATTTCCACAACATAATCTTTGTCAACTCCATGGCTTTTATATCTAAATCCCATTACCTTTTCCCAAACCCAGCATAAAAATGAGGAACCCACTTTCTATATAATCTATTATATTTATTCTTTCATAACTACATTATTTGTACCCTTTCTGCTTGTAGGCATTTACATTCAATTATACTGTACCAATCGGAATGAAAGTGAAGATCGAATCTAACCGCAAAAACAATATCTGCACTACAAGGGCGCCATCTAGGCATTTGAGCCTAGAAAAATTTATAAAGTAGGCAGATACGCGCTGTTAAGATTCCACTTTATTTAAATATTCCGATCGTTAGCCCAAGTCACTAGCTCAGTGGAGTAGCAGAGATAACAAAATATAAATTTTATATCTTAAATATAAAGAGTAAAAGCCACTGCCAGAAATTAACATATAAAAATATTTATTTACGCACATATAAAATAATATTTAAATTTTGAGGAATAAGTTTAACATTTTATATTTTTATATTGATCTTTAATTCTAAATTTAAGTAGATTGCAAATAATGAGTTTACTATTTATTTAGAGGGTCGAGTATGAATGGACTACATAGGTCTGCATTTGAAAAGAAAATATTCTTCCCTGATTTAACCTTAGGCAACAAATTTCGCAATCAACTGGCGCCAATCCATCTGATACATTCATGTATTCAATGTAGCATGATACGACAACACAAAATACTATATTGTCAGGAATGTACATCTGAACAATAAGTAGAAATAGAGAAGAGATTGACTCTCCACCAACAGGAATGTGACATCTGTTGGCAAGTAGATCAATAAACAAAAAACTCCATAGGAATGGACTGCGGTCTTCTGCCGACTTACAAACCCATCCATAGGCAAACAGAGGGTGTGTGGCGTATATCTATAATCCTGCCCGTAGCGGACCTCATACTACATCTACTAATTACACAAATATATCCAATCCATTGAACCAATTCAACTACGAAATGAATAACCTAAGATTACCCTCCCTTAATATAACTTTACAAACTATATAGCCATTCACGCCCGACTTAATTTTAACATTTAAATACGTTCGCACAGATTTGTTTAAAAATGTTGGGTATAGATCGATTACATAGATTCCACGGTCAAAAACATTTCAAAATAAACATAAACGATCAAAATACAAAATTATTGATACCGACAATCGCAGAGGGAAACTTATAAGTAACCCAATAGTATTCACCATAAGATACTTGCGTTGTCACCAATAACTTAAAAGACATCCGAATAAATACATTTTAGATACTCACCGTAAGGTATCATTATTTATCGAATGTCTATATATTTTGATCAAATATGAAAACCAAAATATAATTAACCGCAAACGAATCCATGCAAGCGTCTATAAACAACTTAAATTTCATACATTTAAATAATCTTTACAATAAGGGAAAAAAAAATGGAAATGATGTTTATCAATCGGAAAACATATAAAATTAAACATTATTAATTTGATTTAAAAACTTACAAAAGTCAGATAAGAGTCCGTTTTAACATTTCAGTTGGCTTGTAAAACTTAACGAAAGTTCTTAATTGATTTTAACAATTGTTCATTTCATATAGCTTATGGTAGAAGAGTCCAGGCCTCTGCTTTCAATTCCCGTTGGCAATTCCCACGGCGTCTCCATTGGAAGAAAATGTTCTGGAGGTAGCATTAGCTGGTTCCATTCTGGTATCACAGTCTTTTCATTTTATTTTTTTTTAAACAAACAAAAAAAAATGAGAGAGAACGGCAAGTGCGTCTTACCGTTGTCATCAAATCAAGTTGGAAAAAACTGACTGGAACTCAATATTTTTTCTTTTTATAGTCCTCCTATGGATTCCATGAACAAAAACGTCACTGTTCTGTTTTTTCGTTATGGTCCGGGCCTTTATTTGCTTCCATTGGTCAAGCTAAAATCTCTTTCTTCTCTTATCTAACTTTTCATCTGACTTTTTAATTAAACAGCTTTTAGATAATTAATAAACAATCATTTCCATTTATAGATTACAGGAATTAATTAATACCTGTTTTTATTTTAACTTACGTTATTTTTTTATTAAAATATTTTTATATTTCAATCTTGTATTTTTTTATTAAAAAAAATACGTTCAAATACTTTTTTTTTTTTTTTGTTTATGAAAAAAATATTTTTAAAGTTTAGCATCCGTGCGAATATATTGTAACGAGCACAGACGTTCGTTACATTGTTTTTTTTTTTAAATTTATTAAACATGAAAGTAAATTAAAAAGTTCGCATTTAAAAATTTTCTTTAAGAATTAAAAATTGAAATTAAATATCATCTTAAACTCTTATATATTAATTAAATCGCACAGATAATGAAAAATTATTAAAATAAAACTTTATTAAAGAAAAAGTATTTTAAAACTAAATTTTAAAAAGATTTGGAGATGAAATTATATCTTTAAATTTATCTTTAAATATATTTTTGATTTGGAAAACAGGTTAATTAATCAGAAATGGAAATGATTGTTAATTAGTTAAATGTAAACCAGCCTTCGGCATTTAAATGTAAAAACACCGGTCAGATAAGAAAACAATAAAAACTGTTAGCAAATAAGAAGAAATCCCTATGGAATCGGACCGCAGCGAAAAGGACCATCGCATCGGTGACGTAATGTAAATTCAATCCTTCACATTAATATAAAAGGAAAATTTGGAAATTATTAATCAGTGACTGGAAATTGATTATTACGATGTGACTATATGTAGTAGTACGGAGTTGGAGGAATTGACAGACGCACGGTCAATTCTTTCAGCTGTTAAAGAAGGGAGAAATGAACTATCGTTTCCTACATTGAGGACCAACTAAATTAAAAAACCTCCGAATGAATAAATAAAACAACGGCTAAATGGATACCAATTTTAGGACGGCGTGGGAATTTACGTTCATGGCAAGCAACGGATAAAGTTGGACGTTTTAAAAATCGTAAGAACTTATATATTCACTTGAAACAATAAGAACTCTAAATTTTAAAACTTTTTAGTAAATAATGCAATAGAATCCTATCTGACCAAACTAAATTCTTCATTAATAATGTTATTTGATGTATTTTTTTTCTTATTTATTTTGTAAAATCATTTCCATTTATTTATTTTTTGTTCTTTAAGTTTTATTATGATTGTTGTTTTCCGTTAAATTAATTATATAAATGTTAAACTTAAGTCGGGCGTGAATGGCTGTATAGATTTGTAAAGTTATATTAGGGGAGGGTAATCTTAGGTTATTTGTTTCGTGGTTAAATTGGGTCAATGGATTGGATATATTGGTGTGATTAGTAGATGTAATATTGATTCGCTACGGGCAGAATCGCTTCATACGCCGCACACTTCCGTTTGCCTATGGAAGGAATTATAAGTCGGATACCGCAGTTCCTTTCTATGGAGTTTTTTGTTTTATTGCTCTTCTTTGCAGATAGATGTAATATTCCTATCTCATGAGAGGCAATTTCTTCTCTTAACTTTTTGTGCTGCCGTATTTTATTACATTGAATACATCGATATATCAGATGAATTGATGCCAGTTTGACTACGAATTTTAGCCTAAGGTTAAATAGGGATAGAATGTTTATTTTCAAAAGCAAATTTATGTGGTCTATTCATACTCGATCCTAAATAAAAATGCATTAAATTTAAGTTGTTTATAGACGCTTGCATGGATTGTTTATCGGTTAACCATGTTTTGCGTTTTCATATTTGATCAAAATATATAGACATTCGATAAATAATGATACCTTACGGTGAGTATCTAAAATGTATTTATTCGGATGTCTTTTAAGTTATTGGTGACAATGCAAGTATCTTATGGTGAATACTATTGGGTTACATATAAATTTCCCTCCGCAATTGTCAGTAATCAATAATTTTGTATTTTGATCGTTTATGTTTACTTTGAAATGTTTTTGACCGTGAAATCTATGTAACCGATCTATATGCAACATTATAAACAAGCTTTCATAAATTTATCTGTGTGAACTTAATTAAAAATGTAAAATTAGAATATAATAGTAATTAAATGTAAATTAAAGTCTAAAATCAAAGTTAAAAATAATGTTAAATGTTAAAATGTAAAACTAATACTAAAATAATTTTAAATCTTATATATATGTGCATAAATAAATGTTTGTATGTTAATTACTGGCAGTGGCTTATTTTATTTATTTTTTAATTTGACATATATACTCTTAGATTATATTATTAAATCTCTGCTATTCCACTGAGCTAGTGACATGGGCTAACGACCGGAACCAAAATATTTAAAAAAGGAAAAAAAAATTTTTATTTTTTTTTTGACTTACGTATCTGCCTACTTTATAAATTTTTCTAGGTTCAAATGCCTAGATGGCGCCCTGTAGTGCAGTTTACGTTAAGTCTCCTTTCTCCGGATCGTTACAATGGCGAACCAACTCGGGCCGATCTTTAATAAACCACAAATACCCTGAGCAAATTTTGTCAAAATGAAATATTTTTATCTGTTTACATAAAGTCGTATACTTTAAATCTGATAAAAGCACTGCCAGAAAGAAATAGCACATATATTAAAAACCAACGGAAAGATATAAAAAATTTTAAAACTAATTTTTGTTAAAAAAAAAAAAAAAGTCAAAAGGTTGCAATAAATATGTTTTTTTTTTTTGTTGATATATATTATGCTTTAACGTGTATAGGCGCGCACAGCCACGTAAGTTTATGATCGAAATGTGGTGCCTTACGATGAGTACCTTTGGGAATTACTTAAGTGTAACCCTATTTATGCATTTCAATCAGTCATAAATAAGTTGGTGGTATTTATAATTGTTCTGCAAATATACACGTTTAAACCCATTATTTCTTAAAACATATTTATCTCAATGCAACCTTCTTTAAATAAATAATTTATAAAATAACTTGCTTGTCATGCCGTGTGTAAAAATAAAATGTATAAAATAAAATAGAACTCTTGTGGGGAGGGGTGTAAACGTAAATGGTCCTTGGGTAGGCGATAGTCAACATTTTCCTTTTCTTTTTGTATATAGTCTTTATACTAACCAAATGTTTTGTAAATTTTGTTAATCGTGTACCGTAATTACTAACCCTAAGTAAAATTTTTTTTTTTTTGATCATTTTTTTTTAAGTAACTTTACTGATATGTAACGAGCACAGACGTTCGTTACATTGTTTTTTTTTTTAAATTTATTAAACATGAAAGTAAATTAAAAAGTTCGCATTTAAAAATTTTCTTTAAGAATTAAAAATTGAAATTAAATATCATCTTAAACTCTTATATATTAATTAAATCGCACAGATAATGAAAAATTATTAAAATAAAACTTTATTAAAGAAAAAGTATTTTAAAACTAAATTTTAAAAAGATTTGGAGATGAAATTATATCTTTAAATTTATCTTTAAATATATTTTTGATTTGGAAAACAGGTTAATTAATCAGAAATGGAAATGATTGTTAATTAGTTAAATGTAAACCAGCCTTCGGCATTTAAATGTAAAAACACCGGTCAGATAAGAAAACAATAAAAACTGTTAGCAAATAAGAAGAAATCCCTATGGAATCGGACCGCAGCGAAAGGACCATCGCATCGGTGACGTAATGTAAATTCAATCCTTCACATTAATATAAAAGGAAAATTTGGAAATTATTAATCAGTGACTGGAAATTGATTATTACGATGTGACTATATGTAGTAGTCCGGAGTTGGAGGAATTGACAGACGCACGGTCAATTCTTTCAGCTGTTAAAGAAGGGAGAAATGAACTATCGTTTCCTACATTGAGGACCAACTAAATTAAAAAACCTCCGAATGAATAAATAAAACAACGGCTAAATGGATACCAATTTTAGGACGGCGTGGGAATTTACGTTCATGGCAAGCAACGGATAAAGTTGGACGTTTTAAAAATCGTAAGAACTTATATATTCACTTGAAACAATAAGAACTCTAAATTTTAAAACTTTTTAGTAAATAATGCAATAGAATCCTATCTGACCAAACTAAATTCTTCATTAATAATGTTATTTGATGTATTTTTTTTCTTATTTATTTTGTAAAATCATTTCCATTTATTTATTTTTTGTTCTTTAAGTTTTATTATGATTGTTGTTTTCCGTTAAATTAATTATATAAATGTTAAACTTAAGTCGGGCGTGAATGGCTGTATAGATTTGTAAAGTTATATTAGGGGAGGGTAATCTTAGGTTATTTGTTTCGTGGTTAAATTGGGTCAATGGATTGGATATATTGGTGTGATTAGTAGATGTAATATTGATTCGCTACGGGCAGAATCGCTTCATACGCCGCACACTTCCGTTTGCCTATGGAAGGAATTATAAGTCGGATACCGCAGTTCCTTTCTATGGAGGTTTTTGTTTTATTGCTCTTCTTTAGAGATAGATGTAATATTCCTATCTCATAAGAGGCAATTTCTTCTTTTAACCTTTTGTGCTGTCGTATTTTATTACATTGAATACATCGATATATCAGATGAATTGATGCCAGTTTGACTACGAATTTTAGCCTAAGGTTAAATAGGGATAGAATGTTTATTTTCAAAAGCAAATTTATGTGGTCTATTCATGCTCGACCCTAAATAGAAATGCATTAAATTTAAGTTGTTTATAGACGCTTGCATGGATTGTTTATTGGTTAACTATGTTTTGCGTTTCCATATTTGATCAAAATATATAGACATTCGATAAATAATGATACCTTACGGTGAGTATCAAAAATGTATTTATTCGGATGTCTTTTAAGTTATTGGTGACAATGCAAGTATCTTATGGTGAATACTATTGGGTTACGTATAAATTTCCCTCCGCAATTGTCAGTAATCAATAATTTTGTATTTTGATCGTTTATGTTTACTTTGAAATGTTTTTAACCGTGTAATCTATGTAACCGATCTATAGCAACATATTAAAACAAGCTTTTATAATCCCATCTGTGCGAACTTAATTAAAATGTAAAATTAGAATATAATAGTAATTAAATGTAAATTAAAGTCAAAAATCAAAGTTAAAAATGTAGGTTAAATTTTGAAATGTAAAACTAATACTAAAATAATTTTAAATCTTATATATATGTGCATAAATAAATGTTTGTATGTTAATTACTGGCAGTGGCTTATTTTATTTATTTTTTAATGTTGAAATCTAATTAGATAAGATCTTATATTATTTAATCTCTGCTATTCCACTGAGCTAGTGACATGGGCTAACGACCGGATGCAAAATTTAAAAGAAAAAAAAAATTTTTTTTTTTGACTTGTGTATCTGCCTACTTTATAAATTTTTCTAGGTTCAAATGCCTAGATGGCGCCCCGTAGTGCAGATTACGTTAAGTCGCCTTCTCCGGATCGTTACAATATATATGTTTAACAAACCTTTTTAATTTTAGCGTTTAGTTTTTTCCTTTTATTTGCGAACTTTTAAGTTTTTATTTTAAATAAATGTAACGACATATTTATATATCGTTACAATACCAAACTAACTTTCTCATCCATCTTGTTGCCTGCCCTTTACTCATAATCTAATTAAATACTATTTTGGCTATTCTCTTATTATCCATAAATTGCAATCTACTGAACATTTTACATTTTGCTTTTTGCATTTCTCATATAAAAACTTGACCATTCCATTTCTCCTTGAATTGTCTTCTTTGCCATTTACACATCTGCATCTAAAGCATACCTTCCTACTTTTTCTAAGTAATCTAACACCCCTTTACTAACACATAACGTATAATTACCATATGTTAACCTTGCTATTGCTATTCCCTTCCATACAATTCTAGCTATATCATATTTATTATATGAAAACACTGTTAATTTCTTTATTAATCCCTTTCTTTTCTTTGCTTCATTTATCAATTTTTTCTCCCATTCATCCAAGCAATTTCTCTGATTACTCAATTTGAGTTATAGTCTTAACTTTATATCCACCAATAAAAATTCTTTGTCTTCTCTTTTCCCAGTATCCTTCACCCACTTTTGCGCATGTCCTCAGCATAACTTTCATATCTTTCCTTCTTTCTGTGCACAAAAGACATCATTTGCAAATAAAAGAGCCAATAATGTAATATACTCACTTGCCACCTATTAATGGTATCTCTAACTCTCCCCCTAGTCTTTTAATTGCTCTCTCCATTTCTCTCAAATACAACAAAATTAAAATAGGTGATATACGGCATCCTTGCCTTAGTCCCATCCCATTTTTAACTTTAACTGATTCTATATTTCCTAATTGATACGTATAGTAATTATTTTCATATAATCTCTTAATAAAATCCACTAAAGCTCCAACCATTACCAAATTTATTAAACTTACTCATAATCTATTTATATTTACTCTACAATATGTCTTCTCTATATCTATAAAAACCATATATAACTGTCTACCTCTATTTCTACTTATATCTATTAAGTTGAGTAATTACAAATAAACTATCTCTTATACACCTACCCAATCAAAAACCTCTTTGCATTTCTTCCACTATGCAACCCTTCCAGCCTCCAAATATGCGAAAACTTTATATAACATTGATGTTACCGCTATCGCTCTATAATTGCTTAACTTTCTATGAACCTTACCCTTTCCTTTAAAATATTAGCCTTACTCTAACTATCCGGAAAATTTCTCTTCTGTATCTATTAAAACATGATAATAGGTTTAACTTTGCCTTATTTCCTAAATTCTCTACCATGTCCATCTTTCTAAACCTCGTGCTTTTCCATTTTTCAATTTCTTCCCTTGTCTCATTCAGATCATTTTCTGTAAATCTAATATTTCCATTACTATATGCTTTCAAGTTTGTTATCACCCTATCCTTCACTTCTAACATCTTTTCTATATCTATTACATACTTATTTAAATTGGCTCTAATTCCACTCTAGAGCTACTCTCTCTTCCCACATCATCTAGTAATACTATTCCTCTTGTCCCTACATTCCTTCTTTTAATGTATTTCCAAAATATTTTACTCCCATCTCTTCGACCTTTATTAATATCCTCCAACAATTTGCTATTCAATTTCATTCTCTCTATATAATTATCTATTTTAGCCAACTTTTTTTTTTTAAATACTTTTCTCATTTAACATTTTAACATCTTTTTCACATTATTTGTTCTTAATAGTACACTTACACTTTTACTAACTCCTATTCTTCTGAATATTCTCACCTAAAATCCTATTTGCCACTTTTCTACAACATCATACCGAGTACTTATATTCATCCTCAACCGACCTCTTTAACTTTTATTTTATATTCTTCTAACTTATTCTTATCATTCATCCTCCATCCACATCTTTCACTATCCTTTCTACTTTTATTACTATTTTTCATCACATTACTAATCAATTCTATTGTAAAGAAATTATGATCATTATTACATACTCTCTCTTCAATATCAAAAACTTTAATTTTCCATACTTTATTCATTCCCTCTTTCTCTACTAACACATAATCTGTTGTGTGAAATATATTATTCCTGGACCATGTGTACTGTCCCTCATAAATATTTGACAAATTTCCAATGCTCAAATTCACTCTCTGACAAAAATTCTTCAAAAGCTGTCCATTCTTATTATCTACATCATCAATTTCTTCAATATGCCCATTCATATCTCCTATAACCATTATTCTCTTCCCCTTTTTCTTTGAAACTCTGTATATCCTTAACTAGGCATTCATATATGCTACTGTTCCACTCCATTAGTTTGACTATCTCCAATGGTTATAAACACTATAGCCACCATGCATTCTTGTCTTCGTAACCTTATCTCAAATCACAAATGTTCTTGACATTTAACAATGTTTAAATATATAACTACTATACTACCACTCCTTTTTTGTTTTTCTTTTCTATTTATACCCTGCCATACCAAGTCTTCCAATATAGGTTCTACTTCTCTTAGATGTGTTTCTACTACTGTTAGTACCTCAAGCTCTTCATCTTTAACTGCCTTGCTTAATTCCAACCACTTCTCTTGTCTCCTATCATTTTGCATATTCAAATATTCAAATTTTAACAATTTCTTCTTTCCTAACTATTCTTTTATAAATTCTTTTGACTTTTTCTTCTCCATTACATTTATAAATAACTTTCTTACCATTAATTTTACAGACCCATTCCCTCTCCATATCTACATTTATATCTAAATCAGCTACCCTTTGTTTATTTCTTACACCCTGTGCATTCTTCTTTCTAATAACACTGCAACTTAAACCCCCAACCCCCTTTATGATGTTTTCCGAACTATATTCTTTATAAATCAAACTCCCTAAAACTTCACTTCCTTGTTTTTCTAAAAAATCCCATACAACCTCAAACATAATAGCATTTTCTCAGCACAACTTTTTCAATCTTTCATTTATAGAACATGCCCTATCTAACATATATCTATTGTCAAATCTTGGTAATAATCCTACTATTCCTAAACTTCCTTTAATCTTACTCAAATTATTAATCAATTTCATGTACTCATCCATTATTCTCTCAGAAGGATATGACAAATTATCTGTCCCTACCATAACATACACATTTCTACTCCATTGTTTCTTTACCTTATCTGTAACATCTCTAATTCTAGCTCCAGGCAGACATATTCTTACATACCTGTTTCTATTTTCTCTTGCAATTATATCTCCATGTTCTCTAATTAGTGAATCTCCTATCAATACTGTCTCATAGTCTACTTTTCCTGCTTCATCCATAACATTCTTCTTCCATCTTCTGGACTTCTTTATCTACCTCTTCCTTATCAATTATATTCAATAGTTCCTTTATTTAATCACACTTCGACTCTAATGATTTTAATTTTATTTCTACATCCTTTCCTCTTCCTCTATCTTATTCTTTGGCTAACTATCTCCATTGCACTACCTATTTTTTCATCCATATCAATTGTCACTCCACTAAAAACACACTCTATCCTATCTTCCTCAACTACATTTTGCTCCATTTCCCCTGACTTTCTCTTTAAGCTATCTACAACTAAAAACAACTTTTTCATCTCTTTTATCACATTTACACACTGTCTACATAACCATAAATCTGTTACATCCTTCTTAGTTTTATTTAAGCATTTCAAATGATAAATCTCATCACATACGATACATTCTACCACAGCATACCTAATTTCTTTCTGACCATTATATATGCATTGTGGGACAGAAATGCAATCTATATTCCTTATTTTTCAAATCCGCATTTATTAAAATATATATATACTGCCATCTTGTGGATATCATTTGCAACTTATAAACTGAAATTAATGTATTTAAAATTTGGTCCATCAATCCCATAACATTAAACAATGATTGGACAACCATCTTGAAATATATCATTGTCATTTTGCAGTGTTATTAATTTCTAACACATATATAAAATTTGAAAAAAATCTATTTGATAGAACTGTTAAAAATCAAAAACAAAATTTATCTTAAACAACAAACAGTTTATAAGTTAAATATAAGTGTTTTAAAAAAATATCCTTTACATTAAAAAAATTGCAATAGAACTATGATTTATCAGTAATAGATGTGATAAAAAGTTCTAAAAAAAATTTCCCTTAAAAAATTAATGTATTTTTGTAGTGCTGATTCCACTGTCAAGAAAACAAATAATAAATGTGGAAAAATGACTCGTGTATGAATGATGGATGCATGTTTTTTGTGCTCATAAGCGTGGAAGTTTGCTAAAAATATATATATTTAATATTATCATATATATTGTGCCCTTTTGTATGGGTCACCATTTAAGTTTTGTGCTAATCTAGTAGAAAATTTTAAATTTAAGAAGTATTTTAAATATGTGATGTTGAATTTGCTTGTGGTAATGTTACCATAAGTTTAATTAAAGCAATCTATGAGTATTTGATATGTGAATTGTGTTGATATTGAGAAAATATTTAAAATGATGATGATTATGATGTAATACTGCATTAATAAATTTAATAACAAATGTTTGAAGCTAAAGTATTTAAAAGACAAGTTAAAATTAGACAAAGATATTTATTTAATTTAAAATATATGTTAAAAGTGAATAGAAATATTTTAAATTATAAGTACTTAAATTGAGATTAATATTTGATTTTAATCATATCAAATAATTATTTTAAAATCTGATATAATATCTTATTTATTTTTAAAAATAAATATTTATTTTAAAAAAGCAATTGTTAAGTTATTTTTAGATTATGGGAAGCGTTTCTTGTATTGTAAAAACAGATGTTAATTAGAGATACACACACACATGCTTGGAAGCTTTCTCATAAAGTTGCAAAACTATTTTAAAATTATGTTGTGAAATTTATAAATAATACGTGAGTTATCACGAGATAAAAATAAAGATATTAATGTAAAATATTAAATCTGATTTTTAAAAATATTATTTTAGAAATATAACGTATTTAAAAGATTTGATTTATTTTAAATGATCTTATAAGGGTTAAAATTTAAACCAAGTGAGAAAGAATATTTCAAAAGAATGTTTAATAGGTTTAAATAAATGATAAAGATTATTTTTAAAAAAATGTAATAATATTAAATATTAAATAAGTCATTATTTTATTTTTAATAGTGAGTTGATAAATATGTAAATAAGCCAGCAAAGTTTGATTGTTTAAACGTACCAATCAGATGAGGAGTCTCTTCGAGTATAAAAGCTGGATTCAATTGTTGAGGGGGGCTCTCTGTAATTAAATTTCTAAGTTAATCGTGCTATTGAGAAAATAGCCAAGTAAATTTATAAACGCTCTTAAAATCAGTTTTAAAATCATAAGAGTGTTATTGTATATAATTTTATAATTTTTAAATGATAAGTATGCAGTAGAAACTTAATAATTCCCTATTGGTCTTCTCAATATCGAAACTCAATTTACGTACGAATAATCATGGAAACATCACGTATCGGAGAAATATATCAGAAACTTTATGCTAGAGAAATAATAGACGCTGGATTAGTACATAAAACTACGAGATGGAGAAAAGTAGTATTTTGGACTATAAATAGTTTTAAAAGTTTAAATTACTATTGTCTATTATAAATAGATATTTAAAAGAAATATGAATACTTCTATAGAAAGAAAGTATTTTTGCAGATTTTAAAAGATTAAAATGTATATCTTAAGTAAAGATATAAGAAGTAGTAATTTTAATAAATACTTGCCTTGTTAAGTCTTTGTGCTTAAAAGACTAAATATTGACGATTTGAAAAGGCAAATAGATTATAAATATGATTATTTAAAATCGTAATATAATAAAATTATTATTATTGAAGTAGTCTAAAACGCTGGTCGTTATAGATGGAGAAATTAATTCTTACCTGAATATGTTATTTATAAATGCGCAAGTAATACATGGATGTCCAAACCAAATCAAACTAAACCAAGCAAGCCAAGTTGATTAAAATAATTCAATGAAAAATAATTTATAAACTATAAATTAATTTAGAAATAATAATTTTTAAATAATAATCTATGAAGAACTGGATCCAGAACTTATAAACTATTTTTTTTAATTTTATTTTGCTTTTCTTGTGGGAACTTAGTTTTATTTTTTTAAAAAAAGAACGTTATCATTTTTATTATAAACTTTCAAGAAACACGTGATACAACGGAACAGGAAATAGTGTTCTATTGACTTTATACGTAGGATATTTGTTAGAACTTTTATGGTAGAACAGAAGACGTCGTTGGAAATATGTAATATGAACTTTTATTTTATTTATTTAACATAAAATTTAAAATATTATTAAACTATTAAAAGTAGGTTAGGTACATTTATTAAATACTAACTTAAAAATAATATAATAATTAATTACATAAATTTATTTTATAATTAATATAACACGGAATATTCTAATGAATGTTTATGAGTGTAAATGTGAATGATTTTTATTTTATGAAGCTGCAAATTCCGAAGAATGCTGGATAGCAGACTGGACATTATTATTATTATGGTAAAAATATTGTATAATGATTTTTAATGAATTTAATATGTTTTTCTTTAGATCAACTGAATATTATGTTGTTGTAGAATGAATGGATAGATATTTTATGAAAACACATACATTATATTGGCAACGAACTTTATTAAAATATGCATAATTTTAATTTATAATATAAACCTGATACAACATTACGTAAGAAGCTTAGAAATAATTATATGATTCTTTCATAAATAAATTTTGATATTTTATTATGTTATAGTATTAGAATTATATTTATTCTTTATTGAGGTAATTATTTTATTATTTGCAAGATAAGAATAGATTTGAAAAGACTCTATTTTTGTGTATTTTGTTTATTAAATAAGTTAAGTTACGTTATGGGTAGAAGCTTATATTTGGATTGAAGTTTATTAAGTATAGACAATGTAGTATAGGTAGTTTAGATAATGAATATTTTATTTAAATTGATGTTTATTTTCCGGAAATTTTAGATAAGTTTAGAATATGTTTTATAGATAGAAATTTATTAGAAAGGATTAAAATAACACATAAAGTAAAGTAATGATTTTTACACAGAAAAGAATCATAGAATTTATCTAAGGTAATGCTTTATGAATTTAGAATTGATAAATGATTTAAATAATAATATTTGAACAATAGAGATATATAATGCATATTTGATAAAACATATAACAGGAATTACATTAAGTAAAGTATAAGTACAGTCAATTATTTGTTTTACATTACAAAGATACATTAATTTATATAAAGCTATTAAGCAATGCTAATAATAAAGTGAATACATGATAATACATTATAAATGGTAATACTTAATTAATGTAGCTATTTAATTAGTAGAGTTTCATTGTTTACACATGCTACATAAATAGTCTTGACATATATTGTTATTTGTAGTAATTAAAGTACACTACTATTTATTTTAAGAAAAATCTAAGTTTTGAAAACATACTATAATATTATTGGTATAGCATTTGAAGGAATGTAAAATTGCTTATTAAGTACATGAGTTAATAACAGTGTAAGCCTCTTATATTTGTATTTTCCTATTTTATTTTTATTTATTTTCTTAAATTCTAAAACTGTAAATAGTGTAAATAAATTCTTATTTGAAGTTTATTGTAAATAAATTTGTTAATTTGTTTTAAAAGTGTGTCGAGTTCATTATTTTTCACCACAGCATTTTGACATCAGATAATTTGAAATAAACATAATATTTGCACAAAATGAATTTGTTATTATTACTTAGAATTGAATACAATATTAGCTTAACATTATTTTATAAGAATTGATTGACATGAACATAAATATTACAATGGTCATAAGATGATTATAATGCACATTATAAGAATACAATATTGTTTATTGTCACAGATTATTAAGTATAAGATTTTGATCTATTTTAAAATGAAGATACCATATGAAATAAAAGATATACATATAATTGTTTATTCATTTAATGATTGATTATATAATAGAAATAGATGAGATTAAATTACACTCTAAGATTAGTATTATTTATTATTATTATTAAAATAAGTTAGGTGTATTTAAGTTTGATATAAAATCCCACATCATACTTATTTACATAATTTATTATTATTTTAAAACAACTTAGAAGAACCTGAGATTATTTAATTATATTTTAAGTTAAAAGTTAGGAATTATTTTAGTATTATTAAAGATAATTTATTTCATTTAAAAGTCATAAGAATGCTATAGATGTAGTGGTAAGATGATAAGGTAGTGGTAGTATTCTTATGCCATTGAGACAGTATCTTGGAAGATATTAACTCAGTGTAAATCTGCTTATTACTTTGTAACTTTACTTCGCAGTCTCATAATTTTATTAAATACTTATTTAATTAATATAATCTGAAACTATATTGATTTGGATAATTGATAATAAATTTAATTAAGATGTAATAATATAAAAGTATATTAAAGATAGATATGCAAATTTTAATTAAGCATAATAATGTAACTGAGCTAGTTGTATTTTAAACTATTTTATATATCAAGAAGTAAGGGTACAATATATATAAACAAATAAAACTTTTAACTATATATAATTAAAATAAATAAATATGATAAAAATTATAGCTATTCTCTCAGAATACCAGTGGTAAAAGTATAAAATTAATAGAATTATCAGAAAAAAAAGATACTAGTGTACACCATATTTTTTAAATATTTCGAAAATTTAGGATAGAATTAATGGATCATTGTATATGTAGAAATATGATTGATATAAGGTTGTTGGGTTTTTTTTTTTTTTAAAAAAAAAAACTATTTCAAGAAGTTTATATGATGAAGCTATGAGGAAAGAAAAAATATATAAATTGAGCATATAAGATTAAAAATACAAAACTATTAAAAAGGAAATTAATTAAAATATATATATATTTACTTGAAAATTAAAAATTAGAAGAAAAAAACAGAACCAAACATATTTTTAGAGATGAAAAAATTATATTTTGGTGAAAATTATAAAAATAATTCTGTTGTTGAAGCATGTATAATTTTTTAAAATTATTTATTAAATTTGTATGTGTATAAATATAAGAAATATACTTTTTTTCTGTTAAAATAGTAACTCCACTTTATATTTTGTCTAAAATTCCATAACCAACCCATAAAATTAGATGAATGATTAAAAAAAAAATGTAGAATATGCATAAACTATAATGAAGCAGTAGATTTAATTAAATTAATTAAATGATTCAAAAAGTTGATGACATGGAGATATTAAATCAGTAAAAATGTTCGCTTAAACAATACTTAACAAAAATGTAAAGCTCCCATAAAATAAGCCCATTACATTATTCAAAACTATATTCTAATGACAAACTTACAAACTGTGATCTGATGAAAGATTGACCAAAAAATAAAATTTCTGTTTATTCCAATTAAGATTCAAAAAAAAAAAAAAAAGCATTATATTAATATAATAGCACTGCTGAAAATCTATGCACTTTTTATTCTCATCTATCCAAGGATAAACTCATTGCAAATTTATTCCATTTAACAAGCACCTTTCATATTTAAAAACAAAATATGCTATTTTCCAACAAAGTCACTACTGTGAACTTTGAATTTGAGCTTCATAGATAAAGAAAGGAGTAGACTTCCAAAACCATGCTCTGTTATATTTTTTCCCATTTAAACTTTTCAAATGTTAACTGTAATGAGAACATAATATTCTTAAATAAAAAGAGTAAAAAGAAGTATATAATATAAATGTACATGTGTGTAAAACAAAGTAATTTATATTTTGATATTTAAATATACAATAATTTAAATTAATTATATATTTTAAATAACTGACAATTATTATTTTCTTTCATTCAGTTTATTTTTATTAAAATGGAACACAATGAAAAAGAAAATGAGAAGCCAAAAAGGTAACAGTTTGATAAAAATTAAATATATCAATGCAAGTAATAGTTTGACAATAAGACATCCAATTACCGCATCTTAATGATATAAAGACTTATTAAAATTTATAATAAAATCTAAATTTTAAGATAATAGAATAGATTATATTAAAGATATAGCAAAGTATCACTTAAGATGACAAAATGTGACCTCTATAAGCCTTTCATTAAAGAACATAATAAATAGGAAAAATAAAATTACCATGTTTTTTGATTCAGCTAATTCTTTCTTAGCTTTAACAGCCACTAATTTTAATTTACTGGATTTATCTTCACTAATCCTAAGCTGCTCTTGAAGATTTGTTATATCCAATTCATTCTAAAGAAAGAATAAAACAAAGGATAAATATTAAGTTTTTAATACTTTAATATTTTGTTTTTAAAACTAAATTTATTATCATATAAACATACATAATCTATATTGTTATGGAATATAAAGATAGAGAATGGTGATGCAATACTCAGAAGAATATTTTCCACATATAAACTATCTATTCAATCTTTGTATCTGTGCATTAAAATTGTTTAAAATTAATAAAAGACAATCTTTAACTTTCACAATTGCCAAACTTTATGCAATAACATTTCTTATTTACTTTTGGATTACCCCACACATTAAATTAAATAAATAATGCATAGTAAATACATTATCATATATATACATTTGAAAAAAAGAGAGCAGTTCAATAAATATCTTCAGAATAATAAGCCTAATTGCTCTGAACATCATGTATTATTTTTTTCCACTTTACAATTGTATCTAAATTTCCGATCAATGTTATAATTAATCTTTAATAAAACTATATCTAATGGTTTAAATGGGGATTGGAATAATTCATTAAATAATAAGTTTTTTAAAGGAAAAAAGATGTCAATGAATAAACTGACCTGCAGTAAATTATTTTTTTAATTTCTATAATATAAACATATTTAATATTTATTTAAATGCATTTACTAAAGTAGAGGAAAATGATTGTTTTAATTATTCTTGTATGAAAACTTTGCATATATTTTAAAGTTTTATATTGTTATTAAAAAAACAAATGTATGCAATATACAGAATATATTTTTATATATTGAAATGAACAATCCATTATTCATTTTAATAATAATAAAAAATAAGAATTTTTTTTTCTTCTAAACAAAATAATATGCAAATTTAATTTTTAAAAACAAAAGAGAACTAAAACAAAGTTCAAGAAAGAAACTAAGTTTTGATATTAAAATCAGTTTTTCTCTTATCAGAATGGGATATTATTTCATTCAATTCCCACAGGACATCCACTTATGTTTTGTGAATAAAAAAGAACACCACTAACAGTTAATTAGATCTAATGTGGAATACTTTTATGGACAAATTCATATCTTTAGTATTGTTATAAATGTCTATTCCACACCGTGTTTTAAATTTTTTGCTGTGAAAGTGGTATATATTTTTGTATGGTACAATAACATTAGTGATTTTTCATATAATTGCGTCTTGTACTGATTGCTTAAAAATTTACTGTTTAATATATTTCTGTATGGCAAAAAATAACATTTTCAACTTTTTGTACAATGGCATCTCGCCATTAACTGCTATTAAGACATTTTATTAATGGCAGGGGCTTCTTTCCTCATAATGCCTATTCTTACTGCACCAAGAGGTATCATACATTAATAGATCTGATGTTTTACACCTCTGAACTCCATCATGGTCTGGAAGCTACTCTTCAACCTGTTCCCTTCTCCGACCATCATGCTATTATCACCACACTACAACTAATCAACTACTCCTCATCCTTTCTCAACCAGTCAATCAGAATGTTAACTAAAGCTTCCATGACTGAAGCCATTGTATCTGAAGCTTACATCCTCTTCCACAAAATCAACCTACTAAAAAGGCCCCCAGAAGAGGCGTGGTTCGCCTTCATCGGGATAATCCAATCCTTGATTGCTCACTATACTAAAAACAACAAAGGGCCATCTACACTTATTAATGAGCTTGACCAAATCAATAATAAAATAAAGACATGCTCAACTGAACCAGATCATATCAAACATCTTCTATCACTAAAACTTCAATATAATGAAAAACAGATGGCTATTGTGGAGTATATTTCTATTAAAAGATCGCAAAACTTTCTTACTACCCACGCAATACTGCTGGACACAGAGATATTTGTGATGGGCATTGGGAGCTAAGAAAAAACTTAACACCCCAACCTCCCTCATTGTCAATGGAAACTGTGTCACAGGTCATCACATGATTGAACATATTGGTCTTCACTTCAAAAACCGACTTCAAAATAACTTTCCAAAGGCCATCAGTGAATGGCTGGTTCACCAATATTCTATAAACTATGGAATAACAGCAGCTGATCTTAAAAACTGTCTATCAGCACTTTCTGACAGTGTTCATCCCGGGATGCATGCTATACCAAGGTTTCTAATTTCCCACCTTGATAACTTTCCTATCCCAACCATGATGACCATGATCAATCACCTATCCACTAAAAGAAAGAGAAATAAATAACCTCTATCCGATTGCCTTAGTGCCATTCATCAAGAAGAACAAAGATCGAACAAACATCCATAACATAAGGCCTATCTCCATGACACCAATTTTAATCAAAGTTATTGAAGGTGTAATTAAAGAGAAAATCCAGCAAAAATTTTTAGACAATATTCTTCAGTCACAATATGCAAGAAAAGGATCTTCAGCCCTGACAGCAATGGGTGAATTCAAGATTCTCCTTGGATCACATTAGATCTAATCGCTTATCAAAACCCATTGCAGTCCAGCTAGACATAACAGAGGCTTTTGATTCTATCAATATTCATACTCTTCTTACTCTGCTAAAAGACCTCAACATTCCCTCTCAAATTTTACAGATTTTGGAGAATCTTCGAGGCTAATTCACATCTCCTTAGATGGATTCGACACAGATGGGTTCTCCCCCCGACCTGTCTATTCCTCAAGGATCTCCTCTAAGTACTATCCTTTTTATATGCTATCTCAACCCCCTGTTGAGAGATATAGAAATCTCATTCACTGGAGTATTCATTCCTCGCATCAAAAAATCCTTCAAGTTGTTTGCATATATGGATGATGTTTTGCATATATGGATGATGTCCTCATAATACTACCATCTCAAAAACATCTCCCAGCACTCTACAAAATTTTGGATAAATTTTGCCTTAATTCACAACTCAAATTTAACTCCAACAAATCTTCATCTTGGAAAATTCTATCGGGAGAGAAAGTCTCATCTAGATTTCTAGCTGAGCCCCAGGACTTTCTTGGCTTCCCTATCTCCATGTCTCAAACAGCCATGTCAAAAAATCTACAGAACTCCTTAATCAATTCCACATCTCAGATTATACAGTCCCTTTCCAGGGTGTATTTCTCCATCCAGGGAAAAGTAGCGCTACTGAACATGAAAGTCATGCCTAAGATAGCATACTTTCTCCCCATCATGACAGCAACAAAAGCCTTTACCAAAAAAAATCAATAGTCTATGTGCTAAACTCTTTTGGAAAAACAGTACAACGTCTATAAGCATGACAAGGATGCAATACCATCGCAAATCTAACAGGATGTCCTTTCACTACATCCCCTCAATTATCTTTCAAAAATCTCACACATTGATTCATAACCTCTTACAAAAACACAATTCCTTTAATATATCAGAGACCTCAACCGACGGACAGACCTCCTCCTCAAAAATGCTGGTTAGACCAGGTTCTCCAGCTTCTCAATCAATTTTCATCTACTTTACAAAATCCATATAATACAAAAATCACCATCTGGAAAGCCCACCGTAGAATCAACCCTGAAATCAACTCATTTTTGCCAATGCTTGGCATCATTAATCATAGAATTACTTCAATCTTCAAATTCTTAACCTTAGAGCTAAATTTTTAAACTACCCAGTAAAAGTAAATCTGGGAGCCATGCATACCAACTGGTTCCTCCACCACAAGAGGATTCTTAACAACATTGACCCTATCTGCCCAATCTGCAAGAGGCATGATGATACGTTTGACCACATAATTCGCTCATGTACCGGACTTGGAAGTATCAAATTTTTAATTTTCCAAATTTACAGAATCCTCTCGCTAAAAGAATCTCTACAAAGTAAACAGTTTCCAATTATAAGAATGTCAGTATTTCTCACCCACTCTATCTGGAATGTAAGATGCAAATTAGTCTTCACAACTCCTCCACCAGACCCAGACAGTCTATTCATTTCTCTTTTAAACAAAATCAAGCATAAAGACATGACCCTTTCCTCCAAGTTTCTATCTGAAGAAACCTGGAATCTATTCAAATTCTAAAGCCCAATACATTTCCAGATAGCTGATGACAATCTATAAACCACAGGATTTATTCCATACCCAGGATTAATGTCTCCATAAATCATCCACTATCAACCCAGTAGTGACATTATAGACTCCTTTTTAGTCAGTGTACTGTAAGAGGTTAATGTATTAAAAAACTAATATTCTCCCTAAATAAAATTATTTTAAAACTAAAAAAAAAAAAAAATTTAAGGCAGGGAGGGGAATTATGCTCCAAATTGTTTATATTTTTTTGTGTAAAAGTAGACTTTTGTCCGTAATGGCGTCTCTATTTTTTTTTTGCTGAAATTCATATCTGTTGTATCATTATAAATTGTATACTTTTTCATGTAAATGTCGTATATATTTTTGTTTAATATTGTTATAAATGTATATTCCTAATCATGTTTTAAATTTTTTCCTTAATAAGTCGTATAAATGAACTTTTTAAGATTGGTGATTTTTTTTTGTGCTGAAAGTGATATCATTAGTATTGCTATACTTTTTCGAGTAAATGTTGTATATATATTTCTGTTGTTGTTTTTTTGGTAAATTACGGTCCAAATTGTTTATATTTTTTGTGTGAAAGTAATATTAGTTCTGTGACATGGAGCACATATTAGAAATGCTGCATCTTTTCACACATATGTATTCAACCTGCCGATAACTTTGTAAATCTTGGGAAAATATCATGTACAAAAGATCCGTGTACATGTTATTTGCGTAAATTTTTGCTAAAATATCTACAAGATCCGCTTACAGGTTATTTTGGTCCGATCACAAGATTCAAAGTTATCAGCAGATTGATACGAATGTGAAAAGGTGCAGCATGTCTAATACGTGCTCCGTGTCACAGGACTAATATGTAAGTACCATGAAGTTTTCTTCAATTATTTAATCAATCAAGAAGAGTAAAAAAATCCATTACAACTATTTTAATACAAATTGAACTCATACATCGTAAATACAATAAGTAAACAAATATATTATAACGGTCGGGCAATTTCTCTTAATCTCACTATCATATAGAGCCCACCAGATCATTTGAACCTGGAAAATTTATATAGTAGGCAGATACTTCTTGTTAAGATTTCATTTTACTTTGATCAATATGCCCAGTCACTAGCTCATGGAGTAGCTGAGATTTGATGATATAAATTCTTAAACATATTTTTAATAAAGAAAAAAGATAAGTAAATTAATCCACTGCCAGTAATAATCACACAAACATTTATTTGTGTACATATAAAAAATAAATTTGAGGAAATAAATTATTTAATATTGCTTTAGGTTTTATTATTATTATTTTTTATTTTAAGTTTTGATATCTTGGTAAGTTCACACAGATGGATAGTTTAAACAATTTAATATATTAGAATTTTAGGCATAGATATGCTACATAGACTACGTGCATGACTAACTCTACTCTTTTAACTCCAGACTATAAGTTTGCAGTTATAGCAAAGCCAGCTTAATGATATATCAATGTGATCAATGCAACATGAAGATGTCAGCATAAAACCTACTCACAGAATGTGCGTCTCCAGCATGATATTATTTAAGGAAAAATGATTCTCATTCAGTATAGGAATGTGCATCTGTCTGGTGAATTAAGCAGTCATTTAATATGAAGACTACGAAATGTTCTGTGTGGAGGGAGAGCGGTCCTTGCTGTCTTATAGTCCCAATCCATAGAGCGAGATGAATCCATGGTGCAGGAAATACATCTGTGTCCATTGGCAATGCGATAGCTACACTTTTGGGCCATGCACTTGAATGGGATATAGCGCACTTCATATTGCATTGACATGAAACATACATACATCCGTCCACAACCTCGATTCAACTATGAGACAGATAGCCTGAATTTAACCCCCCTTAAACGAACATAAACATAATCCTATGAATCTATGCAGCCATTTACGCCTAAATTTAAATTATTAGTTTAAAAGAAATTTGATAATTTGGTTATTAAACAAAACATCAAACCATAAAATAAATTATAACAGAAAAGGGAAAAATGGAAATGATTGATTAGCAAACATATTGGGAGTATATGACTAATTTAAATTTACATTCAATCAGATAGGAAAGTTTTTTAGAGGTTTACATATTTGAAAAGTTCTTAATTATTTTTAAATTTTTTTTGAAGTTCCTATTTCAATTTAAATAAACAAAAGTTCATACTTTCGGCGATAGATTTATTTGAAATCCGTCTTGTCCATAATATGTCATACCCATCCAATCGAAGTCCATTTAATATTTAAATTTTTTCTGGGAAGACTGGTCTGATGTTTGCTGCCTTTCAATAATTATCAATTTGAACGCTGTTTCAGCTGGTGCACAACAGGAAATTAATTCATTGGAGAGCCTTATATTTCAAGGTAGGTAATCAAGACCCTTATATTTCAAGGTACGCAATGCAGTTCAAGAATCAATAGTTACTTCATTTTCTAAGTGAATAAAAAGCCTCTTTAATAATTAAATATTTCGCCTTTTATGATTTTATAGCCTCCCTTATCAGAAATTCTCTGGGTCGATTGCATATGACATCCTTTGTTCTTATTGGTTCTGATGTTTTCCTTTCTGCCCAAGAGCTTGTTTGCTTTAGATTCAATTAATAGAACAATCATTTCCATTCACCAAGATTTAAACATGATTCTTTTAAATAGAAACTAATTAACATTTGTTTACTTTTTAACAAAAAAACTAATCTTTATATCTTTACTTCTTTTTTTTAACTTTCTTTTAAATAATTTTTTTCATAGTTTTCCATCTGTGCAATTATATATATGTTAAAATAACTATTTTAATTTTCTTTTACGTTTTTAATAAATCAATTTTATTTACGATTCATTTTCCGCTTTTATTTTAATTTTAAAATAATGTAATGGCGTATGTATACCATTACAATATATACATACTTTTTTTAAAGTTAACCATCATTATTGTTTTACTTTTGAAAGAGTCTTTCAAATGGAAAGTCAAATATTAAAGAAAAAAAAAAATCCACAAATAACAGTTTATTTCATAAGAAGCTTTTTTTCTAACACATGACCATTTTTTATTAATATGACAGCAAAGTTATTTTAATTTTAAAAAACTATTACCTTTTGAAAATGTACATTAATATAAAGTGGTAATGTAATTAAAATTTTCTCTTCAGCAATTATTGCCATAATTTTAGAATAAATGTTTCTGATAATAGTTGTGATTCTTTATTCTAATTTATGCTTTTGGTCCTGAATGGTATATATAATTAAAAGATAAGATTTGAAAAACTATTAACTTAAACATTGTAACAGGAATTGATAGTTATATTAGTAAAAAAGAAAGATAAGTTTTTTGAATTTCTAGAACTAATTCCTTTGTTTCAAACATGTTTCAATAGATATGTTACAATATTAGAAATTAAATATATTTTGTTTTATGTTTGTTTTTTTTAATATTTAAATTACAGTTTATAAAAACATCGTGCTATATAAAATAAATGTCTTGTTTACATATGTTTAATTTAATAAGAATGATGTATCGTAAATTCTAGAAATTTCACAGGCGTCATTCATTCACGTAGCAAAAGTAATTTAAAGTGATCAATTAACAACTTTACGCTCTAATTTTCAATCACTTAAGATTTGCCCATACATATACGTTTGGATCGAAAAGATAGATGGATTCATTCTATCTTTTCCCAAAGACTTTATCTTGTATTTGAAAAAGTGGGAGTATTCATTTATATAGCGACATCTACCAAGTGCATGTGCATTAGCTTATTGGTATTACAGGAAAGAATATAATAAAATTTGTTATGCTAGTAAAGACAGAAAGATGACTTTTGGTTTTTTTATCTTAAAATAATGTGATTGTTTTAAAATGTTTTGATTAATAATAATTAAGTTAAAAAATAATTTTCTTTTCCCATAATCTCTATTAAAACTGCAAATCACATAAATGAAAAATATTCTTTAAGTCTTGATTTAGTTCCATTAAATAATATCTAGAGTAAAATAGTGATTTCTAAGATTTACTTTATAAACATTTTCTGATAAAACTCTTTCTTTATAATCCATTTTGTTATAGAAAAATTATTATATTCCAAATCTAATTTTATTCTTTCCATAAAAACAAATAAATAATTTTAAAATTTCTACTAAAATTTTCAGTCCTTTGGTATTATTCCTGCTATGATGTATTACTCCAATGATGTTTGCATCCGGTAATATTTATTCAAAGTTTCCGTTTATAATGTCATGGTAACCAAGAATCTTGGCATGACTAATTCATATTAAATAAACTGATTCTCTCCATTTTAAGATATTAAATGGTTCAGTCCACCACAGTGGCTTTTTTTACTCTCCACAATATAGTACATCTCTTGCATCATTTGTAAGTCATACAGTTTTATATTTAAAAATATACTTTTACAGCTAAAACTTTATATATTTGTGATGCTTTTTTTTTTTTTTTGATAAAATTTTGTATGTTTTTTTTTTAAAAATATATATATATATAACATTAAACTTACAGCTAAAACTTTGTTACAGCTCGCCATTTTAAAAAACCTTTCAGGATTCTTTCTCATATTTCTCCTTTTTCAATAATAAGTATATCTTTCCATCATTGGAAATGTGTTTTCTTTTTTAGATTCTGTGCGGGGTGGTCATGACGGCACAAAATGCAGGATTATGCTGGGGAAGGGAAAAGATGGCTTTGATGATGCAAAGTGTAATAATAAAAATTCACAAAAAGTGCCATATTAAAAAGTTACAACTACCTGTTTTTATTTAGTATCGTAATGTGTTTTTTTTCCCTCTCTTCATACTGAATATATCCCTCCATTTTTTTTTTAGATTTGAACTTTCATACTACACATGGTATGCCATATTATTCCAGGTGACGTATTATTCTAAGATTGCAATATCTTTAAAATAATACCTTCTTGGAATCTGCGGATAAATTTTATCCATTAAGTTTATCTGCACATTACTTGGAGGCATTATTTTAAACATATTGCAAACTTAACATAATAAGTCAGTGAAGTAATACATCATAGCAGGAATACTAAAGTCCCCAAATAATATTGTCCAATTTCTTATTTAAAGTCTTTTTGCTCTTAAATAAAACCAATGAATAAATTTGTTTTAATTAGATGAAAACATTCAAGATCAAAGAAAGTTAAAATAAATGAAATACTGGTTTTAGTATTAATTAATATTGAGATTATTAATGTAAAATAGTTTAGAAACAAAAATAATAATAAAAAATTAGTTACGTATTCGCATAAAATTTTAATATATATATACAATAAATTATCATCATTTATTTATTCATTTAGTGTTTAGAATTATATATAAAAAAAATAATTTCCCTTGATCAAATTATTATTATTAATCATTTGTTCAAAGAAACAATTTTAAAAAAAATTAAGCACTTTTTTTTATTTGAACTTCAAAATTTTTACAAAATTTAATTGCATACTATAACATGAATACCAAAATTCAGATTGTAATAAATTGCTTTGTAGTATGAATTTTTAACACACATGCACACATACAGAGGATGTGTACATATAGTATATGCATTAAGAATTTAAAAACTTAAAATGAAAAAAAGTTTTTTTTATTAATTTCTAAAGATTTTTTATTTAATATTTTTATAATCACACAATATGGATACTGAAAATATGAGAGCAATTGCTTAAAAAAAAAATCCGAATATTTACAATGCATTTGTTATACTTTATACATATATAAAAATTAATTATTGTAAAAAATTTAAGAACTTTTTAATTGAAAAAACATTTCTTTTTTTTTTATTAATTATTTATTAAAATTAATATAACTTGATTATTGAATGATAACTGGCAGGGGTTTTTTTCCCACACCTTGCTGTATTTAATAGTTGCTTATGCAGTTATGATGAAGATCAGAGAATAATATGATAACATAAAAAAAAATTATCTATTGTATGTATATAAACTACTGAAGTAAAAATTCCACTTACTAGCGATTTTTGCATGTTTTCCTTCATCTTCTGTGAAGTGTATAATAGTTCTTGTTGAAGATGAGCATTTTCAGCTGCTAATGATTGTTTTTCATCATTCAGTATATGAATAGTGGCTTCAGAGTCTTTTGATTGTTGTGCTAAATCTTTTTTTAAAGAATTCAATTTATCCTCTTGCTCAGTTTCTGTCAATATTTCTATATAAAAAAATAATTAAAATCTAAATTAGAATCTCTAAAAAAAAAAAAAGCTAATACACTAAAGTACGTCAATAGTTTTGAAAAATAAAGTTCAAGATGTAGAATCCATCCACAAATCCCAAAATTACAGCATTAAAATTGATATAGTAGATTTATTTTTAAAAAGGTTGTGTATATATAAAGAATAATCTGAAGAATTCTGGTATGGTATAATCTCGCAAGATCTCTAATTTTAACACTTTTACTTTTTTTGTTTTTTCACAAACAGTATGTATTAAATTTTTATTGATCTGGGCAATTTGGCTCAGTGATAAAAGAGTGGATGGTTGCTTAAAAATTAACAGTTAAAAAATGAGAAAAAAACAAAGACAAATTTTTTAATTTGGTAATAGTATGGAATTTCTGTTTTGCTGTAGTATTAGTGTCTGAAAATCTTTTAATTTCTTCAATAACTTATTGTAAATAATATATTATTTTTGCATAATGATAAACATGAGCTTTAACTAGGACTAAATAAATTTTATTTAGGGAAAATACTCCAAGAATTAATTCAAAGCATCACTTTCTCCACAATTAGCATTTTATAAGGAAATGTTCTGAGAACTTCTCTGCAGTTAAAAAAAACCATTAAATTTTTAAAAACCATTAAATCTATGAGAGGGAAAGGGTATTAATCTTTTAGTATTACTATGTTTCTATCTACAAAAAAATATTTCTCGCTTCATTTAAATTATCCAGAAAGTCATTCATTAATACTACATTATAGAACTATGAATGAGTGCATTTAAGAGACCTTATTAGATCATTTTGAAAATAATTGGTAAATACTATTTAAAGCTTAACACACTAGAAATTCCTCTGAAACTGGACCTATGAACTATATATTGTCATAATTTACAATTCAGAATTTGTCTATTAAATGTATTTTATTTTCACAATAAGTTAATAGAAGACACTTAAACTTCTCTTTCTTAATAATATGATAAAAATAATTACAAATGTGTTTGTTTTTTTCTATAATAAATGAAACACCTGTAAACATTCATCTTGCTTAAAAAATAAATACATAACATTTAAATTTTGTGAAAAAAGTGTTATAGAGGAAAAAAAACACAATAAATGAAAAGTATATTATTATATCCCTTTAATACATAGTATCATATTTAAAATAGAGAATTGATATTGCATTTATATATTAAATGTAATCACTTTCAATCAACTGGAACTATTATAAATATAATTCACACTATAATCATGGTAAAATTACTATTTCACAATTACTATTTTTTTCCTCAGGTCGTTTCAGTTAACATATACGCTAACTTTTAGTTTTTACATTCATTTTTTAAGAAATTTCTGTAAAAAGTTTTTAAAATATTCTAAAAATTTAACCACTATTCCTGTTATCACATTTGTCTTCTTTAGACAGAATGACTATACAGTTAATACAATTATTAAAAAAATAGAATAAAACAATATTGCTATCAAGAAATTATAAATATTTCTGCTTTATTTTTTTTGATACTGAAAACAAACAGAATTCCAACGATCTGACTGAACATTACTTATTATTACTGCCACATACACACAAACACACCCCTTCCTCATGAAATCCGTCAATTTATTAACACTTTAAAGAAATTGGCTAAAAAAAGTTTATTGAATATTTAAAAAAAAAAAAAATCACAGGAATTCCCAACCCTGTGCTTGTGGACTGATTTGTGTGTGCCCACCACTATTTGACAATCACAGAAAAGATTTAATTTAAAATTTCATTTTAATCAGTCACCAGAAATCAAGAAAGCCAACAACACAAACAATAAAAAAGGATCACCAATATTAATGCAGTTGTAATGTTTTTAAAGCTAACAGCAATGAAATACAAATCAACAGTTGGTAATTAATATCATAATTAGAAAAAACAAAATCAACTATAATATGCGTAACAGATGCAGTACCATCTCTGTGCCAACAAGTTACGTTGTAGCTACCAGTTGCACCAATTACACAATTTCTGATTTTGTGCAATCTGCCATATGCTTTGCTTTGACTGCATTTTTGGTGGTCATGTGTAGGTTTAGTCTGCATCATACTTGCGTTGCTCGCTCGCTAATTCTATACTATGTTACATGTGTACAGTGTAAAATAAACTTTTTTTAAATATTTAAATACATATTTATTTTTATTTTTAACCTAAAATGAAAGGACCAAATAAAAAAAAAACAAATATACTACTTCAATACTGATTGGGAAGAATCATATTGGTTTTATTAAAGATAAATATGTTTGCTTACTGTGCAGTAGTAACATTGCAGTACCAAAAACGCATAATGTTGAGCATCAGTCACTTCTAGACAATTTGATAAGCATTAACCTCTAAAATTTTAAGTAAGGAAGAAAAAATTACTCACTTAAAGTCAAACTTATCTGTCCAATAGTTAGCACTCATTAAGTAAGTGGAAAAATCCCCAAATGCTACCATTGGTTCTTTTAAAAATTTCTCACCTGCTAGCAAAGAAAAAACATTCAAGAATGGTGAGTTGTTAAAAGAAGTATTTCTGACTGACAACAACTATTTATTTGAGAGATTTTCTAACAAATGTGAGATTATATTAAAACAGGAAAAACTCTCTCTATGTATTGCCATTCAGTACTAACCAAAATAACCAATGGATGCCAGAAGGCTTGTGCATAAAATCCCCATCTAATGCCTACTCATCCAATAACCCCAGTCTAGTTTCTGGCTTGTAGCCTTTGTCAGTGAGGAGCCTTGGATCTGAGAGTGCTGCACCTAGATCTTAGGATTAATGCAACCCTCCAGCTGCCACTTTTTATCTCTACTTAACTACAAAACTATGAGATTTAAATTGGAAAATACTATATTTTCAATCCAAGCTCATTAGCTTATATAATCATATAGGTCTGAACTTAGTTCAGTACCTATACATTTTGGTGTCTTTGGTTCTTTAATAACCATAACCACCACTATCCTATTAGATCTAGGTGCAGTGCTCTCAGATCCAAGGCTCCTCACTGACGAAGGCCACAGCCAGAAACTAGTCTGGGGATATTGGATGGGTAGGCACTAGATGGGGATTTTATGCCCAAGCCTTCTGGCATCCATTGATTACTTTGGCTTGCCCTGGGTGGCAATACATGTTGAGAGTTTTACCTGTTTTAATAACAGTTAAGAGCAAACATAAGAAATGGTGATCAGGTGAGATTATATTAGCAATACAAGATTTACAGCTGTCAAATAACACTATTACAAGAAGAATACATGCAATTTCAATGGACATTCAAACTCATATTAAGAGTGACTTGGAAAAAGGTGAGTGGCCATGTCAACAGACATATCAGACACAGCACAATTAATAATTATGGTGAGAATGGTATTTAATAATTTCACTATAAAAGAAGATTTACTGAAAATATTACCAATGAAAGGATGAACAATGGGTGAAGTTATTTATAATAGATTGACCACATGTGCCAAATTGATAAATATGCCTTTACATAAGCTGACTACTATAACCATTGATGGGTACCAGCAATGATTGGTAATATTAGTGGATTCATTGTCCTTTGCAAGAAAAATAAATCATTTCCAAAATTTTACTTCCTTCTACTATATTATTAATCAAGAAGCTTTGTGTGGAGGAGTATTGCCTTTCGTACATGTGATGAAAGTAGTTACAAAAAAAATTAATTCTATTTGAACACCTCCTTTGCAGCATCAACTTTCAAGACTCTATTACCAGATGATGAAGATAAAGAACTTGATTACATCCTGCATACTGAAGTATGTTGGCTCAATAAAGTTAAAGCTCTTATGAGATTTGTAAGTTTAATAGATGAAATAAAAAAAATTTTGATTGCAAAAAATTAAAAATTTGATGAATTAACAGACTTTTGTTGCCTCATTTATTTGGACTTCTTTCTGACATAATGGAAAAATTTAATTCCTTAAATATGGAGCTGCAAGAAAAAGATGATAGGGTCTGTAAATTAATTTAAAGCAAAACTGGCTTTATGGATGTCACATCTACAGATGAGGTCTCTCGTGAATTTTCCAAATATGAAGAAATAGATAGCGAACAGCAAATTTAACTTGTCTTTTTTTTTTAAACGCCTTCAAGTGCTTCAGGAACAATTTGTGAAAAGATTTTAACAGTTTACTGTCATCGAAACAACAGTTATCTTTTTTAACAATCCTTTTGTAAAGTAAATATAACAGAAATAGCTGCACACATTGCATAAGTTATTCAAATAAAGACAGAAGAAATGGAGCTAAAAATTTTGAATCATAAGATCGATATTGTGCTAAAATCCTATATATCAGATGCAAACTTCTGGAATCTAATTGACAGAGAAAAGTTTCCATTCTTAAGAAGAGCAACATACAAAATAAAATTATTTTTTGGTTCCACATACCTGTGTGATCAATCATGAAAATTATAAAATCAAATTATAGATCTCGACACACTGATGAGGATCTTGATGATTGTTCATGAACAGGAATATCATCATATTGTCCTAATTATGAAGTCTTGGCCAATGCAATGCAATGCAAAAAAATTGAACTGACAATTAATGTTGAGAATGATATTGTTTTCATTATATTCAATAATTTTTTTTTATTATAACATATTTTCTGTTAACTTTGTAATTTAAACAAAATTAAAAGTATTTTTTGGACATAATTTTCCTTTTATTTTAATAGTATCTATGCAAAAGGAAACCTTAAAAATCAGCAATTATTTTGCTTAAATTTATAATACAAAAAAACAATTATGCATTATTAAATCTCAAAAAAAATTTCTTCCGTTTGAAAAAAAAAAAATCATAAACATAACCCAAAATTTTAATACAATTTTCAATTTTGTATTGCGACAGCAGCGCCTGAAAACTTTTCAAGAACCTAATTATCATTGGTGTAATTTAAAAACTAAAAGTAACTTTATCATTATTATGAAAAAGTAAAAGAAAATTAATTTTTTTAATTCTTCTCAGTTGTATATTATTAAGAAAGTTCTATATAAATACTATAAATTTGCTTTGAAAAAAAAGTGCCTATGCTTTTAGAATGTGCTTTTAGGGTATGATAAGATTGGAAATTCCTGCATTAACAAAAACAAAAGCTATTCATCCATTTCTATATGTTAAAAATTATTTAAACAACACAATTTTAAAAGAAATAATTTACATCTCTTAACTCAGAATTCGAAGCACTAAATTCAGTCTATATTTGAGAATTCCCCTATAGGCAAAAAAAAAACAAAAGATTTATCAATAATCCCAATTATACATTGGGAAAAAAAAACTAATATCAATTTTCAAATAGCAGTCTTCCTATTGTCCATAAGAATCTAATTTATCTCCAGTTTTCAATTGATATCATTTGTAAAATAGTTTTATTATATTTATTTTATTTTCTTAAAAGTTATTTTAGAACTCAAATTCAATTTTCCTTAGCAGTTTTATTATGCTATGAATCACAACAACATTCTTATGTGCTGATTGATCAAAAAAAAATTTTTTAATTACAAACTAATCAGCAGTTATTATTTTTTTATTACCTTAAGTGTCCTAAACTAGTGATAAATTTAAAAGCTAAAGGACCAGGAACTGAAGCTCAATCACTGATGCTTTACCATTACAATTTCTTAAGCTACAAATCATGCAATTATATTTGTTTATATTTTTAATTAAATTTTATGCAATTACAAATTTTTAAATTGATTAATATTTGTTATAGTAAAAATTTGTTTTATTTATTATTGTGAATTTTTTAATTATATTTACTAAGTTTGATATAAAAAATACATTAAATTCTCTAATTTTTTGATGCTACTGTAAACTATACTCCATTCACCTGATTAATCTCCATAGAATTAGCAATGAAATTTAAAAAATTTGATAAGTAAAACAACTGCATTTATTCTTGAATTTACAGTGACAAGTATATAGTAAATAAAATGAAAGAAATCATATATTTTGCAATAAAAAAATGTATATTAAATAAAACAAACAAAAGGTAGTCCACAAACAAAATGTATATAAAATAAACTAAAGGTAAACTATACTCCATTCACCTGATTAATCTCCATAGAATTAGCAATGAAATTTAAAAAATTTGATAAGTAAAACAACTGCATTTATTCTTGAATTTACAGTGACAAGTATATAGTAAATAAAATGAAAGAAATCATATATTTTGCAATAAAAAAATGTATATTAAATAAAACAAACAAAAGGTAGTCCACAAACAAAATGTATATAAAATAAACTAAAGGTTAACATTTAATAAACTTTTGTAACTGTAAATTGAACAATAAATATGGAAATTTTATTTTTATTGACTCCAGGTTTATAGAGTCAATTCCAATGATTATTTTTTTGTTTATTGAAAGATAATTCAATTTAATACTTTTATTTGGTAGATTTGTATGAAACTAAAATTTTTAAAAAGTAAATCATACACAAAATGCTTATTAAATGAAAAAATCAAAAAAATTAATCCACTGCAGTGTTTTAAGTAAAGGCAATAGAAAGCAAATCAAATGCAAGATATGAGACCAAATGAAATTCTCAAAATAAATTCATTCATGGTTTACCAAATAAAAACATTAAATTAAATTTCATTTCAGAAAATAATAAAAATTATCATTGAAATTGGAACTTAACATCATAAAATTCAAGGTGATACAAAATTAAATGTCACATTTATACAAAAGTATATTAAATATTAACCTTTTGCTTATTTTTATTTCACATAACTTTTGTGCATGGATTACCTTATGCTTTCTTCTTTTATTTAATATTACTTTATTTTATTTAATATATATATTAATAATCGTATATTCCAAAATAAATGTGCACATTTTATTTTTTATCTAAATACTTTTTCTTTTGCTCAGGTGGAATTACTGTGTTGCTTCATCAAATAGATAGATTTACACTATGGAAACAACTTTTTTTTAGCCTTCAAATGGATACAATATAATATTTTACTTTTATATATATATATATTTGTATAAAATTGGGATTCTGCCAATTAATTGATATGAATCACACTATATTGTATCTTTTGATTAGGATTGATATTAAACTGAAAATCTGGGGATTTTGATGTACTAACCTTTAGCATTTATTGATTTCTATGGCTTTCACTAGGTAGCAATATTGTATGAGAAACTTGTTATAGTCTCTTTTGCAGTAACCAGTCTTACTTAGCTATTTAATTGATCATCATTAAATTTAATTTTCACTTACAATTCTACCAAAAAAACCATCACTTAATTTTTCTAATCAACTAGATTATGCCAATAGTTTTACTTTCTTCAGTCTTATTTGAATTTTCACTGGTTGGTATTAATACTAAATTATTATTATAGAAAACATATAAATTAAATAATTTTGAAAAAAGTAACATATAACTTTTGAACTATTATGCTATGAATTAGATAAAAACATTTTCTAACAATTAAAAAAAAAAAAAAAGAAATTAAATACCTAAAAAGTTTTAATAAAAACAATTCTATTCCTCATCCATTATAAAACAAGCACCTAAGAATATCTCTGATTTCAGGATCATAATCTATTCCTTATAAAGTCAAATATATTCCTACTTTTTATTGAATATTCTTTTATTTTCAAATGAAGTTGATAAATTTAAATATTTTAAAGTTAATTTTATCCACCAGAAAATGATAAACATTAATATCAAATTGATTTTATTAATCATCAAAATTAGCCCTTTTTTATCAGTCTCTAATATCCAAGTTATGTTTGTTAAATAGTAATAAAAAAAAAAAAACAATAACTATGATATTAATAAAAAATGGAGAGAAAATGATTTTTTCCCTCTACTCATCTATAAAAATTATGGCTGCTAAGATTTTTTTTTGCACTTGGCAATTATTGAAAAATTCTGGAAATGTGGTTTCATACCCTCACTTGATAATTACATAATTGCACCATCCTAAGTGCCAATCACCTGATTGTCAGAGACTAATAAATAATATCCAGATTATGGTTAGAAAGTTAAATAGAATAAGATTATGTTGTGAAACTATATAATAACCAAGTTCTTCTATCAACAATTTTGACCTATTCTATTTGCTTAAAGGTTTGTGATGATGGTATATTAGATGTGATAATATGTTGGACTATTTACAACATCTATCAGTAAATGTTGAATATACAGAAAATTTTTAACTTTATTTAAACTTTTCTAATACAAACAACTTGCTAGTAATAACACACAAGTAGATATTACAAGTTAGTATTTACATATTTCGAGTAATATTATTATCCACTCTTCATCAGGTATCGCTGACCTGACCAGTGAGAGTATTCATATAAGAATTGAACTCGCACCTTTAGATTTCCGAATTTAAGCTGAATAAGGCAAAAGTTCTAACTAACTGAACTATTCTGTCAAAGTTGTTGCTGACCTGACCAGTAACAGTATTCTCATAACAGTCGAACTCGCACTTTTAGATTCTCGAATATCAAATTTAAGGCAAACACTCTAACCAACTGAGCTATTCTGTCAAAGGTTGGTTAGAGTGTTGGCCTTAAATTCGATATTCAAGAACCTAAAAGTGCGAGTTCCATCCTATGTGAATATTGTCACTGGTCAGGCCAGCAATAATTGAAAAAGAATGGAGAATACTACTACTCGAAACATATAATTATTAACATGCGTTGTCTATTTGTGTGTTTGTATTTGAAAAGTTTGAATAAACTTTAAAATTTTCTATACATTCAACATTTACTGATAGATGATGGAAATAGTCTAACATATTATCACATTTGAACTAATCTATTTTTTAAAAAAATTTAAATAACCAAAAAAAAAGTCATTTTGATAAATAGTGGAGAAAGTCTGCAAAGATACTTTCTAATCTGAATTTAAAAATTATAATATCTATTCTATTTCATTATTAGAATTTATATTAATATTACTTTGGAAACAAATTAAATGTATCTAATAATTTTTCTTATACATATGTATTCAGATGTATTAATGTCATGACACCCAATACAATTAATGTATAATCTTGATTATGAGTGTATGTGCACATACATTTAAAACTTAATGGAAAATTAAAAATGAACACAAAATTTATATAGTCATCTAAAATAAAGTTTTGGAATGACTTAAATATTGTTGTATTAAGTAAAAATATTTCTTGATATTTTTAAAATATTACAAATTACTGGAAATTATATATATAAAGGAATCCAAATATTTTATTTGATTTATGATTTTGAGAAAATTTTAAAATTTTTAATATAATAAAAAAGAAAACTTTTTGTATAAAACAAAAGTGATTTTATGAGATTTAATTCTACTATATTAGTTAAAATATTTCAAATCCATTTCTGATTTAAATAACTATTCTTATATTTAGTTGTCATTTAATTAAGAAAGTAAAAGACTTTCTCCATCCTGTTTATAAATTCAATAATAGTTACTGTAAATAATAAGTTTAGAATTTAATTAAAAGACATTATAGATATACAGCTTTAAAAAAATGGCAGGTGTTGTTGATCGCCAGTGATCACATTTGAGCTCATAAAAAATATAGTGATGACTTCTCTGTGATGTCTCATAGACCAATGTGTGTGTAGCAGACACCACTTGCTATACCTAAAGTTTAAAAATTATAAAAGCTACAATGAGTTGAGGATCACCAGCATTTACTTTGTACATCTAATAATCAGAAGCAATGATGGAAAAAATTGGTTAATGAAAAAAGTATATATTGACATATTATTCCAAACATTAATTCTATTGCTAAAAAAAAATCCACTTTTAAATAAATTAGTCAACTAATGAACATTTTAGAGTTCAGCAAGAAAATAAAATGACTAACCAGTGAAATTCCTGGACAGATTTAAGATAAAATATCAGACTTTAAATGAGTCAATATAAGATATTGTTAAAATATAATTTTAAAAGCAAGTTAATATTAAGAGTTAAAATGTTGTTTGTATATTATAATGTTTAGCAGATGTATATGCAGAATTTTATCTGTACCTAAGATCATTCACTATTTTAAATTTATGTATATTAAAAGAGTAATATTTATTTGGTTATTAATGATTGAAATAGTTTGTATTACCAAATACACAACTCTGTAAATTTTATGCCTTTGTTTTTCAATCTATTGAAATAATATTTGATATTGTAAAAAAAAAATTAAAATTAGCAATACTATTTATATTATTGAAATAATTTTCAGACTTTTAATTTCATTTTTATTATTTTTACTTCTAATAAATCAATAAATTTATTAATCAATATTTTTATTTTTCTGAAGTTATTTAATATTACAATAAATCAATTATTGTGTATTTGCTTTTGTTCAATCACCAGCATTCTTGTGATCCCAACCAAGCTCCCGATTAATGTATATGGAATTGTGTGTGTGGACATCTACATAATTCTCTTTAGTAGATGGCACTAAGGTAATGAAGGTCACAGTTCACACACTTTACATTATTTATGTTTAGTAATGATAATTAATTTTTCAACAGCCAATATACCCTTGGTACTTGAAGGGCCAGAGCACTGACGCTGATCAGCACTGATATAATGGTCACAGAATTTTTGGTATCAGTTTTTATAGATATATTACTATTTATGTTTTGTACACATTGCAGAATTATTGATGCTTGCTCTTTTATCATGCTTTGCCAAATCCTCAAATTGATTTTGTCAATTAATAGTAGTTTTCTTTCCCCTATTCTAGTAATCTATTGTAAATCTGTATATCTATGTAAACAAATTAGTTTGGATTTAAAACCATAAAGAGTTTTTTTATTTTTTATTTCATATTATAACTTAAACAATATAACGTAAAAGATAGTATAGAGCATTAATTTCAACTTTGAATCTTAATCCTCACTGGAAAAGGCAAATACCAGAACATCTGAGAATGGGATATATTATAGCATTATAGTATCTGCTAAACATTGATTACACAAACTTATAGTAGATGGTGCTAAAATAGGGCAAAGAGGAGTGCTCTTGAAAGTAAATAAATAAAAATATAAAAAGTCATGTTTTTTAGCAATTTATTTATTTTCAATTGAAGATTATCAATTCTATTGCTGCTAGAAGCTTTAATCTTGCCTGTTTTATATATATATCAATTCCCTTTCTGTGATATTCTTGCTTCATGAATCTAGTAATTATAAGTTGCACCATCCATATGTTAATAAGTAGTGACTAGTTAAATACAAACATAAGATATTGTTTTCCTTATTGATTGAGATTAATTAGTTAATAATTATAATATTTTTAAAAAGATATGCTCCAAAGTCTTAACTCAGTCTACCTATAACCTAAAATAAAACACTTTGTGGAATGTTTTTTGTCATACATTTTTGAATGACATCACTATGCATTGCTTTAAAGCTGAGCTTTTGTAACAAATAGTGACTTTTCTTATTTTTTCTAAAATTTAAATCTTGATATCTTATTTAATTTTGAGGAAAATAATTTACATGTGGTAAAAAAAATATAAATTTGAAAATTTTTCCTATACACAATGCTATAAAAAAAAAGGCATACAAATAATATCACATAAATATATATACACATATAGACACAAACAGATATATATATATTAATAAATAATGAAGCAATTTTAAATATTAAACTTTTGATTATTGTTGTTGCTGTGGCTGCCATACTTACTTTGTTGCAGATGTTTTTGCAATGTTTCAATTGTAGATATAAGTTTCTGCTGTTTTTCTTCAGACTGAATCATTTTGTCTTCCACATTTTGTAGAATATCTTGGAGAGCCTTCTTCTCTTCTTCAAAATTGCATTTGACTCGTTCTATTTCATAGACAATAGATTCTTTTTCCTCTTGCAAAATACTCATTTTCTCCTGCAAAATCTGATTTTGCTGGATATGATTTTCATTGTCTTTTGTTTTACTAATTAATTCCTGATTAAGGCTTTCTAGAGTTTGTTGTAATTGAAGTTTTTCATCACAGCTATTTTCATATTTTCTAATCACTTCCTCTAATTTCAGAGATAATGTTGCCATTTCAGAACTACAAACTGTTCTAATATCTTGCAATGTTTGAAATTCACCTAATATAGTTTCTTTCTCCTTTGATACTGATTCTAACAATTTTGTTAATTCTTCAATTTTTTCAAAATTTTCAGTTAGTTTATTTGCAGTTACATTTTCCCCTTCTGCTAATGTTGCAAGGTGATCTGACAAACGTTCTTTTTCACTAATGATGTTTGATAAGAGATTCTCTTTACCATTAAGTTCCTCAGTTAGTAATTTAATTTTTAATTCTAATTCTTCAATATTATTTTTTAGAATCTCTATCTCTTTTATTAAATTTTCTTTTTCAGCCCATAAATTTTCATTTCTTAAAGTAAACTCTGCTAATTTTGTATCAACATTTGCATATTTATTGCTTAACTGTTGCTTTTCTGATTGCACATTTTCTAAAATACTTTTCATTTCATCATTTTCTTTCTGAACAAGATCCAATTGGTTCTTTATTTCTTCACAGCTATTAGCACAATCCTTAGCATGTTGTAAAGCAATGCTTTCAGCTTCACGCAAACTTGCTAATGTGATATTAAGTTCATTTCTTTCACACTCAATTGATTGAATTTTGTTTATAGCTTCAATATAGGATTGTTTACTATCCTCTAACTGTTGTGTTAATAGTTTCTGATTACTCTGAAGCATTTCTAATGTTTCCAGAAGCCTTTCTTTTTCATTCTTTAGAGATAACAAATCTTCCTCTAACAAATTATATGATTCCTTTATACTAACAAGTTCACTAAATAGATTTTCTTTCTCAAAAATAGCAGAATTCATTTTTTCTTTGATATCTTTAATTTCCTTATGAGTCATTTCCCGAAGTGTAATCAATTCATCATTTAAATCATTTTTTTCAGACTCACTCAACATCAATTTATTACTGAGTTCAACAAAAGATGATTTATCATCTGAGTCACAATTCTTTAGTTCAGACAATTCTTTCCGCAATTGATCCAATTCTTCTGATTTTTGCTTAAGCCTATTCTCTATATGATCAATAACATCATTTTTCTCTTCTATGATTAAACTAAGAGACTTTTTTTCATTTTCAACATAATATATACATTCTTCTTTCTTTTTCAATTCTAAGAGCAACATCTGGTTTTGCTTATCTTGTGTATTCTCGTTAACATCAATTTTACTATTTATTTCTAATACATTTTCAGAGGGCAATTCACTTTGATGAAGTTCATTTTCAACAGCTTGAGAACATATTGACTGATTTTCTAAATCCTTGAATTCTTTATTTACAAGATTTGTTTGCTTAATTGAATTATTAACAACATCAATATTTCTGACTTCACTACAGATTGAATCTAAATTATTTTCAGCAGTAAACATGTAAGATTCAGGACTATCCCCCTTTTGTTCTTGAAAACTTTTTAGAGCCTCCTTGGTTTCTTCTAACATTTTTTCAGTATCCGCTACAGCTTGCAATAACTTTGTTTTGCTTTCTTTCTGGTTTTCAAGTTCCGCCAAAAGAGATTCATTTTTAGTTTTAACAAGTTCAAGTTGAGATTTAGACTGAAACAAATCTTGTGCTGAATCAATTGCATCTTGTTTTATTTTTTCATTTTCGATTGTAATTTGAGCTAATTCTTCAGTTAATTTATTGATTTGCTGAGATAAGTATAAGTTGGTTTCTTCTATTTCACAGTTTTTTAAATTTAAATGAGTCAAGTGGTCAGCAAGACTGCATTTTTCTTCTGAAACAATTCTGAGTTGTTCTTTAAATGATTCAATATCAACTTCTAATTTCTTTGTATATACTTCTAAATTTAAAAATTCACTCTGAAATTTAGCTTTTAATTCTTTGAATTCAGCAAAGCATTTTTTCCAATCTTCTAGTTCCATTTGAGCAGATGATGCTGTTTCTTGAGCAATGTTCATTTCCATTGTCAAATAATCAGTTTGCAATTCAAGTTCATGAATTTTATCTTGCAAATCAGTTAATAATAATTCTTTTCGGTCCATTTCATTTTTTAGTTTTTTATTTTCTTCCCTGAGACTTGTGGCTTCTTCTTCTAAAAAAGTGTTATGTTCCATTTTTTCTTCTAATTCAGATTGTGTATGTTTGTATTTATTTTTTAATTTTTTGACTTCTTCTTCTAACAAATCATTAGTTATTGATTCATTTGAGTTTTCAAAGATGATATAGTTTAATTTTTCTAGCATCTCTTGCTTTTCATTTTGTAACCGTTTAATTTCATCTGTTAAATGAGATAATTGAGATCTAGATTCACATAAATGTAATTCTTTTAATTTATCTATTTCAGAATATGCACTATTAAGTTCTAGGCTATTAGAGTTTAAAACTTCTCGTAAATCACATTCAATAGATGTTTTTAATGATAATGTTTCTTCTAATTTACTTCGTTCAATCTCAAATTCTTCTACAGTGCTAATCAGATCCAGCTGATCAGTTTCTATTTTTGATTTTTCTTTTCTCAAATCTCTTAATTGCTGAAGAAGATTTTCATTTTCATCACTTAATGTACAACAAAGTTTTTTTGTTTCTTCCAACTGAACTAAATAATCATTTTCGATATTTTCTAATTTTTTTAAACTGATAATTTCCTGTTCTAGTTCATCTACAGTTTGTTTTAATTCATGAACTTTCATATCACAGTCTTTATGTTCATCCTGGAACTTGCTATATTCTTCATTAAGAGATCCTTCAGTACCTTTATTATTATCTAAATCTAGCTGAACTTCTTTCAGATTATTTTCTAATGTCTGAAATGAAAAAAAATAAAATAAAAAATAAAGAAAAAAAATGTTATAAAAAATTAATAATAAAATGTGAATTGACTTAAAATAATGAAGTATATATCCAAGACAAATCCAGACTACTTTCTCAAAAAAAATTTTATCTCATTATATTCATCAAGCACATGTTATTACTATTTCTTTCATAAAAAAAAAAAAAAAAATCTATCAATTTTTTCTATTTTTTTATCTTTAACATATCTCTCAATATATTATCCTTCTAACGTGTTTAATTCAATTTTTGTATTTCATGTTAATTTTCTCAAAAAATAATCATCTTTTTCATAAAACTCCTTTAAATGCTTCAGTTCTTCTACCTTATCCAAATAATTTATCATTTCTATTACCTCAAATCTATATCTTAAAGCTTCAAATTATTTTTCCTCTTCTTAATAATTCAAGTTTCTCTTCCATATAATTATAGATACATTCCTGACAAGATATTTAATAAGTCACTTTCTGGATATTCTTATTCAGTACTTCTGTTAATAACTGTGAATTTCATTCTTTCTTTTTACCCCTATCAAAATGTAGTCAAATAATTTAAAAATGTAAAAGCATTCGTTTCATTAAATTTCTTCTCAAATTAATCATTTAAAATTTTGTCCTTAATATTCAATTCTATACAAAATTATGATTTCAAAATCTAAAAGTATTCCCATAGTAACAGCAAATTTTATCAAGTGAATCCTTCCTTTGGGTTTTTTAATCTCTCCTTATATCATGACCTTATCATATAGGCATACTCCTTCTTTTATATTTTATATTTTTAATAAATTTTATATAAAATACTTTGCATTAAACATATTATCATTTTGATTAAATATTTTATGTTCTCAAAAATAATTGAGTTCATTGTAGTTATTTTTTGTTTTTATTGTTGTTGTTTTTTTTTATCAAAAACTGATAATTTCATATTAGAATTAAATTAAACATAAAATTAAAAGAAAAAGAATTGACTTTAACATTCAATTTATCTTTTTTTTTCCTAAATGAATAATATTATCTGAATAAACTACACAAATGCCATTTTACTTTAAATGATTTTATGCCTCTCTGAACATTCATAATCCTTGCATTATCATTTTTTATTATTATTAAGATTTTTCTGTTCCTATTTCAGTTAAGCAACAAAAAGTCAAAATGTGATAGATAGAGGATGAGCTTAATTAAAAAAGAAATTTATAATATTGACATTAATTCATAATTTGATTACTAAATGATTTGTTAAGTATCTATATAATAATTATATATTTTATTGATATCTTAGACAAAAGTCAGAAGTTTTTGTGAATATTCTACTGTAATATAATTAGTTACTATACATGGAGTAAATATGAACTAATGTTACATATTTCCTTATTCTACTTAATTACAGAAATAATAAAATGAAACATGTATACATAAGTCCATGATTTTGAAGGCCTCATCTTTTCATTAATTGTGCTAGTCTCATTCACCCACTTCATAACTAAATTTATATATATTTAAAAGAAAACATTCATATTTTTTTTTACAAACTGTGAAATATTTTAACTATTTCAACTTATCAATCAAATCTAGAAGTCAAGAGCAACCTAAGATCTAATGTTTAAATAATAAAAATGAAGGAGAGTATTGGATGTTATTAAAGGCAGAAAAATGGTGAAAGATATGTTAAAAGAAACGTTAAAAGATGCTAAAATAAAAAACGATATAAAAAAGAAAATTAAAAATACTGTTTAAAAATAGAACAGGTATTAATGAGAATGAATGAATGAAGCAAAAAAAAAAAAATCAAAAAAATTAGAAAGATTTATAAAATCGCCTTTTGAATAAACGCTTTTAATAATAATGTTTAGTCATCATTTTACAACAGTTATTTCTACTAAGTTGATTCCTACATTTTAAAATGTTTTAATCCTAGCTATTTTTTCAATTCCCTAATCTTTATATTTCCACACATTTTAAATTCATATAAATAAAGATACAATAAAAAACAAATGATCCCCAAGATGCATTTCATGCTGAACCAGCACTCATCAGTTGTCCCAGTCACCATCTCTTATATAAATTTCTATTATATAAAAAATATTTATAGTAAATTATCACATTTTGAATTATGAGTATAAAATACATTCCACCCAATATCTTTGACACCATCCACTTCAGATAAATACAGTAATGATTATTACTAATCATTTACTAAACTAGAGATTATTTCTAGCATAAATATAAACTTTAAACCTCAGTTAAAGATTAATACATCCGTTTTTGGGGTTTTTTTTAATTAAGTGCGCGCACACACACGGAATTATTCATAATTCACTATTCCATTTCAGTCAAACTTATACTGCCTCATCTATATCTCTTTTTGACTTATTGATAAAATCTTTCTATTGTATTTATCTTTTTGGGTTTTTTTTATTCTTTCTTATCATTTACTTTTTTCTTAATGTATTACATTTACAGCTATAGTTTTAAATTTTCTTTAACAATTCTCACTTTTTATTAGAATTTAAATGGTTTAATTGAACTTTCTGTTACTTATTTTCTAATCCATAACAAATTTCCATATTGTTTTTTATTTTAATAATAATATTGTGTATACAAAATATTTCTAATTTTCTGCAAAAAAACAGCAGAACATTTACTTGTTTGTAAAATTAATAAAATTTTCAACGTAAAAAAAAAAATATTTATATAATTAATAAATATATATATACATTAAGTTAATTATATAGTAACTATATAAATATTTTTTAATTTAAAACTAATACGGTAATTGAAACATATTCTCAAATTATACCGTTTAGTTGAGTTGAAATCTTGAAATTATTTAAAATTTTTACATTAGAAGAATTAAACAATTTTAATGAATTGAAAAACTTCATAAAATATTCTAGTAAATAATATTTCAGAGCATTCGATATTAGTAATATTCATAACTAAAAAAATAATTTCCAGATAGATTTCAAGTCTCAAATTTTTTGTTTTCGTTATTATTATTATTATTATTATTATTTGGTTTAATTCTATTTTTAAGTTAAACTTACTTAATTATATATATATATTTTAAAAATTTAAAGATACAAGAGTTGAATTATATAATTAGAGATCAAATTGATAATAAAGTGTTCATTGTTCTATCTGTAACATTTAATATATAGTTAGCTCCTATTACATTTGTCAAATTTATTTATCAACTAAATTGCTGTATTTTCATTTATGGAGTGTATCTTAATAATCAAAAACATTTATTCTATTTGTTTTGAGTACATGACATTTCCTGTTACCAAATCTAAACTTATGTTGAAAAAAGATATATATCAATATTATAATTGATAAAAAATCAAGTCAGATGACCTAATTTTAATAAAGCTCGTATTTACAAATGTTATATATAGAGTAAGTTAAAAACAAACTCTTAACAAGCTTCAAAAATACCCTCAACCTCAGACCGCGGTTTCTACATCTAGCGTCATCAGTGAGGTGTTAGGGAATAAAAATACTAGAACTAGTCCAGCATTTTATCAATGCCTAACTATTGAGAAGAAAATCTGAAACTTTCACACATTTAAATGTCCAAGAATCCAGCTATCTAACTCAAATAGCAGTATGGGACTGAACCAAATTGAGATACACCCTATATTAATAGCTCTAGCAATATAAAATCGCCAAAGCCTTAATAGCAAAGAACTAAAATTAAATTGATAAAAAATCAAGTCAGATGACCTAATTTTAATAAAGCTCGTATTTACAAATGTTATATATAGAGTAAGTTAAAAACAAACTCTTAACAAGCTTCAAAAATACCCTCAACCTCAGACCGCAGTTTCTACATCTAGTGTCATCAGTGAGGTGTTAGGGAATAAAAATACTAACTATTGAGAAGAAAATCTGAAACTTTCAGACATTTAAATGTCCAAAAATCCAGCTATCTAACTCAAATAGCAGTATGGGACTGAACCAAATTCAGATACACCATATATTAATAGCTCTAGCAATATAAAATCGCCAAAGCCTTAATAGCAAAAAACTAAAATTAAATTGATAAAAAATCAAGTCAGATGACCTAATTTTAATAAAGCTCGTATTTACAAATGTTATATATAGAGTAAGTTAAAAACAAACTCTTAACAAGCTTCAAAAATACCCTCAACCTCAGACCGCGGTTTCTACATCTAGCGTCATCAGTGAGGTGTTAGGGAATAAAAATACTAGAACTAGTCCAGCATTTTATCAATGCCTAACTATTGAGAAGAAAATCTGAAACTTTCAAACATTTAAATGTCCAAAAATACAGCTATCTAACTCAAATAGAAGTATGGGACTGAACCAAATTCAGATACACCATATATTAATAGCTCTAGCAATATAAAATCGCCAAAGCCTTAATAGCAAAAAACTAAAATTAAATTGATAAAAAATCAATATTATAAAAATATTGAAAATCTTTTTTTCTTTTTTAAGTTTCTTGTTTATTCTTTTTTACTTCATTTGGGCTGTATGAAGACTTGTTGATGTAATTATCTGAATGTGTCACATTCTCCAAATAAATATGTCTGTCTTATTTACTTCACAATGTGTACAGATAAGAGCCAATCTGAAACTTTACCAATAGTTGGGATAGATTTTAATAAATATAATTCCATATGATAAATTAACAATAAATTTCAAATATGTCAGCAAAGAATAAAAATTCGAAAAAGCTTGTAGAATCCTCAATGCTAATAAAATTATCTAAAAAGTTCTAGAAATTATGGGTTTCTTGACATCTACACATTTTACATTCATCTTGATTGAGTTCAACTCATTTGCACTTCTGAATTTATATTGTAATAATATAGATCTCTGCTCTTATATAAAAGATATTAATACAAAAATTGATAAATTTAATTCTCTATAACTCATTAAAATTTATATTATTGATAGTGATAAAAAAATAATGAAACATTATCCTCAAAAGTGCTTATTTTTATTAGTACACCTGGGTCTCTTTTTATGCGGACTTATTTAACACGATTTTGAAGTTACGCGATTCGTATTTCACCGGAAGTCGATTTCCGATAATGCGCTATTACTTTAAATAATAAATTTCGCGCACTTACGTTATATTGAAAGTAATAGCACATTATTGGAATTCAACTTTCATCTTAGTAATTTCAATATTTTCAGTGCTTTATAATAGTAAGATTTTATGCAATAATGAAATTAAAATCATGATTTCCACATTTTATGTATACACATATTAAATTTTACAAGATTATAATGTAAATTTGTTCAAACATTGTGCATGTTAATTTTGCATTTTAAATCACATTCTGTTTTTGCTTTTTAAAAAAGAACGTAATCAATTATTATTTTCTTATTAATGACACTAATCATTAACGTGCTCTTAAATTCCAACGAGAGCTAAATGGTTGTATGTCTGGATATTGCGAGCTTCGTAAACAATTAATAAAATCATCATCTCAAAGATTAATTACTAATTACGTTGTCACCAGAAAATCATAATAATTAAAACGTGTATAAAAAAATGTAAATTACTGTACTGTAAATTATGCATAAAAATATATTATTTTGAATAAAATTAAATATTATAGTTAAAAAAAGTTTGTCTTGTATCAATTTTTTTCAAATTTGAAATTTTTTATTAGTCATATTTTATTTCCTTATTTTTTTTTTTTGCGCGAATTTTAAAGTAATTTTACGTTGGTACTTTGCTTTTACGCGAATTTTGAAAAATCACAGACCGCATCCCCCCTTTTTCAATGTAAGTTACGTCTATTTTTGCGCGATTTCGTTTGCGCGTGTTTTCTGAGGAACCTATCTATCACGTAAAACGAGACCCAGGTGTACATTAGAAATGTTTCAAATTTCTGGATAGTCATTATTAGTAAAATCTTAAAAGTTTTGAAAAAAAAAATAGTTTTTCCAATGTGCAATATGATTTTTGAGAACAATCATATTGTTTCTAAATATTAATAAAATTAAGCATATTGAGATAAGATATTAATTATAAATAACATCAAAAAGTTTGATTAAATGAAATTATTTAAAGTATAAAATTAATAGCAAGATATTGAATTGATCAGTAGTACTATAATTTTGTTAAAATTACACAAATTCAACAGCCAATTAAGAGAGGTGGGTCATCAAATTTCTTGACATGAAGATATACAATTTTCAATCCTGTGCATTTACTACTTTCAAAAAACTTCATGAGTGCAAAATGATCAATTTGTGCTGATTATGGCTCATTCTACTAATGTATTTACATGACAGAAAGTTTTTCAGAAAACAGGAAATTAAACAGCAGTGGTTCCCTTTGAGAAAGTTTATATCATTGTTTGAAAATACTTTATCCATGGAATTATATGCGTATTGAATAGCTGTTATATAATAATTTGTGAAAAAATGTCACCATTGTAGAACAATAGGCATATGAAATGAAACTGATATTAAATAGGAATATATATTAGCTCTACTTTATTTTCCTTTGTTTTTTGTTTTATAGTCTATTGAATAATTTATACATGGCTTCATGAAACAATTATTAAAATGTGATAAAGGTCTGATATGAAGATTTTTATTTGAAGTGATTAAAAGCAAAAATAAGAATTTCAGCTTCTTAGCTTCTAGATATTCACTATGCTGATAACTGAGATTTTCTCCCTAATTTAAAAGATGACTCACAGAATGTTCTTAATGATTCCAAAGCAACTATAAAAATTTTGTGTAGTACTTAATATTGAAATAAAAGAGGAAGGTGATAAAGTGGGGAATATTAGCGAGGAAAGTAAAAGAAATCTTAAAATCATGAATCAAATTGAATATCTTGATAGTATTTTGATTAGAAAGTTAGACTTAAGAATTGAGTTGTTGAATGAATTTCAATGAATTGATGCTTTATTTAAAAAGTGAAAAGTTAAGGTATAACATCATAGTGACAACTGTTTCAACTAAATTCGTTATACAGGATTGTTATTTGGACAATTTTATTGTATAAAAAAAAAGTAAGGCATGACCCCTCCCCCGTTTAGACTTAATGTACAAACATAGCAAAAATTTCATCTAAGAATTCTACATATCTTGAAAGATCATTGAACAAGTTTTCTAGATGTAATGACATCATATCTATTTTTATAAGAACACATCTTTATTGGATTGGGGTATGAAGCAAATGGGTAATATACTTTTCCAAACATGTTTTATGGTAAACTAGAGTCTGACTTTCAAGAAAACCACTATGATTAAATCAAAAGAAGTGTTATAATATATATCATAATCAAATAGTTTATTGTTCATGAATTCATAAGTCATTCAAGTATCAATAGTGATGAATCTGGGCTGCAATTCATTAAGTTTCTTGAGCTCTAGAGACTGCCATTTACCATTACACCAAATTATATAGGATGCAGTGTTATACTGATTTAATGGGACTGATATATTAAGAAAAAATTATTAATAACAGTTTTATTTACAAAAGCAGATCTTATTTATATTTAAAGATTATCTCAAAGACATTCTAAAGTAATATAATATTGATCATTTCTATTGGAGGATATTGCTTAAGATAGACTACACTGCAGAATTACAATACACAAAGTGTTGATATTTTTTGAAAAAGAAAAGTTTGATGCAAAGACAGCATTACAATATCTCAATAAATACATCATGATGTAAGTAAACATTTCATGGTTTACAATATATTTGTGATTTGTATAGTCATAACAAAACCCAACTTCGAGTTTTCTATTTTGATTCTTTCTCTTAAGATTTCTTTTCCCTGAAGTTAGGCAGGCCACATTCTTTTATTAATGGCTAACATGTCAAAATGATTTGTCCTAAATTCAGTGACGTCTGCTTATTTTTGATACTATAAACCAAAAATTGGGAGATACCTAAAAAACAAAAGAATGATTAACCTAAAAATTATTCATGGAAAAGCAGCCTTTTTATACATAACAAATCATGTCTGATAAATGAGTAAAATAATCCAAGCTATAGTCATAAATCCAATTCTGGTCCACATCATCTAGATTAAATCCATACATCGACAATGTGTATTTTTAATGGCAGTTTACATCTGTAGCTAATCTCAGATATTATCAAAGAAAATGTGCAATTTGGATAAGAAAAAACTTCAATAGAAACAAATAATTTTAAAATCTCCCTGGTGTCTTTTCAATTCCTTGTTGTGTTTTTGGGCTTCAAGTAAAATTCTTATTTATTGACAAAGAAATAAAGGAAGTAAAAAAAGATCAAATAAAAATTAATAAATACTATTTAAGAAAAAAGAATTAATAAACAAATAAAATTATTTATTTTAATTTTAAAAAACCTTTTTTTCCTGAGATATTTTGTTTAATTCTTCTTGCACAAACTTAAAAGATGATGTTAGTGTTTCATTTTTCATTCCCATACATTCAATCTCTTCTTCTAATTCCTACAAAAAAAAAAAATAATAATAATTTTCCTTTGTTTTAAATAAAATATTAATAATTAAACAATAAATTATTATTTTGCATAAAAAAATGTATTGTGCAAATAGTAAATGTTAATACATATTATACTACATATATACAGAGAGAGACACACACAATTAGCACCTTACAATAATAGTAGGATAAAAAACTTCATTATTAAGTGAAATAAAAAAAAAAGATCTCACTGATTTAACAGCGATATTAGGCTTTTACTCCACTTATGAATAAATATAATGATAAATTAATATACTATATTATCTGGTACAAAGTTTATTCACATGTATAGAGTGTACACTTTATCCAAACCACTTTGAACACTTTTTAGCAAAACTCTTTATTTGTATATATATACATACACCTACGTTTCGACTGTCCTGCAGTCTTCTTCAGAACTGGTTTGGATAAATTGTATTTATAGGATATTACAGCAAAATAAAGAAAAATGTGAATGTAAAGAGTGTGTTGGAATGAAGCAGTATTAATAAATGAAATTAGTTAACCTTTATTTTTTTTATTTTTGCCCCCGCAATTGATTAAAAGTTTAATCAAAAAAAAAAAAAAAAATTTATTTTAAAAAAATTCTAGATGTAAATATGCATTTCTGGTAGTAGACACCTTTTATTAAGCTTCTAAAGTACAAACTATAAAAGTAGATGTTTTTTTATCTTTATATGTTAAAATTTAAAAAGTCATTTGTAATAAAAAAAAATTTAAGAATGAATCTTGCTACATAGCAACAAGAACTGCCATGTGCTTACTTAGGTGTGAACAATTGTCCCACGCAAAAGGTAGATCTGAAAGTTAAAAAAAAATTAATTAAAGAAATGATGTTTATTAAAAACCAGCGATGATTAATTAGAGCGGTATATATATCTGGGTGAGTTGCACTTAATTCCATTTTGGTTAACGCAGGTCATTAATTCAGCACTTAATTCCATTTTGGTTAACGCAGGTCATTAATTCAGTTGTTAATCGGTTAAAATTCAGTAAATCATGAATTGAATTATTTATTCATCAGCAAAAGAAGTTAAGATATTTAAAGCCTGGAATTACCAACAGAGCTGGAAGCTGAAATAACCAGAGTGACTGATTTCAAACCGTGAGAAGGCCGATATCTGAGTGATTACTGTTATGGAAACCTTCATAAGCAGTGATATGGCAGGCTAAAGTATAATACATCTGTCTTCATTAGATCTATTCTTTGCTACTGAAAATGGAGCTTTGACTAGCTAATATCTTCCTATTCCTAGTTTACTGCCATCATATGACTACAGACTGAAGAGTCATTTACAAGATCATCCCCAGCCAATCTAACTGTAGTGAATAAATGAAAAATGAAGATATCATCATCAATCATCAGAAAATAAATAGCTTCAAAAAGTGACCTATAACTTAAATCTGATCAGGAAGCCAATTACATTTTTCTTATTATTACTTAATAAAAGGCTTTTGATAAATAATACTGTTAAACTAGAAAGATTTTAAATAATGAACATTCGCTAAACTATCTAAGTATATTGTTCTGTCTTATAGATACTTTATGTTAATTAATATTTTTTATGCATCTATATAATATTGCCTTTTTTAATCTTTTAACAAGAAAATATTTTTTTGTTGTTATTAGTTAACATTTTACTCATATATGTGTTGTGGAAGGAGGCATAAACAAGTTTGACAATATGTATTGTTTTATTATGATGTTATTAAATCTATTTTTTTTTATAACAAAGAAAAAATCTCAACAGCTTCTTTCCATAAATTTATACTAGTTGATAATTTTATTATTGTCGTTAAATAAGTTATGCATGGTCAAATGAAATATTAACTATAAATGTTAAATTATTTATTTCTTTTACTAAAGTAATTATTGTTCAAACACAGTTAAACGAATTCTAATCAAACAGGAGTTTAAAGATAATCAGGAAATATAATTGTGGTTTTTTTACATACTTTTTCCAATTGTTTGTTGGAGGCCATAATTTGATTACCTCACAAAAAAAAAAAAACATATTAGAGACTGTTAAATAACTCCAAGTAATCCAATGAACAATAGGAACAGAATGGTTCAATACATTATTACTATTTAAAATATTAATCAATCTTAAGCAATTACTATTATTATATATTAAATGAGCAAAGACCCATATCTATAAAACAGCAACACAAAGGCAAAATAATACAATACTTAACATTAAAATATATATTTCTTTACTTTTAGCAGTAGAGGAATATTAATTTCCAAAATAAGTATATGTATGTAAAGTATTAGCACATTTTATATTTAACTAAAAATAATTAAGATTTTTTTACATATTATCATAATTTTTAATTCTTGAAAAAATAAATAATTTCATTGATTATTTTATCAAAAATTAGCAATTATGATAACAACTAAAAAAAATCTATTTTTCAAGAGTCATAGTTAAGTTACTAAGACAATAGAATGGTATTAATACTTTAAATTGTTCACTCATAAATTTAAAAGCTAATTATTGTACAAATATAATTTGATTATATTTAAAAGTAATTACTGTATATATTATAATAGTTACAATACATTTTCACCATGGTACAAATATAATTTGATTATATTTAAAAGTAATTACTGTATATATTATGATAGACATAATATATTTTCATTATTTAAAATAAGTCATTTGTGACTACTTTTTTAATCATAATACTAATGTAATTGCCATTCAGTTAACACAAAAATATTACATATGCAGTACTAAATATGTAATAACTTAGAAAACTGGAATTATCACATATTAAAATGTATATATACTGTAAACAGATAAACAGTGACAATCCAAAAATTTCAGTGTGTGATTCAGATGTTGAACAGGTATTGATAAAAAAAAAATTAAAAAAAAACAAAATTATGAGGGTGTGTAATTTAAAAGCAGTGTTGAGTTAAAATTACAAATAATTTAAAATGGTAAAGATTTAAATTTTAGATAATCATAATCAATCCTTTTGTGATAATTGTCAATTAGCAATGTGTATTAAAAATTTTAATATGTCTTTTAAGAAAGACATTACACAATTACTAGTTTACTGTAACTTGAATTATAGACACAATATATCTTTGAAAATACTTCTCTCAATTACTCAATAACTATTAATAAATAGAATTTGTCCATATGAAAAAAATCAAATATTAAATAACTCGGAAAGATACGTTTAATATCATTTGCTTTCTTAGATATCAATAAGAAAAAAATATTAACGTTGTTACATGGGAATCATGTCATTATAATAAAATTATTAACAAAATCAACAAATCATTGTTGATAGTAAATCATCTTATTAATCTAAATTATAAACTATATTCATAAATCAAACAAGAATATTAATAAACACAGGTAGAATGTAGATAATATAAAACCAACATCATTCCAACATAATGATAGAATTGCTAAGTGCAAAAATTGTTCATGCAATCATGTTACCATCATTAATGGCAAGAAAAATGTATAATAGAAAAACAATGATGTAGAACAAATGCAATAGTAATGTCATGAGATAAGATTTTTCATATAATCAAAATGTTGCATCATACATTAGAATTTTTGGCTTTAATATTTTACTTAGACTTTTAAATAAATATATGCAAGCATATAAAAAAAAAGATTCACATTTGGATATTAAAAGAATTAAAATTTATCTAAGTTTACTAACATAAGATTTTATAATAATATTTTACAACTCATTTCATTCTGTAATGATAGAGGAGTAAGAATTTAAGCTAACATTATAATATTGTATTTTTAATAAGTTTAAAATATTGTGTTATTAAATTTTGTATATCCTTCTCTCTCTCAATTTAATTTACAGTCCTCTATATTTACAAATATATATATATACAAATTCGAAAAGTGTAACAAAAATTTCTGCTTATTTACTTAGATAAATTTCAGGTATGTTGCAATTAGACAAACAATCAATTAAAACTGACAATTTCAAGCTTAAATAATATCTTCTAATAATAGTATTTTATCTGACATACCTTTAAACTAAAAGTAGAATTCCTTTTAGCTTAATACTCTAGATATTATAAATCATAAGTTAGTTATATATATGAAAGCAAAAATAAAAGAACACAACTTCCTAAATATTTTGTTTACAAGTGAACAAATCTCTCTTGTAAAATAATTGTGAAAAATATTTAGAAAGTTGTGATTTTCTTGTTTTCGCACATATAATGTATATATATATATCTGACTAGATTTTTATAATATCTAGAATACTAAGCTAAAGGTAGTTCCATTTTTAGTTTTAGGCTAAGTCATATGCTTATAGATGGTGTGATTTCAGTTTGCAATTATCAGTTTTAATTGTTATTCATCTAATTACATCTAACTGAAGTTTACTTAGGTGAAGACAGAGAAATTCTCATTATACTTTCAATGTTTATATCTATAAAGTCCATAAAATCTTATTTATATTTAAGCCAATAAACATCACATGATCACCATTTCTCATGCTTGCTTATAACTGTTATTAAAACAGGCAAAACTCACTATACATATTGCCATACACTGCAAGCTAGAGTAATCAATGGATGCCAGAAGGCTTGTGCATAAAATCCCCATCCAGTGCCTACTCATCCAATATCCCCAGACTAGTTTCTGACTTGTGGCCTTTGTCAGTGAGGAGCCTTGGATCTGAGATCTAGTTTGCAGTGTGTAGCAATACGTATAGTGAGTTTTTGCTTATTTATATTTATAAACTAATGTAATTAAACTAATAAATGAGTTGTTTTGTTGTTTTTTTTTTTTACAAATTATATGGTTTAATATTAAATCAATTATATTCCTTCTCAAGTTTAATGCTTTCAGTTTTTGACATTTGATAGATTCTTTTACATTCTTTCTCAGTATTTTTTTGTTTCACGCCTTTTGTTTTTCAAATGACATTATATGATTATTGTATTTTGTTTTGTCGTGGGGTGAAATTGATTCATAAATTAGCTATTTAAGTCATAAATGATTATCAATTGGTCTAAATGTGAGCTTTATTCCTTTGAATTTTTGGTTATACTGAAGATAGAAATAACCAACTCTGGATCCAAAAAAATCTGGCTTTCTTATGGCCTGAATAAAAAAAAAATTAATATACTATTCAATAGTCAAGCACTCAAATTTGTGTTTGTCATCAAAAGAGTAGTTTATTATTTCTACATAATAGTCTTAACTGGACTATGTGTGTACAAATATGTAGACATATAATATAGTAAATAAATAAAAACATTTATATTCTTATATCTATCATACCTTGTTTTTGATAATCAGAAAGTTCTGCTTATCTTGAAGACTTTTATACGAATCTTTCAAGTTATCCCTCTCATTTATTACTTCTATAAAATTGTTTTCCATTACCTAAAATTAATCAATATTGAATATAAATATGTTTGTGTGTTTAAAACTAAAAAAAATCGATTTTTTAAAATTTTACTTGATAAAATCAATTTACTTATTTATGTAAAATAATTTCTTTTTTCAGTTGGGAGATATCATGTAACACATATATTCACTGTTACTAAAATTTTTTACTTTAAAAACTAAGCATGCATGCATTTGGTTGAAATTACCTGAAAAGATTTGTTTGAAAATTACTTTCAAATAGATGGATCATAATCAACTCCGCCAATCATTTAATAATTGGTAAATAAATTGTTTCTAGCTATTAATTAACAAGATGGTAAAACAAAAGTAGGAAAACAACTAAAATTTTCACCACAAGACAGATGAGTATCTTGGTTAATATTGTCTTCTCTCTCATTATTATCCATACAAAAATAGAAGGAAAGCTGCTGTTTTGCAATAGATTATTTATCTCTTGCTAAAATATAGTTAATATATCCTTATGAATATTAATTAAAAGTTACAGCCTAAAGATAGTTCTCTTTCATTTTGACATACATTAATAAAATGTAACCAGATACCTTAATACAACATTCATGATAACAATACTCACTATAAAAAATTTATTAATGCTACATTGTATCTATGAAGGTATTCCTGCTCCAAAGCAATGTTAACGTTTTTCATCTTATCTTTTCTATATTCTAATAGTCACCATTGACCATGATAAATTCCAAATATTTGTATAAGGTATAAGCTTTAATTCTTATATGTCTAATTTGTAAATTTCAATTACTAATCAATCAGTCTTTGAAAAGTTTTCTTTTAATTCCCAAACATAATATTCTTCAAAAAATTTCTTATCAATTAAGTTTTATTATCTTCTCTGCTTTGCAAAAGCAATAAAAATTAAAATCATTAAATTATTTGCAAGAAATATATAAAAAAATTATATAGTTTAAATCAGTGGTCTTCAACCTTTTCACACCTGCGGACTGGTAAAAATAAGGATAAGGTTCCGCGGACCGGCAAAAATAAGGATATGGTTTCACGGACCAGCAGAAGTCTATAGATAAATTTTCTTAAAGATGTAAACAGCTTAGCCTTAGATGAAGTTATATATATATAGAGTTTGTATAATAAAAAACTTTTTTTTTTTTAATTTTGAATTTTTTTAATAAAGTAATAAAAAATTTAATTCTATCCCCCCCCCCCATAAACATCTGTGATAACTAGAAAAACAAATTATTTTATGTATGACTGATTAGATTTTGTTCTGTTTCTTTTTTTTTAATCAGGTAAAAGTGCGATGAAAAAAATAAATAAAAATTGTTTATATTAATTAAAAGTTTAAAATCTTATTATTTTGTTATTAAAACTTTCTTGCCAGTCTAGCGTGGACCAGCAAAAAACTTCTACAAACCGGCACCGGGCCACGGACCGGTGGTTGAAGACCACTGCTTTAAATGATCAAATTTCAATTTGTTCATAATGTTGTCTTTTATATATAAAATTAAAAATAATCAATTCAAAACAAAATTTAAATAGATAACTCACTATAAATAAATAAAAATATTTAATACAACAACCTGGCTTTCATTTCTCACTGGACCCTTTTCACAATCACATGACCCCCCAAAGGACATTATTTACATTATATTACAATAAATATAATTGTTAAAATATACATTAAATATAATTAATAAAATACATATACGTACATAAAAATGATTAACTTTATTGTGAACATGGATAAAAGTCCAGCACAATTAAGGGGAAAATGAGCATTGTTAGATCATTGGAAACTTTAGAGTTATAATTTTAAAAATAAAAGGGATTATTATTATTGGGTTTATTTTTTAGATTATTTGTATATATATATATTTATGATGGGGAAAAAAAAGGGATTGTAATAAATTATCATTTTTATATACATATATGTATTTTATTAATTATATTTAAAGTATGTATTTTAATAATTATATTTACTGTAATGTAATGTAAATAATTTCCATTGGGGAGAGGTGCTGTGGGTAATTGTTATAAGATTATGTTTATCACTTAAAATGCTTAAATAAGACTAGAAAGGATGTAACACATTTATGGTTATATAGACAATGTGTAAATGTGATAAAAGAGGTGAAAAAGTGTTTTCTAAGTATAGATAGTTTTTAAAAAAAGGCAGGAGAAATGGAGCAAAATCTAACTGAGGAAGATAGGATAGAATATGGTTTTAGTAGTGTTATAAGAGATATATATGGAAAAATAAGTAGTACAATGGACATGGTTAACCAAAAAATAAATAAGATAGAGGAAGAAGAGGTAAAGGATGTAGAAGCAAAATTAAAGTCATTAGAGATGAAGTGAGAGCAGATAAAGGAATTATTGAGTAGAATGATAAGGAAGAAGTAGATAAGTAAGTCCAGAAGGTGATAGAGAAAGTTATGGATGAAGTAGGGAAAGTAGACTATGAGACAGTATTGATAGGAGAGTCACTAATTAGAGAATGTGAAGATATAATTGCAAGGGAAAATAGAAACAAGTATGTAAGAATATGTCTGCCTGGAACTAGAATTAGAGATGTTACATATAAGGTAAAGAAACAAGGGAGTAGAGATGTGTATGTTATGGTAGGGACAGATAATTTGTCAGATTCTTCAGAGAGAATAATGGATGAGTACATGAAACTATCAACTATAAAATTTCACCATTTAGTCTCATTAAAACTTGCCTAATTATAAAATCAAAATAACCAATTAACAAAAAGGATTCTATTTACCTTGCTGTACCATATCTAACAATACAATCACTGAAATCAATAATCAACAACTAGCAATATATTGAGACTATACAATATAACTCAACTTTTTTAGGATTCTCCACAATCTCACTTCACTTAAATGATTTTGAATTAAACTGATTTTAAACTATTCACTTAACATAAAAATCACAAATCATTTAAGAAACTATATGAAATCCAACTACATCAATATTTTTTAGAATTTTCAGTTAGACAGCCTAGTCATTCTTTCTTCATAAATGGAGTCTAATCTATGCTAACATCCTTTACATAAAAAAACAAAAGGAAACCTGATAAGCATTACATATAATTTTGCAATACGTGCATTTAGCCTGTTCCATTTTTCTCAATAAAACTATTAACTTACTGTACATCATTAATAAAATTCTTCAAAATTGTTTTTCTTCTATTGTCTTTTTAAATGACTATAGATTCTGATCATTTAATAAATTCTTGTACTCTTTGTTACAATCTTCAGATTATCCCATCATAAATCAAGTTGATTCACTATTTTTTTTTTTACTACTTTGAAGAATATAATTAATAATCTCAGGTCAAAATTGCAATGACATCTTTTAATCTATTTAATAAAAAGATCTGAGCTACTATAATAGTGCTACTAAGCTTTCTATAGTTAGCAAAATTTACCAATACTTGTTTCAAATGATATTTTATATCATTCTCTCAAATTTCAATAGCCAATGATGGTAAATATGTTGCAGGATTCTCTACTATGTATCCAAATCCATTCAACTAAAACTAGGAAAACAAAGATTTTTAGTGCCTTGAAAGGGTTTTGAAGCTGTTAATTTATAGACTGTTGCAATTATTCTGAACTTATTCCTACACTATGCCTCAATAATAAAACTATCCATCCAAAATTTCTATGATCTAATGAATCCATAAACAATACATAATTGCTTCTATTTCTAATCGTTTTTATTATTTTAAATATTACATGCACATTGTTACGATTTAAAATATCTTACGTAAGTCATATTATGCATAATTATTAATTAATGGGTTTATTTTTTATTAGTAATATTTGTACTTTGATATTTGTCATCTGCTCCTATAAAAATCATTAAGCCTATCCCAAACTTTTATACCATGCTACTTTTCATTTAAATTATTTTGAATATTATATTTAGATTCAGAAATTTAGCTTTGACATTGGTTGATTGAGATTAAGTAGTCCTCCATTATTATTACTATAAGAATCATAGAATATAGTTTAAAGACAGGGCTTCTAGTATCCATTGCTGAATTCTCAAACACATAACAGAATATCAATTAATATATATATATATTTCAACCTCACATCCGTAGTTTGACTATCCTCTATTTCTTATCGTCATGATTAGCTGAAATAAATCTTTTTCAGAATTATTTTCATTCGTATAAAGTGACAGAGTATTCACTAAATGTAAATTATTAGTCTATTTCACTTTTTACATGATTTTGCTTTTACTTGACCAGTTCCTTTATATTTCATAAACTTAATTTCATTAGTAAAAGGATGTCATTAATTTTTAAAACTTTTTTACTTTCAAATCTTTCAAACATCATGTTTGTTTGTTTGTTTAACTTTAAAATGTATAACAAAACTGATGCACAAAGAAGTTACATAGAGATGATATTCATTATTAATTTCTTCAGCTAGATGGTCTTACCTTCTTCTCTTTTAAAAATGCCATTTTAAAAAAAATAAATATTTATAATAATGTCTGATGCAGGCATTACTATTGGGTTCATTGTTTTATAAATTAGATTTCATATGATTTAAACAAAGACAGTTAGCGTGAAGGCTAGCAGTCTGTTTAGGCTAGCATTATCTTGAAAACTAATACAATTGATTTTTTTTAATAATATAAGAATAATAATTATATAAAATTATAACTATCAACATACTTCTCATTTTTATTTAATGTATCTAGTAATTGCTTTTGTCTAAATCTTAGCAGATTTCAGAAACATTTGACATTACATCTACAGCTTAGACAATTTTTTCTATCTTGCAATAAATTCACTATAAGTCTCTGTCTTTTAATTTTAACAAACAACCATCATTCTTATCAGCAATAATCCCCCCACAAATTATTTTTACTTATGTAATTTTTATGATGCAAAATCAAACATACATCATTTTAATGTTGCTCTTTATGGGATTTAGTAATTTAAATGTAAATGTTTTTCAAGAACAAATGTAGTTCCTGATATTGACATTTACTTCACCCTTCAGATAAATATAGCTAAAAACCTTGAAACAACATCAACATTTATTTGCAGTGCTATTTTTACATTTCTTGGAAGTTTACAGATAACTTAATTTTAAGGTAATCTATGCAATACACAGAGTTACTTCATCATATAATAGGCAATAATATTTTATAATATTTTAGCTAATACTTTACTAGAATTGTTCCATTTGTCATGCTGATGGTGCACAATCATACCATCAAGATATATTTTTATCAATTCTATCAAAAAAGTCACTAACGACATTAAATTTCTAAAAAAAAAATCAAAATACCTTAAACTTTTCCAAATTTTCTTCCTGAGTTGACTGGATGATTTTATATGCTTGTAAAAATTCATCTCTTTCTGCCTTAACTTCATTAAGTTCACTTTCCACCAACTATTATAAAAACAAAAAAAACTTGACTAATTATAAATAGCAATAATGATAACAGTAAATAGGTCATTGTGAGTACAGAAAAATAATCAAGATTTTCAATTGTTGTAAATCTATGTATACATAAATAAGTAATTAAATGGTTTGTCACTAGGCAAATAATATAATATTCATGCATTGAAAGGAAGAGAACCAAGTTATAAACTATGAATCTTAGATTTTTGAATCTCTTACTTTATCACTAAATTTAAACATGCAGAGCAATATATTTATGTATATGAATGACTAAATTCATATTACCAAGAGATCCATAGTTGGGAGATAATGGAGCACTTATATAAGAATGTCAGTAACGAATACAGCCAATATTAAGTATATAGCAAAAGTGGTTCCTATTGCCTTGTAGGATACAATGTTCAATCATTAAATGTTAGATATTGTTTTGAAATGAGCACTCTTTTCAGTCTCCTTTCTATGCTCTTTCTCTCTGTTTTCTTTTTTCAATCACTAAGATTTAAATAAGGTCATGTCAACCTGAATTTCTTATATGATCAATCATCTTTCTGCACTAATTGCATTAATGGTATTGTGCAATCATATTTTCAAGTGTTAATTACATGTAAAAGTTTTAAGTCAATCTTTTCGTCTTTTTTTAATTTTTTTATGTATGCAAGTATCTATATTATGTAAAGAATAAACAGTAACATACACAGATTTAACAGACTAGCAGTGAGGCACTGCAATCAATACTGATGAATGACTTTGGAACAAGAAATTATCTCAATATGGAAAAACCTAAAAAACAAAAAATTTCATTAGGTTTCCATGGCTGACGGAATACTCATGTAAATCATAAAATCATTATATCATAATGATAATGGCGAAAAAACAGGAAGAAAAGTAAAGTGTTTAGAAAAAAAAATTGAGTATGTACATTGTTAAACTACTAAACATCACATGATCACCACTGAGTGGCACTATTGTATGAAGAGTTTGCCTGTTTTCATGTACATTATTATAAGTTTTTTGGAAAGGTAGATCATAAAATTAATAAAAAACAGACCGTATGGTATTAAATTCACTGTGAATTCTTATTTAGTAGTTCTATTTTTGGAATTATTATATGTATTAATGACAAAGTAATGTTATTAAAAATAAGTTTTCTATAGAGATAACCTAAACAAATTTTATTAAGAATTTATACTCCATATTAGACTAACAAAGTACAGAGTAGAAAAATTATACTTCTTTTTGGATAATGTTTATTGTGTCAATAATGAATAAAATTCTGAATTTTTTTTTCTAGAAGACTTTAAAGGCAGATTTTGAGGGTAACAATGATTATTTTCAATAATTTTGAGCTAATAGTTTATTGAAAATAATCATTGTTACCCTGTGAATGACTTTAAACAGAATTTGGAATAAAAATGTAAAAAAAGTCAATAATAGTGGCATTAAAAAATGGATCTGGTCTCAAAAATACTAATAGTCAAATTTAATGCTCATTCTTTACAAGCTAAACTGTCACTGCAAAAACTGTTAAACACTAATTTTGCCAATTTATATTTTTGAGCTGATTATAATAGTAAGATAAGAATTTCTTTTAACATATATATTATGAATGAAAGTCAGTTCTCGATTTCACTAAAAAAAACTTTTCTGACAATGATTGTCTTGTTAATATCAGAAAACATATGTCATTGTTTGCTTGCAGAATAATGAATGTGAAGTTTAATAAGAAATATAAAGATTTAATGGCAAAAATTCAATGACTAAAAAAAGACTTGAGAATGATTGATGAACATTTGTTTGTTGATTATAATGACTTCAGATTTTTTTTAATGCAACAAAAGTAATATATATATCATAATTTTATTAAATTAACAAATGGCATTCTTTTATATGATGCAGATGATATTTTGAACATGACTATTTTTAATAATATACACATCACCTTATTTAGATTTGAGCAGAAATATTCAGTTTGACAAACTTAAAATAAGTTTTTGTAATCTTAAAAATGAAAAAGTTGTGTCTCAACAAGCTATGAAGAAAAGTATTAAAAAGTGATGGCAATATTTTTAAGATTATACAAACCCATGAAGTAATCTTATCTACAGAAAGGAGACAGATGTCAACTAAAAAAGACTCAATTCTTTTTTGAAGACTTAAAGTAACTAACCAGGGCAAATTCCCAATGACCACTTCATATGTTATCATTGCAGCTTTATTCATATAATAAACATGAATGAACTGCTCAGCAACATGCATCAGCCAGAATAGTGAATTTCTTGGGTTTTTAATTTCTGAACTTAAGATCAAGAAACGCATAGTTTTTTTTCTCAGTTGCATAATAGTTCTTAAATGATGTATGAGTTGAATTTCTTTGAAGGCAGGATGAATATACTTGTGAATGATCATATTGTTTTCCCTATAGATATTTATAATCATGACAAACAAAATTAAACTATGGCCATTATTCCCAGGAGATTGAAAAGTCACCAACGAAGTCAATAATTGGCGGCTGAAGATAGATGATACTAAGAATCTTGTGATTGCAGACCCAAACTGCAAATCAATAATGACTTTTTTATTTAGGTTACTAAAAATTGCAAATCACTTTCAAATGAAGGAAGATTACACAAATTAAAAAAACTATATAATATTAAATGAGACATTTTTTAGATTTTGTGAATTTAAGAGAAAATGAAGAGAGGATTGATTTAAAAAGTGAACATGTATTTTGCTACAAAGGCACAAATATTGGAACACAAATGGAATGAGATTCTTTATATATAAAAAATGGAAAAAACGTAATGTGGGGAACAATAATATATCAAATAGACTGCCAAGATTAATTAGTTAATCAAATCAATGGAAGATACCAAATGCAGGATTCAGATTTATGCTTTAACAAGTTCTCAATGTGATGAAGAAGTAGAGGATTTTTTATACTGATATACAAATGCTTTTGATCACACTGAAGGTTTTAAATTTTTTATGTATCGATCAAAAGTATTTTATTTTATGGTCAGATCCAGACAGTCACATCACAAATTCATCCATTTCTCCACTCCCTCTTTTCATTGTCCAGCTTTTCAATTTCATGTATCTTTTCTATTACTTATATTATTCAGCAAAGTCAACCTTTTTTATTCTTTCTTCTTGTTTCCATTCACCATTCCACCCTAAAATATCTTTCATTTAAACTATTTTATCTTTTCAATACATGCCCAATCCAATTTCTCTATTTATAATTTCTTTAATCAATCTTTTTTTTTCATTTACTCTTTTCAAAACTTCTTTATCCTGTCATTTTATTCATCCAAATAACTTTTTCCATCATTCTACATGGCTCTTCCATCTCAAAGATTTCCGATCTATTCATTTTTTTTTTTTACTCATTGTTCATGTTTCACAAGTGTATAATACACTCCACACGTAGCATTTAATTAATCTTTTCCTTAATTTTCTTTTCAAAGATCCACAAAATATTTTCTTTCTCTAGCAAATGTATATTTTTCTAATGCTATTCTTTTAACTTCAAGTTCACTTCTTCCATCTTCACTTAACTAACTAGTCAAATACCTAAATCCTTTTCTTTGCCTGTTGAACTATGTTATCATGGATTTCAACTTGCCATATTTTTATATTCCTCTCTATCTATAAATTGGCCTTTTCAACATTAATCTTCATTCCATATTTTTTATATCATTCTTCCAATTTATTCAACATATTCTGAAGATTCTTTTCATTCTCAGCTATAAAAATCATATCATCTGCAAATCTTATACATTTTATTATTCTACCTCCAGCATCTGCTCCTCCACAGTCTAAATACTTATTTAACATGTCTTCTAAATAAACATTAAAAAACACAGGTGATATACTGCATCCTTGCCTAATTTCTCTTTATATATTCACTTTATCAATATCATTATTTTCCAATATAATTTTTTTTTTCTTTGCCCAGTATACATATTCCAAATCAATCTTCTCTCCTTCCAAAATACTCCTTAACTTTTAAAGCTGGTCATAAGTTTATTCCAAATTATTCTATCAAATGTTTTCTTCCAAATCCACAAAACACATATACCAATTCCTTTACGTTTTTCAATATATATCTCTGCAATTGTTTTAACACAATAACATCTCTTGTACTTCTCTTAAAACCAAACTGTTCTTCTCCAATATAATATCCTACCTTCGCATAAATTGTTTTGAGTTAAAATTTTCAATAAAAATTTAGAAGCATGAAAAATCAAACTTATTGACCTGTATTCTTTACATTTAACCACATTCTTCTTTTTAGCAATTGGAATTACTATAGTCTTCAAAAAATCTCAGGCCAAACTCTATTATATATCAAATTGCAAAGTCCAACTATTTCCTTCATAGTAATTTCTCCCATTTCATTCAAAAATTCTAAAGTTATTACATCAAATCCAACAGCTTTACCATTTTTCATTTGTTCAATCGACGTCATTATTTCATCTGTCAATATGTCCATTAACTTTATCATCTAGTTCAACATCATTTTCAAGCTCATAATCATTTTCTTTTTCTAAATAGATTGAAGATATTCTTTCCAACTTTTTAATATATCATTGCTAAATCTTATTCTTATCAACTAATTCATTTATTAACCTTTTTTTTTTTTACAAGTGACATTTCTAATTCTATCAAATACCAAATCATATCTTTTTACCTATTGAAGCACTTCTATCTCTCTACGCACTTGTTCAAATCAATTTTATTTTGTTAAATCTGTTTCTCTCCTTAGTTAATTATTAATTTTTCTATATGCTCTTTGTCCTTCTTCTGTATTGACCTTTCTTCATATTCTCCATACTTCCACCTTTTCTAATAAACCTTTCATTATCCAAGGTTGTTTAGCTTCCTTTAATTGAATAGTTCCTATTTCATTTTTGCTGTTTTTAATAAACCTTCTTTAATCCTACACCAGCATATATCAGAACTATTCATGTAATCCTCATCTTTATCAATTCTTTTTATTATATTTTCACATATTAAATCAAATCTTCCTTTCTCCACTTCTCTCAATTTCTAAGTTCCATCTTTCTCTTCTTTTTATCTTTTTAAACTCAATTTTAATTTAGTCATAAGCAAATTATGATCAGAATTTATATCAGCACCAGGAAAAGCATGTGAATCATTAATAATATTCTTATATCTATTCTAATCAATATATAAAAATTGTTATGGAAAACTTTAATGCTAAAATTGGTAAATGATTGAAAAATAAAAATGCTGTTGCTAAATTTGGTTATGGTGATAGAAATGAGAGAGAACATAGATTTATAGAGTTCACAGAAAAAAAAAGTTTTTTTTTTTTTTTTTTTGAGAAAATACTAAAGGAAATAAATGGACATAGAAGCACCCAAAGGAAAGTAAAGCAAAATTGCATTATATTTTGACTAACAAGAAATATGGATATTTAGGATTGCAATGTTCTTAAAAGATTCAATATAGGAAATGAGCATCAATTAATGAAATGTAAGATACATATTGATGCAAATGTAGAGAGATAAAAACTTTTAAAAAAGTCAGTGTAAACACTCCAATGAATTTAAATTATGATCTCAATATCATTTTCAAATATCAACAGTCTTTGAAGCTGGTTCAGATTTGCCGGAAATCAATAAAAAGATAACTGATATTCAATTAAAAACTGCAAAAAAAAAAAGGTGGTTCAAAAAAAAAATAATAATAAATTTCTATTAAGACTATGTATGAATGGAAAAGAAGTTTGGTAAAATAATTTGAAGAATTAATTAATAATAATATAAGAAAATTTAATTATGAATTGACAAGGAAAACAAGAAAAGAGAATAAAGTCTCAAAATTGTAAAACAATTTATTTTGGCAATAAAAATAAAAAATTAAACTATTACTGAAAAGAGAGATAATGTCATAAAATGTGCGGAAGGTTCTATAAAGAATTATATAGTAATAAGCAATAAGAAAACAAAATATCTCTTACAGATATTACATTTTCTTAATTGCCTGAATTTTAAAAAAGAAAAGACATGCAATTAAATCTATGAAGAAAGAAAAGGCTCTAGGAAATGATAGAATTATTTATCTAAAAGAAGCAAATAAAGTAACAGAACAATTAATAGTGAAATTATATATCAAAATAATAAAGATATACCACATGATTAAAAAAAGATAGTAGTAATATTGATATTTAAGAAAGATGATAAAGAAAATAAAGATTACAGATTTATCAATCTTCTATTATTTCTATACAAAATCTTTACCAAAATAATTTGTTTCTCATCTGATCCTTCGTGTCAGCCGCGGGTGGCGCTATTTCTAGCTAAATTTCTAGAAATATGCCGTTTCTGCGGCCGTACCCAAGCCTTTAAGCATTCTTTCTAAAATAAATCCTAGAAAGATTGTTAACTCGGAGTTAAGTCTTGTTTCTACGCTAAAAGGTAGAGTGTTAACTCGGAGTTAAGTCTTCTTTCTACGATAAAATCTAGAAAGAGTGTTAACTCGGCTTAACAGCTAACAGTGTGGCTTTTTCCGATGCTAAAAGCAGAGGAAAATGCCGTAGTTGTTTGTGTCACGCACTATATCGTAATGCTGTGTTATGTATTTGATGTAACAATATCGTACGAGGGTGTGTTAATTTGATCGTGTCAAAAGTATTTAAATTTTCATTGGGGCCTTTTTTTTTTAAGATGAATTGATGTACTGTTACCTTTTAACAATTTAAACAGTGTCGTGATTGTTCCTCGTAAAGCTATAAGCCTCCTAAATTCTCGATTAGGGTGGGTTAGCGTAAAATTTTTAAACGATCACGCTTTGAGTCACGTTTTAGCGAGAAATTTTCCGAGACCAAGAAGATGGCTAATTCAAACAACAGAAAAACTTGAAAAGATGGGAATTGCCAGACACGGAAGCCGGCGCTGGAATATTTCTACAGCAGAAAAAAAAACATCCTGCTGCTGAAAGAAAAGATTGGATTGTGCGGCAAATATATGCAGATTTGAGGTCCAAAAACATCTTTCGACTTTCATTTGTAAGTCTCGTTGTGGCCGACGGAAATGTTCACTTCGTAAAGGCAAGCTTGTTTGAGGGATTCCAAATGGCCTTCGTCAAATGTCAAAAATAAAAGAAGTAACTTCAATTTTTATTTTAAACGTACATCCCTTCTTCTCCCAATAATTGTTGTCGTCGGCAATCAAATGTCAAATAAAAGAAGTAACTAAAATTTTTATTTAAACATAGCCCAAAAAACCCTTCTTCTCCCAATAATTGTTGTCGTCGGCAATCAGACGGTCAAATAAAAGGAACGTCATTAATTATTCTTTAATCGTATAGAAAAAAAAAAACCCTCCCACTAATTGTTGTCGGCAATCAAATGTAAACCAATCAAAGTAAGACCGTAAATTATTAGTTAAACATAACCCAAATTACTATTTGAACATACACCAAAAAAGACCCGCTCTTGTCAATCAAAATTAAAGAAACAACAACTATTATTGTCCCATTGTCAAACCGAATATTATTTGGGAAAACCCAAATAATTTATAAATGAAAAAAAAAAAGAAAGTCAAATCGGTTGTCAATCAAATGGTAACCGATAAAAGTCACTTAAATTTTTGATTTAAACATACACACAAACAAAAAATAAAACGCAAAACCCTTTCTCCCAATAATTGTTGTCGGCAATCAAATGTAAAAAATAAAAGTAACGTACAATTATTCTTTAATCGTACACAAAAACACCCCTCCCACTAATTGTTGTCGGCAATCAAATGTAAAGTAGTAAAAGTAAGGTAAACCAATTATTTTTTAAACGTAACCCAAATTACTATTTGAACATACACCAAAAAAGACCAGCTCTTGTCAATAAAAATGAAAGAAACAACAACTATTATTGTCCCATTGTCAAAAATATTAGGTTTTGGGGAAACCAAAACCATAATTTATAAACGAAAAAAAAAAAGAAAGTCAAATCGGTTGTCAATCAAATGTAACCGATAAAAGTAACTTCAATTTTGATTTAAACATACACAAAAAAAACAACCCCTTTCTCCCAATAATTGTTGTCGGCAATCAAATGTAAAATAAAAGGAAGGTAAATTAGTATTTAATCATCACCCCAAAACACCCACCCCTCTCACTAATTATTGTCAGCAATCAAATGTACACCACCACTAAAAGTAACGTAAACTACTATTCTTTAAACGGTTACACCCCTTCTCCCAATAATTGTTGTCTACAATCCTACACACAAAAAAACACCCCTTCTCCCAATAATTAGTGTCGGCAATCAAATGTAAACCAATCAAAGTAAGACCGTAACTTATTATTTAAACGTAACCCAAATTACTATTTGAACCTACACCAAAAAACACCCTCTTGTCAATAAAAATTAAACAAACAACAACTATTATTGTCCCATTGTCAAAAATATTTATTTGTAGAACCAAAACCATAATTTATAAACGAAAGGAAGTCAAATCGGTTGTCAATCAAATGTAAACCGATAAAAGTAACGGTTTTAATTTTTATTTAAACATACACACACACACGAAAAAAAAACCCACTTCTCCCAATAATTGTTGTCGGCAATCAAATGTAAACCTATAAAAGTAACGTAAATTATTATTTAATCGTACACAAAAACACCCCTCCCACTAATTGTTGTCGGCAATCAAATGGAAACCTATCAAAGTAACGTCAATTATTATTTAAAGATCCATCCAAAAAAAAACCCGTTCTCTCTTAAATTTCGGCAATCCAATTTTACAAAAACAGTAATACTATTTAAAAAAAAAAACACAAATTACTATTTGAACACACACCAAAAAAGACCCTCTTGTCAATAAAAATTAAAAAAAAAAAACAACTATTATTATCCCATCGTCAAAAATATTATTTGGGAAAAATAATTCAGAAACGAAAGAAAGTAAACTTTGTAAACAAACAAAAAAAAAAAAATCAATATTAATAGAGAATCGCTAGCCCGGGAACGTTATATTAATGTGTTTTTGGTTAGAAATCGCGCCAACCGCAGCTGACACGAAGGATCAGATGAGAACCAATAATTTTAACTTATCTCCAACAAATTTTGGATTCTAACTAACCAAAAGAACAAGCTGGAAAAAAAGTGATTTTAATACAATGAAATCCAATGAATATAGGTTTTCATTATGCTTCGGATTTGTAGATTATAAAAAAAGTAGTTGATTCTATAAGCAATTCTATGGTGATTAAAGCATTAAATCATCAAGATATAGACTCAAGATATTATCATATTCTGAAGAATATTTACTAAAATGCATCAGCAATGATCAGAATACATGGTGATGTTAAAAAGATTGATATTGAGAAAGGATTATGACAGGATAATTCTATATCTCCAAACAATTTTATATGTATTTTAGTTTTAAATTAATTTTAGTAGGTTTACTATATACATTGAAGATTATTTATAAGTCAAAACATTTCAAGTAAAAGTAATATTTTGTCGATTAAAATGGGAAGCTAAGGGATTATAAGTAAATGGACATCATTTATGTCATCTAGATTTTGCAGACAATATGGTTGGTTTTTTTTTTTCAAATAATGCTTCAGAGCTTCAAGAAATATTGCAAGAGTTGTCAGATAAAAGTAAGAAAATTAAGATTAAAGATGAATGTTAAAAAATTAAAGTAATGTTCAATGGTTTTTCTCATAAGAATGTAAAAATTGAGAATCATGAATTAGAAATGAACAATTTACAAATATTTTTATCAGATTATTAACATTGACGGAAATACAGCGCATGCAATTAGTCATAGAATTAAACTTGGATGGAATAAATTTGGATGAAAAAAGAAAATACTATGTATTTTAAAAAATGATTTTTAATAGATGCGTTTACCAGTTATTTTATGGATATGAAACTCAGGACATTTTACAGAAATGTAATAAAGAAACTTTAGAACAAAGTATGGAAAAATGTATTTTAGGAATAACAAGAGGCTGAAAACAATACATGTGTGAGAAAACAGATATCACTGATATCATTGAAACAATTTAAGAGACTGAATGAAAAAAGGCTGGTTATATTGCTTTTATTTGGATCCCAAGATATTGTAAAAGAGATAATATGAGAGTGATGGATGAAATAAGAAAATATGCTAGTGTGATGTGGAGATGAGAAGCTACATATCAGAGAATTTAGACTAAACTCAAAAAGACCTTCATCTTGCAATGGATCGATAATGACTAAAAAGTAATATTAAGAATGTTTCTATTATGCCATTATATAAAAAGAAAAAATTATAATAATAATCAAGAGATATCATGACTATCCATTATCAAAATACTTATATAGATTTTACTAAATCATAAATAAAAAGTGACTGGAAATTAATATGATTTTAAAAAATTAAGAAGCACTATAGATATAGTTTAAGTATGATAAGTAAAAGTAATCCACATATCATTTTTATTAATTTGATTAAACATTTGAATCACTTAATCAAAATCTTTTTGTGGCAAATGTTTAAAAATGAGTTATAGTCCACAAAAGTTGATTAATATTATACAGTTACATGATGGTATAAATATATATATATATATATTTTACTGGTGGTAGAAAACTTGAGTTTTGAAATGAAAAATCATATTAAACAATGATGTACACTAGACCAATTCTGTTTTACATTTTTATGTAATTCTTGGAATAGTTTCTAAGTGGTTTCATGAACAGTAATCAAACTGTTTGATGAATGGGGCTTTTAATTTAAATCAATTAACAACAAAAAAAACAAGAATTTCATCCTCTTGACTTATCAATTTCCAGTATGCTAATGTTTATATTATGCTTATAAATTCAAAAATTGATCTAAAGAATGTTATTACTGTTTTCAATACAAACTACAAAGAATTTGGTAATCAATGTTCAAAAGTCTTAAATGCTTATTCCCAGTGAATTCTTCAGTAAATTTTGGTTTAGTTAGTCATCAATTTAAGAATATAAATCAGTTTAAATACCTTGGTAATGTTTTTTGGGGGAAAAAAATATTCTGATTTTAAAATACAGTAAAGAACTTAATCAATTGTTGATACATTTAACATAAAATATTTCATTAGTGACATAGGTTCTACCAAATTTATTGTATTGAAGTTTCATTTAATAGAATACTCCAAAATACTTTTAAAGGTATGATGATAAGAACACAAGATCAATCAACATAATTTTCAGTTTGCTGAAATTGATAATACTGAATCTATCATTGTAAGAAAATATTTTGACAAACTGAAAATATAAACTAAATAAATATAAATAAAATATATTATGTTTTATATAAAGGAAATAAACCTCTGGTCATGCATTTTTTAAGAATTTACATGCACTCACCTATAAGCATCAGTTTAAAAAACGTAAGTGGACCACTTACGTTTAGAGCTTATTTATTATATAAATCAATCTTTGCTCATTGTGCTGAAATTGTGTGTTTGTGGTTTTTTTTTTTTTTGTTTTTTTTTATTTTTTTATTTTTTTTTGTTTGTTTTATTATTTTTTATATTATGTCGGTGGTTTTTTTGTTGTGTGTTTTTTATTATTTTTTTTGTTGGGGGTTTTTATATTTTGTGTTGTTTATTTTTTGTGTTTTTTTTTTTGTTTTTTTTTTAGTTTTTGGGTGGTGTTATGTTGTGTTATTTTTAATTAGATTGTTTGTTGTGTATTTGATTTTAGATTATTTTTATTCAAAAAATAAAGGTGTATATTTTCCTGCGGTTTTTTAAATATTTTATCATATAAATTCTATTTTTTAGTTTATTTTTATTTTAAAAAATAAAAAAAAAAATAAATATTTAAAAAAAAAAAAAAAAATATATTGTTTATATTTATTGTTTGTGTTTGTTTATTGTTGAAAATTTTTTTGTTTATTTTTTTGGGGTTTTTATTTTGGCTATGGATATTCTTTTTAAATTTTTATTTATATTTATAATAATTTATACTGATTATAATTTAAATTTTTTATATTAATGTGAAGGATTGATTTATTTATGTTGTGGTGTTATAGTTTTTATTGTATTTATTGTTTTATGGTTTTTTAAATGAGTTTTTTATAATTAAATATTTTTTTGATATTTTTAAATAAAATATATTAAGTATTTAATATATTATTATTTAAAATATTTAAAATATTAAAATATATAATTTTATTTAGTGAGTAATTTATATATAACTTAACAAATAAATTGTACAAACTTATTCATTCCATATCAGGAGAGATAAAATGAATATGTTGGTACAATTCATTTCTTAAGTTATATATCAAGCACATAAGCTCCGATTTCAGAAATGTGAGCAAGTTGGCTTATAAAACAATAAGCTCTAAACATAAATGGTCTATATGTGCTTTTTAAACTGATGCTTATGGGTGAGTGCATGTAACTTTGTAAAAAGTGCATGATCAGAAGTTTATTCCCTTCTTTATATTACATATGTAGTCAAATGTTATATAAATAGACTATTTATTAAAATATGTTTTATGGTGAATTTTCCATGAGAGATAGACCTCAATATACATTATAAAGAATATCAGAAAGACACTCTTGAGGCAATATCAATTGCTTTTCTTGAGAAAATATGCCTGAAAATTATCAAACAGAATAATTTACTGCAAGAGAAATTACTCATCACAAGATATCAAACAAACAGACTAAAGAACCAGTAGATGTGTTTTAAACTCACAGGTTGATTTGAAGTCATTGCAAAATCATCTTTCTTTTTTTTTTAATTTTATCTTCTTTTTTTTTAAATCTTCTGAGGTGAAATGATTAAGCTTATTTATGTGCTGCTGTTAAAGATGACTTCCTTTGCAACACATACATGGTATAACATTCAATTTATATGTTAGTATGCTGAGATAGATTTATCTATATTTGATTAATTTCAAAGCCCATAAAAATGTATTTAAAAATTATAATACATAGATGTGTAGATTCTCTGTTTTTAGAATATTATTTGCATAATCACTACTATATTGTTAGAAATCTCTTTTTTTTTAATCTTTTTTCTATCTATGCTAATTTCTTTTTCTTTAGATGAGAGTCTTTAATTTATATATATATTAATTGTAAAACGTAAGCAAATTATCAAGATATAAAAGTATAAAACCGATAAAGAAAAAAAAAAAAAATTATAATTTTTATTATAATCATTTGGATAGACTTACAATTTTTTTCATTAAAAATTACATCTTAACATTACTTAATATTTAGACTCTTATTCATTTAAGGATTATGAATGATGTTACCAATATACTGTATTATAATTCAATATATTTTGTTTTCGTTCTTTTCATTGATTATTTAGAAATTTAACAAATTTTTTTTAACATTATAAATTTACAACTGGAGCTCTCTTTTGGAATTCAATCACTAATGCCCTTAAAAAAATAAATCACATATTATTAAATTACTACCAATCAATTTTGGATACAAAATAATCATAATAAAGATTAGAACCATCCATCTTTATTTGTATAAATGTTTTTTTTCTCCCCTAATAAGTGAAAACCTAAAGTATTTTTGACATCTTTTTCAAATAAAAATATTTGTGTCAATACATATATAATAAAGCAGTAAATAAAAATAAATAAATTAGCAAAATAAAAAATAAAAAAAAAGATTTATATTCTGTAATGTTCTGCATAGAAAGCCAATCTTATTCATTTTTCATGAAAAAAATTCTAAGTCAACACAGATGATAATAATAAAAAATTATAAATTATTTTTCGTTTTTTTTTCTTTTTTGTTTTGTATTGTCTATTACTTTTATATTTTGATAACTAGGTTACTTTTTATAATTAATATATATATAAATAAATCTTAGATATAATAAAATATCTTTATCTAACAACAATATATATATATATGATAATATCTGTAATATAGTCATATAATCATAACACATAAAAATAACATAAAAAAGCTCATTTCGGCAAATTTTAAATTTTTGCCCTTTTCAATATGTCGTAATTACAAATATACATATATTTTATATATAAATTAATATATATATTTTATATATATAAATTAATGTTTTATGAAAACATTTGTTTCAATGTAAAAATTAATAACTAACCTCTAAAGAAAAAGAAATTAACATACATAGATAAATGATTCAAAGCAAGAAATTTCTAATTTACTAACAATATAGTAGTGATTATGCAAATAAGATTCGAAAAATAGTAAAAAGCACTAATGAATTATCTACACATATCTAAATTAAAAATAAATAAATGAATAAATATTATAAAAACGAATGGTAAGCAAATTAATGCGTATTTAGGAAGTTGGATTAAGAGAATGAAAAGAAAAATATAATAAAAGTTATTACAAAACAATGAAATTAATTTTGGGCAAAAAAACTGATTAAATGCTTTGTCTGAAATATGATGTTACATATATGTAAACAGAAAAAAAAAAACTAGAAAACCCATTTGAAAACTTTTGAAATAAAGGAATAGAAAGATAGTAAGAATAAATTAAAAATCAAAAAAAAATTTTTTTTTAAAAAAAAAAAGAGTTTAAAAAAGAATAACATTGAAAATAAAAATTATGAAAGCAAATTAATTATACTTTTGAAGACAAAAATATTTTGAAAGATATATTTAAAAGACTTTACAATAGATAAAAAAAAAAAATACCAAATTATTTTTGAAATACAAATAGACATGCATGCTTATTTAAAACTGAAAGATAGAAATAAACATGAAGATAAGTGCTAAAAAATATATGGAAGGCAAATAACTTATTATGACAATTAATGATCAGAAACATACATAATCATCCCAAAAGGAAAATTGAATATTCATACTCTAAAGCTGGTCTTCAACCTTTTCACACCTGTGGACCGGCAAAAATAAGGATAAGATTTCGTGGACCGGCAAAAGTTTACAGATAAATTTTCTTAAAGATGTAATCTGCTTATGGAGTTGCTTACTTTCACATGCTGAACACTCTTTCTCGAGTTGCGCAGTCATACTGCTACAGAAAACAGTACAATAATAATCATTCTCATTAATGTGCTTGCATTTCTACGTTTATTATTTGTTAAAATATGCAAGAATAAAATGTTATTCACCTGAACGTTGGGAAATATCACAGCTAGTGCAATTACATGATTATGATAAATGTATTTAATGTTAAATATACAAAATGAAGTTTTATATATATATGGAAATTGTCTTTTGATAGTAGTAAGGGAAAAATAGAAATAGTGTAATTAAAATCACCATACAGCCAAAAAAAAAAAAGTCGCCGTATTTTAAATTTGAAAAAGTAAAACAAAATGTGTAAAAGTCTGAAGTTTTGATGTTATTGTAATTTTTTTTTTTGTGCTGGTGTGTTGAGAGGATCAAAAAATGTAATTAATACAAAAAGTTTTTTTAAAAAATGGCAAAATAGACATCGCATAATAGAAATAAAGAATAAAGGGGAAAAAAAAATCGGCGTATAGTCGCAGTGTTTTAAAAAAAAAGACAACGAAAGTTGAAAAAGTCAAAAGTTTTGATCTTATTTTAATTTTTTTTTTTTTTTTGGGGGGGGGGGGTTGGAAATACTTTGTCTTCAAGACCAAAGTTATTTTTTGTTTGTTTTTATTTTTAAAAAAAGGTAACAGAAATTGATTTTAAAAATAAAAGTTTTAGTATTTTAGCGGTATACAAATAAAGCCCAAAAAAATATCGCCTTATATGCCAAAAAAAAGTGGGTGTATTTTTAAACAAAAAAAAAACGAAACTTGAAGTTTTGATCTTATTTTAATTTGGGGTGGGGTGTATTGAGAAATATTTTTTAAAAGTTAGAGTCAGAAGTTATTTTTTGATTTTTATTTTTAAAAAAAGGTAATAAAAATTTATTTCAAAAACAAAAGTTAATGCCAAAAAAAAAATCACTGTATAGCCAAAAAAGAAAAACACTAAAAATGAAATATTAAAAGGGAGTATAAACAATTTAAGAGATCAAAAAAAGTCACGTTACATTTTATTGTTTTAACACATAAACAACACCGACAAGCGGCCGTGATTGGCTATCAAAAGACAAACGGAGTTTGTATAATAAAAAACTTTTTTTTTTTAATTTTGAATTTTTTTAGAAAAATAATAAAAAATTTAATTCTATCCCCCTCCCCCCTAAACATCAGTGATAAATAGAAAAACAAATTAATTTATGTATGATTGATTAGATTTTGTTGTTTTTTTTTTTAATGGGTAAATATGCGATGAAAAAATAAATAAAAATTATTTATATTAATTAAAAGTTGAAAATCTTATTATTTTGTTATTACAAATCTAGCGCAGACCGACAGAAAACTTCGGCGGACCGTGGTTGAAGACCACTGCTCTAGAGCTAAAATAAAACTCAAAAGCAAAAAGCATAGAACAATTATCATTATTTGATTCTACAATGTCATTATAGTCTTTCAATAGTTTAATTGCAATAAAAATTATATCAAAAATGTAGTTGCAAAAGCCAAGACTGTATCTTTCTAATCTTTTTTTTTTTTTTCAAAGTAAGAAATATTTAGTTGGAATCAAAAGCAGTTTCCATACAATATACCCACTATGTTCCTTGATCTATTCTTCAAATACTCATACTTTCTCCATTAATGAATTAAATAAATGAAAATATACTTTTCTTTCTGAAGAAATGTGATCAACTGAATTCCTCTACATTGTAAACAATTTGATATCTGAAAATTTTAAGATTGTTATTTTTGAAGCAAACTTTCAATACTATCACTGATGATAAATGTATATTTTTTTTATTTTGATCATAATACCTTTTATCATAAAATTTTATTTTACAGAAAATCACCTAATATATGTTAATTGCTCTTATCATCTCATTGATATGACGTTTGCTTAATGACAATAAGTAATTCACTTAAATTAATGTAAAATGTTTAAATACAAAATTTACTATAACTTACCTTCAATTTATTATTTAATACTTCATTAGAAGAAACATGGTCATTTTTATGCCTTTCTAACTGTGAACACTTTTTAGCTAAATCTGATTAAAAAACAAATATATATACATATATTAAAATATCACAGAATAAATATTACAATTCTCAATTAAAAATGCAATAAGATCAAGTTTATAATTATTTAAAAAGTGTTAAATTATCAAACTAATATATCTAAGCCAAATCTAGATAGTTTTAAATTAGAAATTATAAAAATATTTGGGATATTATTGTTTATCTAATAATTGTTATGATTCTTAAAAGTAGGTATTTGCAATACAATAACCATAATTTCAGATGCAAAAAATCAGTTTTATATCATGAAAAGAATTGGAGTATTACTGAAAAATATCAGACAAGAACATTTTCTATAAAATTAAAGATCTTTGATAAGATTAAGTTATATTACTGAAAAGAATTTACCTTATTGTTACATTTTTATTTATAACTGTCAAACTCACTCCACTCACAACTTTGACACCATCCACTTCAGATAAATACAATAATGATTATTACTAATCATTTACTAAACTAGAGATTTATCTCTAGCACAGACATAAACTTTAAACCTCAGTTAAAGATTAATATATCTGATTTTTTTATTTTAATTTATCTTATAAATGGTGAAAAAATATTAACAAAGTTGAAATGAACTTTACTGCTTGAAAGTTCAAAAGAAGTTTGAATGGTGAAAGTGATAACTGAGAGTGATTTGTAGTTCTTAAACATCAAAATCTGCCATTATACCAATGCACCAAACCATGCAAAACATTCACTAAATAATAATTACATGTTATCACAATGCATATTGTAACGCTCAGAAAACGTGTGACTCGTAAACATAGTGCAGAATTCGACCACCATACAGAACAGCAGCACCATCGAGTAGCGAAGCCACCCGTGGTACTGAGTTCGAACATAGTTTATCGGTTCCACAATACAATCCATGAAACAACGCATCTGATGCGACATTAGTAAATATTTCCTTAGGCACGGTGGTCAGGGATATGCAAGAGACTCATGATTTTATTCTCGAGTTAGCCAATAATCAAACTAATATTAATTAAACATTCAGATTTACATAATCGAGGAAATAGTATATAGAATGGGTATCGAATGAATGAAACGTAACTGCAGACGTATAGTTTAAAATTATTTATTAATACCTTTTAATAAGATCATTTACTAACAATATTTTGTGGATTTAAAGCTTCAGTAGCGGGATTTGCGACACGATTATATTTTAAAGAATACATTTATTTGAAGGCGTAATCTAGCTACCTAAAATTCTCGAGTAAGTATTTCTAATGCATGCCTGGAGGGATTTATACCTTTGCAATGCAAGAGTCTAAAGTATGGGTTATAAGAGTAATGGCAGACATATATTTATTTAATTAAAATATTTATTTATAACTAAGGGCAAACATTTATTTAAGAGTGAATTACGAAGATAATGCAGAGGCTGAGTGATATATAGAATAATAGAATTGAGTGAAGGAACACGTGGTACGCTTTAGAAAGGCGATATGGAATGGCAGTATATTGAAACTGCAATGCCGCGAATGGGTTTATAAGAATGTCGGGCTGGTCTCTGCCTCGACCCGACGAAGTAAGGTGTCACATAAGCATAACCAGGGACAAGCGGTACGTGTCGCAATTTGCCGGCTGGCTGCATGACATTGTCAAATCCCACGGGAGCACCCATTATGCCCGCTTGTGTAGGACGACTGGGGTTAATTTCAACCCTGAAGAATCCGGAAATTTCACGGCAGAATGGGTCATCGCGTCTCTAAAACGTAGCACATGTATACTGTATAAACGATTATGATGAGATTTAAAATAGATTTCTAACTAGGCCCTGCATTATCAACATTTACTAAAGAACATTGGCGACTCTCAAAGAAATGTAATTTGATGGAATTATTCATTAAGATTTAATATATACAAAACATATCTAAACTGGGAGTTATTACAACTAATATGCCAGCCATTTGTGAAGTTGTAGACCCCTGCATTACAATAAATGAAGCATTGAATGCGTGTCAATTTATATGAAAGTTAAGTTAGTTATGAAAGCAAATATTAATGAAAATTTGACACGCATTCATTGTTCCAAGCGATCATAGATTTAAACTTTGAAAATTGAGACAATTATGAGCAGGCAATAATTAAATAATAACTATAGATAAAATGTAGATTTGAGAAATACGCACCCAAGAAAGATAGAGTGAGGTAAGCTAGATTATTAGAGAAATTTACACATTAAATTAATTATTCAATTTTAGTTATACAAATGATAGTTTTTACATTTTATAATTTAGATAAGTATTATGAAGAAGAGCTATAGCATATTATTAGATTTCTCTAGAGTTTGAACACAGACAGGTACCTGTTTTATAAGAAGTTTTCTGATTCCATTAGTTTAGCAGCAAAAAGTTCACGAGTGGCAATTCTTTCTTGTATTTAGATATTCATTTAATTTCATGGCAGCAGCAGCTTTCTCATTCATTTCAGGCAGCAGATCTTCATGGTGAATTTATGACGGGCAATGGAAAGTTCGGCATCCGATAGGCCATCTCCCGATGGAGAATAATCTAGGTGCTTTACTCGGTCATACCTTGGCAGGAACAAATTATTTTATTATTTTTGGAGACTCTCAGTGATCGAGAGTAAAGCTAAAGTTTAAGTGAATGTCTCCAGCAAGTCTAAGATGGCCTCTTTTTTTTTTTTTATCTTGATCTTTCACATTTTTGTTAAGATATTTTTAGGTTCTACTTAATCTGCCCTGAGGATAATCAATGCATTTTGTTGGTTTTTTAATTAAAGAAAGCTGCCGTTCTATTGTTTACATTTTAAATTTACTAATTATATTCTGGGGAATTTTTCTTTAATTAATCTATTATCTATCACTGACCGATGCTTTTCAATTTCAAAGACAAAAAGAAAACATAAGATTATTTTAACTTTTAATTAAATATTACATCAGATTTTTTTAGAATTATTATTAAACGAAATTTAAACAAAGCAATAAATACGAACTTTATAATCCAAAATAAATGATTAAAATTATACAAAATTATATAGCTAAAGAAATCTAAATTATATGATTTTATCCCTATTTACTGCCTTTAATTTGAGATCGAAATGTGTGCGTGTTTATGCTGAATTCTACATATATTTATATATTTTTAATATTGTTACACACACAACTCGATATCAAAAAGTTTAAATTTGGGCGGGATAGACCGGTCAGTGAGAGACAACAGAAAAAGGTAAAACTTAAGATTCGAAACGAATCTTACTGTTTCAATATCTTCATCAGAAATAAAATCCACATCTTCTTTTATGAAGCTGTAGTAATACAAATTATGAATCACATTTGTAAGAAAGCAAAATATCTTTTGATCAGCAATAAAATAGTGAATAAAATGATGATAAAATAAGATATTAAAAATATAAATTTTGTGAAATAAAACTATGCATAAAATAATAACAGTAAATTGAGATGTTAATTAGATTAAATCACAAGAAAGAAAATTTAACAGAAAAATTAGATGCATAGAAAAATTACAATATAATTGAAGATCCAACATATAGTAGAATAAAACACTTTGCCTGAAAAATGAACCAATAATGAAAGTAAAAATGTTAAATTATTAGTTAAGAAAATGAATGTATTGAAAAAAGGAAAGAATAAATATTTATTACGATAAAGAGAATATATATAATTCTTTGGTAATACATATTTTTAAAGATTATTTAGCACTAAAACTATGATATCAATATTGTACACATGTAATATATTCTGACTATAGGCATACAACTTATAGCAAATACAAAATAAAAATAAATCATTGAACTTCCAATCATTTTAAGAGTAAACATAAATATCAAAAAATCTCAGAATAAAACTATAATGGTACAATTTCTCAACCTTTATAATCATCACTGCCTGATAAAAAGTAATTCACGTGATTCAAATCATCTTTTATAAGCCTTTCTGTCTATTGTTTTACTGCTCAAATACTCATAACTATTTCATTCCTTAAAATCATCAATCAATTTCTTTCTTCTATTAACTTTTCCTCATACTCTCTACAATCACTTTAAGCATATCTTTTATAATTTCTTTGCCTCCAGTACATATCCAATCTAATCCCTCATCACAATTTCCTCAATAATATTTTTTTTAACATTTTTACATCATTAATTTTCTTTGCAATTTTTCTGTTCATTCATAATCTTCACTTGACTAAAAAAATCTAGTTAAATGATATGGATTCTGGAAGTCAGTATATTTTCTTAGTATTTATTAATACTATGATGCTTGAAGTATAGTAGAAATAACAAAGATTTCACAAAATGTAACAATATGCATATGAATTTTTAAAAAAAAGAGTTTAAAAAAACAAAACTTTCATGCTAGTTTATAAAGATAAATAGATGTACTTCATCCTTAGTAAAATTTAAAATCTATATTTAAAATAGAATGAAATGCAATAATTTCTAGCCTGATAAAAAAACAATGAATATTTGTATATTTATTGAAAGACTGTTATGAATTAGCACAGGTTAAAATTATAGAGCTTGGAAATTAAGCTTATATAATTTGCAAAAATATATAGCAACTGAGAAAAATGGGTGACTTGGCTTTAATGAAAAAAATTGTTATGTTAAAATGCATATTAAGATTCATCATTGTATTTTTTTAATATCTAAAACTTTGCATTTGAAATATAATGGCAATAATAATGGTTTCTTTAAAAGTTTACATTTATTAAAACAAAAAATTCAATCTTGGTCTTTATAATAAAGAATAACAGTTCCATTAATAAACAAATTAGTTATTTAATCTTTTGGAAAGAAAATTTTGATCATCAAACTAGAAATGTCTTTCATTATTTAGAATATAATTAATTGTGTAATTGATATATTATAGAGCTTTGAAAAAAGCATTTAGATATCTTTTATTAGCTCATCACAAATGGAAATTAATAAAATCCATTATGCTGTTCTTTCATATAAATTACAATAAATAATAAAAATCATATAGGCTGTATAATTATATATATTATTAATAATTATACATAAAAAGCTTTTTTTGGCATTTAAAAAGGGCACAAAACCATGTGCCGAAAAAGGCTTTTTTTATTATTTGTAATTATTATTAATATATAATTATATAGCTGTTATATATAATTTTTTATTATTTATTATAATTTATTAGCTCACTGTGAAAAACAGTTATAAAATGTTATATACTTGAAAAAAATTCTCAATTGCAAACTATGATAACTCAAGCTTATTCTGATTTATATTCAGTGATGTTTAGGCTTGGCACAGCTGATAAAAAGGGTTCTCCTGAAAACAATCTTATGAATCCTATATTGTCATGGTTTTGAATTCAGGATTTGGCTATTATATATAACATATTATATGTTATTTTCAGAACAAATTATAAAAAAGGCTATATATGCTCTGGATCAGAAAATATTCAAAATACATACATTTAAAAGTGTGTGTGTGTTACAATAATAATGCATCTTGCCATCATATATACAACTTGAGTTTGAATCCGGGTCAAGTAAATTTGAAAGTTTTTTGATAAGCTTAGAATTTTAGTTACACAGTTCAACTCAGCTAATGATCCAACATTGTTCAGTAAATGAATATCACTAATTAAAAGATAAAACAAGTATGGAAAACCATTCAAATTCTCATCATTCAACAAATAGCAAGCTTGGTAAGTAGTCTCTCCTTCAGTTTTTCTATTAGGGGCTATTGGAGAGATCTTTATTTTGCAATGCTTACAGAAATTGCACACAAATTCTTTTTAGAGAAAAATTAAAAAAAAAAAAGACAGTAATAGTTAAATTTAAATGGGGTATAGCAGAATTGGATATTTTCAATAAAAATATATTATATCAAAACCATAATGGGTTTAATAAACCAACAAAAGAACTGATCAATAATTAATTAGTCATATATAAGATATAATCATCTCCTGTATTTAATATTTTCAGAAATTACCATTTCAATATTTTGTGTCAGAAATGAATAAAAAAAAAACTAAATTATCTAAATTTCAATTTTTTAGTTTACAACGCAACTGCACCAGTGCTTCAATCACAAACATTCCAAATAAATGGCAATTGCTATTTTCTTTGTAGCTATAATTTTTGAATTTAATATTATTTAGCTTTTACATTTAATAAATAAATTTTCATCATAAGAAGTAAGGAGGATATAAAAGAAGTTAAATTTTATTTACTTATTTTTGACAAAGTGATATTTTAATGAATATAATTTTTAAAAACATTTGTCAATTTTACTTTCCATAAAATCATTTACAAATGAGAGAATAGAATAAAATTACTTAGTTAATTTTACTTGTCCTTTTAAAAGAAAAAAGATAGATATCCTTTTATTTATTAACTGAAAAGTCTTCTTTTATTTTTATTTTTTTTCAAAAAGGCATAGATTTTTGTGAATATAATTTTTAAATAATAATTCTGCTCATAGATGAATGTACATACTAAAATTGTCTGCATTATATATATATATATGAATGTCAAAGTATATATATGTGAGTATATGGGTTTCTATTATCTGCAAATTTTAGTATTCATGACAAAGGCTTGAGAAGTAAGTGACATATATATGAAGATACTACTGCATGTGAGATATACCACCATAAATTTAATGTAAAACTTACAAATTATTTGAAAATATTAGCAATTTTTTAAATGCCTCAAGTTTAAATGCAATCAATATATTCTATTAAAAATATTTACACAAAAGCAGAATTCAAAAATAGTACATTCCTTAATGAAAAAAGCAGAGTATTCAAGAAAGAATAAATAAAAAAATACTAATGATGATATAGGAAAATATAACATGAAATATCTGGAAAAGCAATAGAAAATAAGTCTCAAAGATGTAAAAAATATTTTAAGGAAATATAATAGGGGGAAAAATATAACAAAGTAATATGCATAATTAGAACATTATTTGAATGATCGTGTTTTTTTAAATAAAAATGTAAGTAATGCAATAAAACTTATAATGAATAGAAAAGGCTCAATAGAATTATTGAATCATTAAAGATATTTTAAATAAAACAGATGAAGAAATAGATAAATTATATATATATCAAATGTTTAAAAGATAAGATAGATAACTGGAAGATTGCAATATCGATATTAATACTTAAAAGAAATTTAATAAGATATTATAAATTAGATTTACAAGTTCTAGGTAAGATATTTGTACTAAAATTATTTTCAGAGAACTTTGGACTAAAATCAATCAAAATAACATATTGGATATTAAAGTAGTTATAACACAGTAGATTAATATCCAAATAATAAAAATACATATATATTTTTTTAAAAATCAATAACTATGAATTGCAATTTTTCAATGAACTTATAAAATACAAAAAGCCATTTGACTCTTAAAAATATTTCTAATGCAATTAAATCTTTGGAACAATCATGATATGGATTCGGAATATTATAAAATTCTAAAAAATATTTAACAAATTGAAACAGAAATAATTAGGTTAAATGAAAACACAAAGATTTATCTCTCTAAAACATTTTCGTGAAATTTTGTGGGAATTAAAATAGAAATAAAAAGTAAACAACAGATATTTAAAAAGTCACTTAGATTTTTGTACAGGATGTAGTTGCTTTCATAAGAATGCTTTAAAATTGCAAGGAAAAATTATAAGATCTATCAGATAAAAACAAAAAGATAAGATTAAAGATTAATTTTAAAAAACTAGAATAATGTTCAATGGTCTTTAAAAAACAAAGAAAAATAAAGATCATTAATAATGAATTAAATCTTGAAAACTATAAATGTCTTGGTCAAATTATTAATGTAGTTGCAAATCTAATAGATAAAATTAATTATAGATTTAAGCGTGAATGAAATGTTTTTGTTTTTTTTAATTTACTATTAAAAGAAAATATATGTATTTGATTGAAAAGAAAGAACTTAAGGGATTAAAACTTATAGAATTAATAGAAGAACAATACAGAGATTGTAGATCATACATTGAGAGATAAGAGAATATTTATGATTGGCTTAACAAGAAGAAGTTAAAAGTAAAATGCTTAGTTAAAAGAAAAGCACATATCACTGATATTAGTTAAAAGATTTGTTACTGATATACAGCTGGGTTCAATATATTTCTATAAAAAAATAACAATAGATGGACATCTTAAATTTTAAACGGAAGTTTAAGTAATTGTAAGAGACTTAGGGAAAAACCACATATGAGATGGACGAAGAAGAAACTATGAATCAAAAAAACTGGGATAAACTTGAGATCTACATCCTGCAATAAACTGATGTTAAAAATAATGATTTATAAATTATCTTTTCAGCAGATATTAATTGATCCATTTCTAGAATTCACGATCTAAAAAAAATGAATAGAATGAAAGATAATACATGGCAAGGTAGCCAGATTCCTATGATAGGTTTCTAACTAATTGACTTTCTATTGGGAAAAGGCAGTAAATGTGCACTGATTTTTTTTTCGAAGCTAGCAATTTAAAAAGTCAAACACCTTAAGTTTTTGAATGCATGCCATCAGCTCGTATAACAACAAAATTTTAATACTAATACAGCAAACTATTTTCTTCACTTTTAAAAAAATATTATTTTTATAATCTAAATAATGCACATAGAGAGCGTACCAATAGCTCTAACAAGCTCGTAAATTAACAAGTGCGGTTATGAGAAATATTTAAAATCTCTATCCAGAACACTCTTATCTCCAGACCATGGTTTCGGGCTTATGGCCCACGTCAGTGGAGAGCTAGAATATTCGGACACTAGACCTAAAATATCAACTCAAAAAACCAGCACTTATTTCAAACGTATATTTAAGAAGAAACTCTGAATTTTTCGGACATGAAAATGTCTTTAAATCCAGCTATCTAACTTAAATAGCTATATGGGACTGAAGTATATTCAGATCTACCATATTCTAATAGGCTCAGCATAGCCAAAGCCTTAAAGGTAAAATTATAATAATTAATAATTAATTATTAATCTAAATAATAAAAAAATGAGATGCATAAAGAGAAATCGAATGTTACAAAATTCAAAAAGCTTTTACATATTGTAAATCAACTTTTAACTTATTATTTCAATATCAATATTATGTGAATAATTTTTAATCTCAATTTTAAAATATATTTTAATTTTTGCCATTTCTTTTTATTCATTTTTGAACAGCATGATTTCACTTTTAATAAATAAAAAAATTAATTAATTCAATATAAAATAGAAAAAATAAAGTGCACAAATTATTAAAAGAAAAAAAAAAAAAAGTATTGTGAAAATGAAAATCTTGAGTGAGACATCAAACAAATATCACTAAAATTGGATTGGGCATATTGCTAGAGTAGATAACAGTTGAGTTCTTAAACTGGAATCTTGAGAAATTGTAAAAGCTACAGAAATTAACCTACAAACAAGAAAGTACTGAAGAATTATGTAGAAGAGAACAATGGACTGGGAAAACTGAAATATACATAGAGAGACATCTTTAATTGGACAATTAAATAATGGTTGGAAATGATAATAGTAATGATTATAAACAATAATCTTCATTCTTTCCTCTAAAGGATAAAAATGATAATTTTATAACTAATGTGTGATTGTGAACACTGCACTTTACTTTTTAATTCAAATATTTTAAAAAATCTTAAAAAATAACTTGTGATTACACTTTAAAAAACAACAACACTTTTATTTATTAATTTAACTGAAATTATTATTTAAAATAACTATAATTAGAAATTGAAATAATATGCAATTTGAAAATTACATTCCAATATTATTGATTATAATGCAATATTATTGATTATAATGAGTCATAACAAAACAGTAACTTTGATAAATCATTTTTAATAAATAATAAAAATAAATGCATTATAAATTAATTAAACAGAAGTATAAATTACAAAACTAAAATTTACATTCTGATATTATTACTGGTTACATAGTTAAACTGATAGGTTATTTTTAACAAATAACAAACCAAATATTACCAAAATCACACTTTTCTTTACTTTGCTGTAATATCCTATATAAATACAATTTATCCAAACCACTTCAAATACTTTTTAGCAAAACCCTTTATTTGCACATATATACATACATCTATATTTTGACTTTCTGAAGAAGACTGCAGGGCAATCGAAATGTAGGTGTATGTATATATGTACAAATAAAGAGTTTTGCTAAAAAGTGTTCGAAGTGGTTTGGATAAATTGTAACAAAACCAAATGCTTTATAAATTAAGTAAGATATCACACCCACTGACACTCCTCCCCCCAATGGCAGGCCTAGGTCATGGACCTCACTCATTGCCAACATCCTACAAAAGGCTGGCTTTGCTATACCATCCATCAACAGCAAACTAAAGTACTGGGAGGTTTTCAACCAGACTGCAGACTTCTCCATTGTGTCCCCTACCTTCCTCGGACTTACCAATGCCCAACTAATCCGCAAATTCAAAAGATGGTCCCTTGAAGCAAAATTCCTTGATTTTCTCCTCAAAATAAATCTTCACTCCCTTCCCACAAATCAATTTTTGGTGAACCGTAGGGGTTTCACCAAGATCTCTCCCATATGCTAGCTCTGTAAAACTGACAATGAAACCATCCAGCACTTCCTACTTAAATGTCCTTTTCTGCTTGGCACGAGAAATGTCATCAACTCCTACCTTTCCTCGCACAGAAATACCATCTTCAACCTCCAAGAACCCATAGAAACAGGGGTCTTTGCAATCATTAGACTGTCAATTTTTCTCATCTATGCTCTCTGGTTGCTCCAATGTGCCATCATCCTTGACCAGAGAGTACTTTCAGTAAATCAAAAGCTCTTGGACTTAATTCGCACTCTCAAAACCCGAGACACCAAACTAGCTCCATCTCCACTCCTCACAGACACTTGGGCAATCCTCCAACTCCCATCCTCTCAGCCTCTGCCATAGGACTCAATCACAAAGACATGCTCTTCTAGCCAGCCTGAACTACACACCAATTCCTCTCTCCACTTCCCATTCCCTTTTACATGTATCCTCCCCTCTTACCATTTTGTTCCTGAAATTTCATTTGTTTCACTGTATCTGTTTTTTTCTTGATGAATAAACATCTCATCACTGAGAAAAAAAAACTGAAGATATATATAAATCATAAAACTAAAATTTATTTACCATCATATTTTGATTTTGCTTTTTGAAGTAATATGAGATACTTTTTCACACTTTTTATCAGCTCTTCCTTAGACATCAAATCAAACTGGAAAAAAAAAAAAGTTTCCAAATTAAATAATATTTAATGTACAAATTTTGCTCTAAAGACAAATTGTAATAAGCAAATAAGATATTACGATCGAGAGAACATTAAATCATTATTAACAGTTTATATGCAAACCATAAATATTTTCAAAATCATCTCTCTGTAAATCATTAAAAAAATTACAATAATACATGGATTCACAGGGCAATAGTTTTTCAAGTCCCATTTCTTATTCAAAATTCAATATCAAATAAATTTCTAAATGTACAAAAGTACATATATATATAATTTGCAATTGAATTGTGAAATAAAATGAAATTTTTGTTTAGCACAATTAATAAGTGCTTCTGAAACTATGTCTCCTATATCAGAGTGTTACTATAGCTTTTCAAAAATTATAGAAATAGAACCTTAATAACTTTATTATTTATAAGATTATACTTCATTCCACAATTGTAATTTTATTACATTTCAATAAGAATGAGAGACTTTGTTTGTTTGGTCATTAAAAAATGAGTGAATCTGAAATCATGCAATATACAAAATACCTTGCAAAACATGTTTTAAATTATGCATAAAAGTATTTTATTCTTTTATCACTAGAAATATGTTACAGAATATTGTTCCTAGAACAAAAACTTTCCTTATTATATAATTAAGATTAATCCTGCAATGGTGGTGCAATAAACTCCATTTATCTGCCAGTTAAGTACAATTTGCAGTATATGCTGATATTGAAAATGAGTTTAAACAGTATTGATGAAATAAATATAATTATAGCGATGAATATAGCTAGAATTAGGTAACAAGCCATGCAGTAAACTGTTGTTAATAAATGTTCAGAAAGTTAATTGATTATGAAGATAATGATTAAAATATCAGTATAAAAATTTCAATAGCTAATCAGATTTTTTGTGGGCCTGTAAAATAATATATTAAAAATTTTTTAAAAGACATTTATCACTGCAAGGAAATTGACTTAAAAAGATGAAAATATTACTAGTGAAAGAATAAATCAGGTTATGCAACTCTCCTACACTAGTAATGAGTGATACTATATATAAGTGATGCTAAGAGTAATCTTTATGAGATATCTTTGGTTGTGATAAAAAGACTAGATATGCAAATAATTTGATTTCAAAAATATTTTTTTTATAGTTAGAATGTAAAAGAATGTTCAAGAGCAATGAATTTCAACATTGCAAAAAGAGTCATAATTAAAAATGTAAATGCAAACAAAGTTACTTTGGATAATTACATATTTTGAATATTGAATTTATTTAACATATAATTTGCTTCCTGTATTTGGAAAATTGAATGCACAGATCTGTTTATTTAGCTTTTTTTTTTTAGATTTAAATCCTGCATAAATGTTTTGGTCTGATTTCTGATTATATACAATGTTCATCATTTGTAGCATTTTCTTTACATAAAAAATCTGCTATATGTGCATAGCTGATTTATGCAATTACAAAGAGTAGCCACAATCATATAATCAATTCAGCCATTGATATTTTCAGGAAATGAGCTATTGTCAGAATTTATGTTATTTTAATTTATTCATATTGTATTTAAAAGATATAATTTATATTTGTTGGAATAATTGATACTCCATAGGCACATTAAGTTTTGCTGCAGGTTTTTATTGGAAAAATAAAAATACATTAGCATTCACTAATACATAAGTTATTTCAATATTATGGTGAGAAGATCCTAAATAGAGTAAAGCAGCTATATTTTGACATTACTGATCAGCCTTAGTAATGTAAAGAGAGTAAATATAATTTTATGCAGGCTAATTATAATAAAAGAATTTGATATATTAATTAAAATAGAGGTTGCTTTGGCTTAAAAAGTTTTAGTTGGAAAGAAGGCAAAACCAATTAGTTGATAAGAAGAATTTTATTTATAAATTCTGTAAATAATGTTATGGTGTATTTAAATTATAGGCAGCACAATATGGAGAAAGAAAGAAAGAGAAATAATTGTTGCTGAGATATTATGAGATAATTAGAATTTTTTATTAATGGGTTAATTTTCTGGATACACATCTCCTAATAGCAAATTAATTTTGAAAGCTTTTAGATTCTTAGTTAATTAAAGAGCTGGATGTATGCATGGAGAAAAAATATTCACTAGAATGGATTAATAACAACTGAATAGATGTTTGAAAATAGGTAAAACAGATCTATTCATACATCAATTGAATATGGTGCATTAAGCACTTGGGTAAAGGTTTCAGTGAAAGTAAATCAAGTTGATCTAATTTCCTATTTAAATTCTGTATTATTCAGCAGTAATTGGGCTTAATATCACCTCCAAATATTATGATTATCAGGATTTGGAGAGTTATTCTTTGTGGTATGTGTAGATTATATCAAAAATCTTTGATTTCACTGTATAATAAATAATATATAAAAAATTACAATACAAGCATCATTACCATCACCGTCATTTTGAACCATTATCATGTTTAAATAGGGAATAAACATCACATGATCACTATTTCTTATGCTTGCTCTTAACTGTTATTAGAACAGGCAAAACTCTCTATACGTATTGCCACTCAGTGCAAACCAGAGTAATCAATGGATGCCAGAAAGCTTGTGCATAAAATCCCCATCTAGTTATTTGGTTATTAAAGAACCAAAGACACCAAAATGTATGGGTACTGAACTGAGTTCAGACTTATATGACTATATAAGCTGATGAGATTGGATTGAAAATATTATAGTGTTTTCAATTTAAGTCTCATAGTTTTGTAATTGAGATAAAGGGCGGCTGCTGGAGAATTGCATTAGATCCTAAAATCTAGGTGCAGTGCTCTCAGATCCAAGGCTCCTCACTGACGAAGGCCACAAGCCAGAAACTAGTCTGGGGATATTGGATGAGTAGACACTAGATGGGGATTGTATGCACAAGCCTTCTGGCATCCATTGATTACTCTGGCTTGCACTGAATGGCAATATGTATAGAAAGTTTTTGCCTGTTTTAATGTTTAAATAATGTTTGAAATTTGTAATTTCTTAAGGCAAAATCTAATATTAATAAATAAAATATACATTCTGAATAGAATGCATGTTATTTTTATAAATAAGTGTGATTTCTTCTCTTAAGCTATCAATTACTGAAGGAGAGTTACTATTAGAAATCCTGGTCTCGATTAATGTATCAATATCGGTGAAATGTATTTTGATAAAATAATTGATTTGCTTTATCTTGTTACATTTTATTCCTATTAATATTGATAGTGTCAATGTGAATTGGATTATTGATATGTTATTACTTTTTTTTAAAGCTTTTTACTCTTTATGTCAATTTATTTATGACCAGTGACATAATCTTATTATTAAAAAGTTTGTATTCAAATTTTCCAATTCCATCTATATCTTATTATGATTATTCTTCTAACTTGATTGCATCATTATCCCATTCTTCATTAAAATTCTGGTAACTAGGTATTTAGGATTAGTTTAATTTAGAATCAGTAGAAATAATAGACAAGTTCATAGGAGAAGCAGTCACAAAAGTTTGAATATTGTTGAAAACATTGTTGAGATGACTACTTAACAAATAAAGTTCTATAAAATAATTCATTGTCTGCATAACTTTAAATGTTGTTGCAACTGCACCAGCTCAGGTTCTAGGCATACAGTTTTTATTGCATTAATGATTAATTTCCTATTAAATTTATGATATTTTATGCATTCTGCTAAATTATGTAAAAGTCAATGTGACTAAGACAGTCACAATGGAAGCAAAATACCTTTGAGCTATAAAGAATAATTTTTATTGGCATTTGCCAAAACATAATTTGATGAAAAACTTTGTAAATCAGGAATCATCTTTAATTTTATCCTACAAGTACTGGTTAATATCAAGTATAGAATATTTGAATTATTGCATGCAATATATCTACCAACTGGCCTTTGCAATTTCTTGTTTAAGGATCTATTAATCAAAGTTTAATAAAGTATGAATAACACTGCCATAAATTATAGGCTATTCATATTTGATTACATGGAATATCTTTTTTCTAATTGGGTGTTAGATGGTGTTGTCAACTATTTCTCTATGATATTTAGAACTGTATCTATACTTTTGAAAATATAAGATGCAAATGCAGCTATTGATTTAACAGTATAAATTTGTTATATTGATTCGGAAGTCATTTAATTCTGGCTTATCATCAGTTATCAAATCAAAGTGTAAAATATGTGAAGAATAATCTTCTGTAACAATCATTCAATTTGTTAAATATTAATGACAAAGGAGTTTTTTTGCAGACAAGTTTTTTCTCTAATGGTAATAAATTTAAAAATTTTTGTCTAATAAACTGAGTTTCAATTTATAAAAAAAAAAAAATCAATGAAATCTCATCTCATAATTCACACTTTCTTAAAGTAACTCAGAAATATTGAAGTTTGATTTTCTTGAAATACCAGTTGTTGTTTTTTTCATGATATTTATCACTGTTTTCTGTTTCTTGAATTCAAGAATTAAGTTTGCACAGTTGAAAATATATTATGGAATTTTCCTAGATAGCTAAACCAGCAAGTTCCGGGTCATGAAAAAACATCAAAATGATTTTTGATATATATATATTAGATTTAGAATAACCCCTATTTATTTTATATTCTATTTTTTTAAGATTTCATATTAACTGTATTCCAAAATAATCATATGATTAGTTGTTAGATCATGGGATAGTTAAGAGTTTTGAACCAAAAGTTTCAGCCTCTTGTGCTAAATACACAGGCGTATTTCTTATTTTTATTTCCATTTTAAATTATTTTTGCCTAGTGGTTTTCTTTCTTTTGTTTAATGATTTTCTTTTTTCTAAAATAGTATTTCATGAATAAAAAAAAAAAAAAAGATCTTATCTCAATATTTGTGAATAGTCTACCATCATTTTCAATTGACTTTTTGTCTTTTATGATCAAAGTCTTATAGCTTCATTTCAAGTTATACAATACTTATTTATTAACCTGAGGATAATCTAATTTTTTTTTTTTTTTTTTAAGTGATAAATTTTAAATATTTTTCTTTTTTACATAAAAAAAAAAAAAAATAGCATTTTCACAATAGACAATAATATGGGAAGGCCTGATACCATTTTGCGGTTAATTATTCTTTTCATTTTTAAATTTGATAAATTATAGATTGAAGGTACAATTTTTCCAAAAACAAATTACAAAAAATTTACTTTAAAATAATTTACTCTAGAGCAGGGACAACCAAACTATGATGAATGCACCAAACTTGGTGCAATGAACTTCTGATTATAAAAACAAAAAATAAAGTTAGATCTTACAAAATAATACTGTAATCAAAAACTAATACTCAGGTGGAAAAAAAATTTATAACAAAAATTCAAATTTAGTAAGTTAACCTAAAACAAAAAAAAAAAAAAACTGTTCCATAGTAATATACATGTAATTTTGAGTATTCTTTGTTGCTCTTGAAATTTTATTCTTTATAAAATTATTTAAATCAATGAAATTGAGAAAAATAAAATGAGTCACATCTGACTAATTCAAATTTGAAAAGTTCTATTTAACACCAAACATTAAAAGTTTGGTGAACAATATTTAAAATTAAACATTTTCTATAGCACATCATATTATAAAAAAAGTTTGTAAATATTAATCAAATAGTATGATACATAAGAACTCTTAGATGAAAAAACTGAAATGTGGACTAAAAAACATTGAACATAATAACATAAATGCATGAACTATTTCAAACACAATTACTGTAAATTTAATTTTTAAAAAAATATTGTGGATGACATTGTATATATCAAGTATACTTTTATTTTATAAAAATTTAATGTATTGCAAGAAAACAAATTTTAAATTTTGTTCAAAGTTAAAAATAAAATTGCTTATCTTTAGATAAACTTTTCATTTTGTACACATACAGAATATCACATTTTAATTTTCATGATTTGTCATTGGTATATATATATATTAATTACAAAAATAAAGTGCTTTACCACTTTTGTCACTTTATCACTAAATATTTAATTTTCCTATAATAGTAAATGGCAATTGATCATCAATCAGAAATACTGGTCCAAAAAAGTTGCTAAAAAATGCCATAACGAAACTGCAATTTCAAATAAAAATGATTTTAATCTTCTGTTTTCAGATCTGAATTTTCTTAAAAAGCAAACAATTTTCTCTCTTTTTGAAAAAAAATAGCCAATAAGAAATAATATTATCTATAATTAGACAATAATGCATTTACTTTTTAAAAAACAAAATCCAACAAAACATTATAAAATTAAATTTTATTCAATGAATATTATATAATATGGTTATTAAAAAATAACATAAAAGCGATAAAAATTGGTAAAAAATATAAGCCGCATAAGAAAAATCTTAAGGTAATAATTCCTAGAGAAAATTATATATCTTTTTGATTACATATTATCAATATCAAAATATTATGAATTAGAGAATAAATTATTAATTTTCACTTTTAAAAACTGTTGGGTAATTTATCTTCAAATTAGAATATAAACTGGTGATTAAAATTTTTTCCATTACAAATATTTTTTAGAGTTGTTTTTATTTCAGTGAATTTAGATTAATTCTATGGTCAACTTTTAATGCTTCTTGTCAATATCATTTCCAATTATAGAATCATTTATAAAAACTATACTTCTTACTATATCTGATAACATAAAAATTATTCTTACAAAAAATATTTATTGAGCAAAAACTAAAAAGAACAAACAACTATATGTTAATAAAAAAAACTGTTTGAAAACCAAAAAAGAATATTCAAAGTAAATAACCAAATCATACAAAAAAAAAAAAAAATTACAAAGCATAAAAATTCACTAATTGCTGATAAAGTAAAAAATCTACAAGAAAGTCAAAATTTAAATTTAAAAAAAATAAAACCTACATTTTAAAGAATTATATATAAAAAAAAATAACATTTATATAACAAAAAGAATAAAAGGAATATCAATGAATGATACTTAATATAAATAATTACTATAACTTACCTTTCCATTTTTTCCTGAGGGCTCACCAGAAGCAGCATCTTCTGTCATAGGATTGACATTGGATATGTTTTGCTGATTACTATTAGAATTTTTGATATCATAAACTTCCATTTTAATGGATTGAAGTCAGCTAGCTTTTTTAAAAAAAAAAAATTATAAAAAAACAAAATTGGAACAATAATTATTTAGCTATAAATAAACCAATAGCATTATTTTAAAATAATTAAAATATTAAAAGCCTATAAAATAAATCTTACTTGATAATTAAATATTCACTTTTTATAATTTGGATTCCAAAAATGTTTTTAGTTGTAAATTTACAATCCATTTAAATTATCTAAGAATCAATTATTTGTATTTATTGTGATACAATGTAAAAAGTGAATATCTATGTATATGGGTGTAATTCAAAGTTCTAGAGGCTATTATATCAACAGTGATTATATCAATAGAGAGAATCGTGAGGGCCAATATACCTAAAAACAATTTGCTGATAAATTAATTATTTAAAAAACTAATTTGTAGTAACAAAATTTCTTATACAAATATAATACTACATGCAGTAGCACTTCACAATAATAGCTCACAGTTTTCACTACAATGATCCTGCTTTTAAACTGTCTTTGCATATGATTTTCATCAAAATACACTAATGTTCCAATCTGTTGGGAGTATTCAAGTACAGAGCTTTGGTAATTTTCCAAACTGTATAATTACTAAATACTGTGTTTAATATTTTGGTGTTAATTTATATTTGGTGCTTACAATAAAATTAAAATCAGAAACAGCACTTATTTGAAAAATAGCTGTGAACACTTATTTTTAAAAGAAAAATGATCAAAAACATACACTACAAATTAACATGAATAGAATATTAATGCAAATATAAAATTTTATTTGAAACAAATTTATTCATAAAATTTTATTTTTTCTTATGTTCATATTTACAAAATAGAAATAATTTTTGGTTGTCATCTAATCCTTCGTGTCAGTCGCTAGAGGCGCGATTTCTAATCAAAAACACATTAATATTTTTTTATAACGTTCCTGGGCCAGCAATTCTCTATTAATATTGACTTCTTTTTTTTTTGTTTGTTTGTTTGTTTACAAAGTTTACTTTCTTTCGTTTCTGAATTATTTTTCCCAAATAATATTTTTGACGATGGTATAATAATAGTTGTTTTTTTTTTTAATTTTTATTGACGAGAGGAGGGTCTTTTTTGGTGTGTGTTCAAATAGTAATTTGTGTGTGTGTTTTTTTTTTAAATAGTATTACTGTTTTTATAAAATTGGATTGCTGAAATTTCAGAGAGAATGGGTCTTTTTTGGTGTGTGTTCAAATAGTAATTTGTGTTTTTTTTTTTTAAATAGTATTACTGTTTTTGTAAAATTGGATTGCCGAAATTTAAGAGAGAATGGGTTTTTTTTGGATGGATCTTTAAATAATAATTGACGTTACTTTGATAGGTTTCCATTTGATTGCTGACAACAATTAGTGGGAGGGGTGTTTTTGTGTACGATTAAATAATAATTTACGTTACTTTGATAGGTTTACATTTGATTGCCGACAACAATTATCGGGAGAAGTGTTTTTTTGTTTTTTTTCACGTGTGCGTGTGTATGTTTAAATAAAAATTAAAACCGTTACTTTTATCGGTTTACATTTGATTGACGACCGATATGACTTCCTTTCATTTATAAATTATGATTTTTGTTTCTACGAATAAATATTTTTGACAATGGGACAATAATAGTTGTTGTTTGTTTAATTTTTATTGACAAAAGGTTGTTTTTCGGTGTAGTTTCAAATAGTAATTTGGGTTACGTTTAAATAATAAGTTACCGTCTTACTTTGATTGGTTTACATTTGATTGACACTAATTATTGGGAGGGGTGTTTTTTTGTGTGTACGGTTGTAGACAACAATTATTGGGTGAAGGGGTGGGTTAATCGTTTAAACAATAGTAGTTTTAAGTTACGGTCTTACTTTGATTGTTTTACATTTGATTGCCGATACTAATTATTGGGAGGGGTGTTTTTTTGTATGTATGATTGTAGACAACAATTATTGGGGAAAGGGGTATAACCGTTTAAAGAGTAGTAGTTTACGTTACTTTTAGTGGTGGTGTACATTTGATTGCTGACAATAATTAGTGAGACGGGTGGGTGTTTTTGGATGATGATTAAATACTAATTTATCTTCCTTTTTATTTTACATTTGATTGCTGACAACAATTATTTGGAGAAAGGGATTGTTTTTTTTTTGAATATGTTTGGTAAATCAAAATTGAGGTTACTTTTATTTATTACATTTGATTGACAACCGATTGACTTTCTTTTTCGTTTATAAATTATTGTTTTGGTTTCCCAAAAACCTAATATTTTTGACAATGGGACAATAATAGTTCTTAATTTCATTATTATTGACAAGAACGGATCTTTTTTGGTGTACGTTTAAATAGTAATTTGGGTTGTGTTTAAATAGTAATACTGTTTTTAAAAATTTAAGTGACAAAATTAAAGAAACAACGGGGTTTTTTTTTTTATGGATCTTTAAATAATAATTTTCATTACTTTAATTTGTTTACATTTGATTGACAACAATTAGTGGGAGGGGTGTTTTTGTGTATTTTTAAATAATAATTTACATTTTTTGGTTAACAACAATTATTGTGTGTGTATGTTATGTTACTTTATTTATCAATTTGGTTAATAATATTTACTGGTAGACATTTCAATATCATTAATGGCATGCTGTACGGTCAACTCGTCATGGCTCTGGTAATGCAGCAAACGTAAAGACTTGACGAACGGCATTTGAAATCCCTCAAACCAGCTGCCTTTTCGAAGTGCACATTTCTTTCGGCAAGAACGAGACTTACAAATGAAAGTCCAAAGATCTTTATGGACCTCAAGTCTCATACATTCGCCGCACAAACATTTTTTTTTCTTTCAGCAGGATGTTTTTCTGCTGTAGAAATGTTACAGCACTGGCGGCTTCCGTGTCTGGCAATTCCCATCTTTTCATATTTTCTGTTTTCGAATTTGCCATACTTTTTGTCTCGGAAAATTTCTCGCTAAAACGTGACTCAAAGCGTGATCTTTAAAATATTACGCTAACCCATTGTAATCGAAAATTTAGGAGGAATACAAATTTATGAGGAACAATCACGATACTGTTAAAATTGTTAAAATGTAACAGTACATCAATTCGTCTTAAAAAAAAAAAGGCACCGATGAAAATTTAAATAATTTTGACACGATCAAATTAACACACCCTCGTACGATATTGTTACATCAAATACATAACACAGCATTACGATATAGTGCGTGACACAAACAACTACGGCATTTTCCTCTGCTTTTAGCATCGGAAAAAGCCACCGTTAGCCGCTAAGCCGAGTTAACATTCTTTCTAGATTTTATCGTAGAATAGAAGACTTAACTCAGAGTTAACAGTCTACCTTTTAGCGTATTAAGAAGACTTAACTCCGAGTTAACAATCTTTCTAGGATTTATTTTAGAAAGAATGCTTAAAGGCTTGGGTGCGGATGCAGAAATGGCATATTTCTAGAAATTTAGCTAGAAATCCCGCCTCTAGCGGCTGACACGAAGGATCAGATGACAACCTAATTTTTTTAAGATCTCTTTCAGCAATTCTCAAAATATTGTTTATAAACACCATTTCAATGATATACTAGACACTATTGATTCTAGCAATTAATTCATAGAAGCCCAATATTATTAAGTGTGCATATATAATTACAATATATTATATAATTAGTAGATACAATTTTTATATGCTTTATTATTTATTAAATGATACATTTATGACAAAAGGTCCTGGAAGCAGATAATTATCTTAATTTAAATGGCAAATTAAAAATGATTAAACTAAATAAGCAAGGCAAATCAATGATTGATATTGACCAAAAAGAACTGGCTCACCAAACAATTAGGATTATCATGAATAATGAGGAATTATTGTTTATGATATATGAAAACACTGAGCAATTAGAAAGTGTGACTTTTTTTTTTTTTTGTTTGTCTTTCTATTGCTATTTTTTTTTCTGGAATTAGAATTTTTTATTTTTATTTTTTTGTACTTTCTGTTTACAAATGTTTGATATAGTAATAATGTGAATTTATTATATGTATTCATGCATTTAAAAAAATAATTATAAATACTTTTAATATTAAAATATAGTAATAACATGAATTTACTATTATATGTACTCATGTATCCTTATTCATTTAATGATGAGGATTCAGTATCTACTCTCAATTATTGTGAGATGCTATTGAATTTTATTTTACATTTTAAAAAATTTCATTAGATTAAAAAAAAAATTAACTTATTAATTTAGTAAAATAGAGAAATGTTTTTCTATTATAGTTAATTAAAAACATTTAGATGTTAGTATAATATCATAATGAAAACAGACTATGGCAATGAATTCTAATTTAACTAATCATATTAAAAACTAATTATTAAAAAAGATAAATAGGTATACAGTATATAATACTGTCCTAATGCTAGTTAAAAATAAATAAAAATTAATAAATTTTTGCATTAAAAAAAAGATTCTATATTTTAGAAATTTTATAATTTCTCATGAATTTATAGATAAACATTAAATAATATATGGTAATAATCACTCTTTTCACATTATTTAAAAGCTAAAGAGCACTACAATTACTTAACATTTCTTCATTATAGAAGTACATACATGTATGAAGTTGATTTACTTTTTGTGTGTCTGTGCTTATGATATATATTTAAAAAAAGGTTTAATTCATATATGCATGTTAAATTCTTTGGTCTAAAAACAGATAAGAGCAATACTATGACTAAGTAATAATACTTGATCATCATTACTTGGCAGTTTGCCATTGTTTGTCACTCTTAATACAGTTAATTTTAGCATATCTTAAACTTTAATGAAATCCTATATTATTAAGATATTCAATAATCTATCAATTCATTGTTTATGCATGGAATGCTTTCATGCATTTCACCATCATGTTTTCTTTGGTCCCAGACCATTATAAAAATCATGTTACTTTTTAATCACTCCATCCTTTCTCAAATTGGCATTTTATCACATCTATCATTGATAAATAAATAATAATCCCAATGCAATGTATTTTACCACTTTTTCTTTTAGGCTGGACAAATATTATTTATTATAATTAGTTTATTCATTACTGAATTTTCACAAATTCTAATTATAAATAATAATATAAAATATATCTAGAATATTATAATTTCCCAAAACTATTTTTATGTTTTATTATTAATAAATTCCTTTCAAATTTCTTTTATGTTTAGAATCTTATAGTCAAAAAAAAACTTTTATAGATAAAATAGTTAATTAAAATTTACTAGAATAAAAAAACAAAACAATTATTTCATCCAAGAAACATTCTTTCTTTTTGTTTGGTTTGTTTTTGTAATAACCTTTAAATGTTTTAAATTAGTACACAGCTGCTTTCTTCTAATTGAATCAGCCACTACAAGAATTTGAAAGAAAATAAAAAAAAGAAATTTTTCATCATTGCTAAAGTCTTGGATTGGCTTTAAGCACATTAAAGTGTACTTTAAATTGATGCAAATAGCAATAAAAATCAAACAAATTTGGTAATCCATAATTAATATTATACTGGTAAAAAATTTATTTCTTTGTATTCTTCTAGTGCTCAGTACAATTATGTATTAGTAAATATTTAAATCTTTAGTATGTTCTTAATTAACCTATGTAGTGATAATACTTCAGTAATTCAGGTTTGAACCCTAACCAATAATATGTATAATAAATATAAGATCTTCCAGGTTTCCCAAGCATATATCTATTGATAATGATAAATGTAGAAATATTTCATTACATAGATTTGTAAAGCTTATAAATCCTATTTAACTCAACCAAAATTAATTCAACAGGAATCATCTCTCAGATATTTTGTTTATTTTAGGTTTCTCTTTGCAGATATATTATGCATCAAACTCTTCAAAAAAAAAATGTTTACTTGCAATTATTTAAGATAATAACCATCATTGTTTACCAATTTTTACCATGACACCCCAGCACATCACTCAATGATTTGCATGTCCTCAGAGCTGTGGATATTATTACTACCTAGCAAATGTGTGTGTCAAGGTTGGTGTGTCAAGGTTATAACATTTAATCATATATAAAACAAAATGAACAAATGGATTAATAAATAAAATAATTTATTAATGCAACAAAGGGTAAGTAGTTGACTATAGTTATATAAATTTCAATGGTAAATGTTCATCTTGCATACAATTATTAAAATGATTATAATAATAAAGAGTTCATATATTTTATTCTCTCTCCATTCAGTAATTTCGAAATTAATCAAAGGTTCCAAACAACAAATTCAGATGTTTAGTTTTCCTGTTCAGTGACTTCATATAGATATAAAAAAAAAAGAGGTCAATCATTCTAATATTGAATACACTTACAAGAAACAAATGCTGATATTTAGTTTCATCCCATTGATATTTATAAATATAATAATCTTTAAGATATTTTTATTCAACAAACAGTTCACCTATTTCAGTCTTTACTTTTAATAACTCTATACATATATATATACTGAGGAAAATAAACATTTTGATAAGCCTCATATTGTGAATGCTGAACTGGAATCTCATTTCTCATCTCGCACACAGTCACGTTATTTGTTAAGATCTAACGGTTTTTCTTTCAAAAGTTAACCTTGAAAATGGCGGTTGCTATTCTGTCGAAAAATCGGTGCTCAATGGAAAATAAGACACGGTATATCCCAAAAACTTATAATTTATCTACATCATATAACCATGAAAACATTAAGTATAATGTATATATATATGAAATGAAATATAACTCATCCTTTAAATTACTTTCAATTTAAGTTTATAATCATAATCTACAGATAAAATACAGGATACTCATACATAATATTGAATTTATTTTAATCATAAATTTAAATTCTTTTTCCATATTATATAAAGAAATTGCTTACTCTTTTAATATCTTATTTTTCATCAATCTTTAACATCATCCCTCATAGGTTTTGGATATTTTCTTCTTTACAATTACATTGTCTTTTCATAAATTAAAACAAACATTAAACAAATATATTAGTTTTGTATTAGTGTATTATGTATCAAATAAATATAAGTTTTCAGTGATTTAACTGTGTAGTCCAGTCTTTTCCTTTTTTGGCAGATTATAAGAGTTGGTACTTTAATTTCTCATAGGCTTCATTTACTAGACTGGACAGTATGCTTAATGTTTTCAACTGACATGCTACTTGTTTTTTGCCTAGTCTGTCATGTTAAAAGATTTCCTAATATAATAAAACATGTTTATAGCTTCTAAGTTTGTAATTCCAATTAGCAGCAAAGCAAATTCTTCTTTATATGGCACACTTCCACTGCTTTACCATACCATTTTACGCTATAAAATTCCATTAATCCACTGAAACAATGCTGACTGTTTGAATGACTAACTATTTTTCTGTCTGCTCCATTATTTACCACATGCACAGTAATGTAGATTATCTTCTTTATTCTCTTCAGCACCTATCTAATGACAACTAATCTTGGACCCCAGAGAAAAATATTCTCCAGTATTCTTTACCAAAAGAAAGAAATAGCAGTTTGTTTTCTTTTGTTTACGTATTACAAAAAAGAAAATTATTTCCTGACATTTCTTATTTTATTCATAATAAAAAAAATGTTGTTAATTCATAATTCTTTTTCCTTTATTTGAGATAACCATATTCTTTATTATCAAAATCACTAAGATTTTATTTTCAAAATGATTTGGAATAAGTTAAATTAAAAATCTCAAATTATCATTTGTATTTATTAACTGTATATTTTCTTCTTCATCTCTATTGTACATGTGTGTGTGTAAGTGCATACACATGTTATTTTTGAAATCTTATATAGCATTTACACTGCTGCTACTAGGGTTATAATATCAATCATGACTTTTTAACCACATGTAATTACAATATTCATTTTCATTTTTCATTCTCATTTCATATTTTAGTGAGAGTACTGTAGTAAAAAAAAAACCACATAATCTCTCGAATAACTGATATGATTTCATTAATTTTTTTGATGAATTAATTTTGTTCACTGCTCAGCCTGCTACTTTAATACTACCAGTAAGATATATGTATGCATGACTGATAATATGCTGTTAAAATAATATTCATTTACTTCTAAAGAAGATAATACTTTTAGTTCAAAAATATTATCAAGAGAATTTTTATAGATACAGTAATCTAATTTAGTCATTAAAACGTAAAAAAAGACATGCTCCTCATCATTTTCAACCTTTATCAACCTATTATAAGATGGTCTCTTCAAATTTAATAAATTAATCTATAGCTTTTCTTATCCACATCACTCTAACTAATATTATCTCATCCATCCATCACACATATGGTCTCTTTCTAAGTCTAAAATCATTTGAGACCAATTTAAGACTTCTATCTATATGCAACTGATTTTATTTCAGCCCTTTCATTCTTTCAATAGCAATGGTGCTTATTTGTTTTTTTACCCATTCATTTTGAGCTCAATACGCCCTGGTTATTTTCAACATATATTTCATCATGTAATCAGAAGTTTTGATACTGCACTTCAATTAAGCATCTAAATCTCAGATTCATGTAAAAGATCTGGTAAAACATATTAAAAAATCTTATTCAAGATGCAGGCATATTTCCTTTTAACAGCAAGTTATTTCTACCAAAAAAATTCCATAATAACATTTAAGTTTATGATTAATTTCATGCATTATGTATCCATATATAATAATAATTTGAACAATGTTTTGTTATTAAATCTTTATTTCCTCTTTCTACGAAAAGCTATTTTGAATATTACATTAATCATTTCAGCTTAATCATATTTTCTTGCTCTCATCTGATAAAAAAAAAAATCAACTATAACATCTGCATAATCTAGACGATTTAAATGATGTCCATTTATTTTTATTCTCTTAACTTCTCAATTTAATCCCCAAATTATCATAAAACTACTATATATAAGTTTTAGAGATATGGAATCATTCTGTTATATACATTTATCAATGATCATCCTATTGTCATCATGTAAGGTAATCACTGCTATTGCATATTAATAAACAACCTTCAGATTTTGACAATATTTTGGGTTTGGACTTATTTCTCTAAGTACTTGAATGTGATCTATTATATTAAACCCACTTTTAAATTCAGTTTATTCATTTAGTTAGTTTGAGTCCAAAGATCTCTGTAATAAAGATATTGTGAAAAATTGAGCGAAGACTGTTTAGTCTATCTATAATTTCAAATACATTCTATTTTGCATTATTAAATATTAATATTACAAATTATCTGATAAATCTTTATCATTTAAACATTTAGAAATATAAAACTTGGGTACTTATAACCTAATCGGGCTTGGACACTTGATGGTGTTCTGGCTCACCAAAACACCTAACAAATGCCGCTTACAAGGCCTGACTTACGGCTATAAAAAACATCTGTTTGTCTTAGCCATTAAGAAGGCTGTTGATGATGACGTAACGCAGAAATAATATGGCCTATTTCTGCTTCGCGACACACACTTATCTTTCGTGTACAGTTTGATATATACGTGTGTGCAGTTTGATTAGTCAAATTTTTACAATATACATTACACAATCTTTATATTTGTAATAAATTTAAGAAACCTGAGTTTATAGTAATTTTCCAAATGGCCACACCCTTATTTTGAGGTGTAATGTCTAAAAGCTTGCCGAGGGTACGTCAACAGAATTCGGCCGAGTTCGCGTGCGAAATCTCGTTTTCACGTGAAATACCACGTAGTTCATAAAATAGCTAGCGATCGCGTAACTTTTTCCGCAGTTGCCGAAAACAGAAGCCGAGTATTTCTGCTGTCCAATAAAAATATACACGATTTTTTGTAAATTTCATAGAAAGCACATATTATAAACATGTTTAATAAGTAAATAAGACATTTATATGTGTTTGTTGTTGTTTAAAAAAGTTTGAGTTTTCTTTCTTTTGTCCGACTACAGTTACGGTTTTGATATCTTTTATTTTAGCATTACAAAAAACAGAACACTAACCCTAAAAAACCCTAAATCAACCTTTTCTATCAAAATCTCTGTCTCATGTCTTAGCTTGATTGTTTATTAGATAGCTGTTTAAAATCTGATTGGCTGTCTCAGTTATGCGCATGTGAAAGGCTAGCATACTTTCAATTTATTATCAATTTTAACAACATGCGATTTAGATAAATATTGTTTACGTACATTGCTGCTATGAAAATTGCGGTATAGTAAATCTGAGATTTCGTGCCGTAATATATTATATTAATAACACAATGAATGATAATTGTATATGTTTATATATTTAAAGCTTTCGTGCTAAGATGCTTAAGACTGGCTTATATATATATAAAAGTTAAGTTTAGAAAAGGTTGGTATCAACCTTTTCTATCAAAATCTCTGTCTTGTGTCTTAGCTTGATTGTTTATTAGATAGCTGTTTAAAATCTGATTGGCTATCTCAGTTATAATTGCGCATGTGAAAGGCTAGCATACTTTCAATTTACTAACCCTAAAACTAACCCTAACTAACCCTAAAACTAACCCTAACCCTACACAGTTGTTTTGTTATGTAGAAAGCAATAATTAAGCGAAAGACATCACTAAATAGACATCGCAGAGTAGCAGCTGTGTCCAAAAACAGCGATTTAAAAATTAAAAAAAAGGTTGTCATTTACCAATAATTAAGCGAAAGACATCGCTAAATAGGCACCGCAGAGTAGCAACTTTGTCCAAAAACAGCGATTTAAAAAAAAAGGTTGTCGTTTACTAAATACAAAATTAAAATTAAACAACTCTTTTAATAAAAAGGCATGAAAAAAAAAGTTATAGCAATCAATAAATTAATAACCAAAAAAAAAAAAAAACAGTGATTCGATTTAAAAATATAACGCGGCCCCGAACATTGTATTGTATTGTTTTTGACTTCCAACAACGCCATCAAGTGGCCAAGCCCGATTACATTATAATTATCAAAACTTGCTTTGTCAACAAAATTTTCTATTTCTTCATTTGCTTTTTTTAAGATTGCAATAATAATTCCACCATTTCCTACAGCTTTTCCATTCTTCATAATTTATATGCATGGCTCACCTTTTCATTTGAAATATTTGGCATTTCAAAAGATGCTATAATTGTAAGGACTACTTTATCTTTTTATTCTTTATCATTATATAATTCTTTATAAAACTTTTCTATCATCCCTCTTTTTAGTAATAGTACTATCTTTTCTTTTGAATTATCCTTCCATCCAATACCAAGATATAATTTTTGACTTTCATTTATTCTATAGCTTTCCTTGTCAATTCACAGTTATATTTTCTTATATCACTATTAACTAATTTTTATACTATTTTACAGAATTCAATTCGTCTAAATAAAAGTTAGTATTTTCATATTCCTTTCTTTCTTTATATTCAAGACTTATTTATATTGAAAATTTACTGATGAATTACCGATTTTCATCCAGATTACCTTTGTGACAGATCTTGTAGAATATCAATTATATTTTTATGGAATTCTTTTAAACATGAATCATAATCATTTTATTAATATTTAATATGATTTTCAAATTCTAATTTAAATTTAATGAAGTATTTCTGAAAATTAGGGATATCAAATTGTTAATGTTGTGTTTCTTAGCTCTTGTCTCTAGATTTACATTAACATATGTCTTAGTAACATCTCATTAAGTGATTATTATTTCTTACATTATAATCTTGAAAGACATTTTCTGTTAGTTAAAATACAATCCATGTCTATTTCTGCTTTAAATTTTTTTATCAGAAAAAGAATTTGTAATATACAGATTTTTCTTCCCACAAAGAAAGTTTACTTCTCTCTCATTTTTATCTCCATATCCAAAATTACCCACAGCATTTATCTACTTCTAGTATTAAAATCTTCCATGACAAATATAAAATATTTGGTTCTACATATGAATAAAATCCTCTTCTTTATTAGAATGAGAACTTGTTGGAGCATAAATCTAAAGTATCTAAAGTTATTTCCCACTAAGCTAAATAATACATCTTACTATTATATCTGATATATAATCAATCTCCACAATGTCAAATTTTCTTGTTTTTTTAATAATGAATCCCATTTCATAATGTATTTTCAATATTTGTGTTTTTATAGTAAAGTATATGTTTACTTTGCAAATCAAGTCTCCCTTTGACTTTTCTTCTTGCTTCACGAAATCTGACAACGTCCTATTTAATATTAGAAAGTTCTTTATCAACAATAAGATTATCAGAATAAATGGTAGCTGCTGCCAACTATTGTTTTGGCTGATAACTTTACAATCTCCAGAATATGAAAACTATAACATATTTTTGTCTGTTATGATGATAAAAATAAAAATTATCATTCACAAATGTATTTATTTATTTATCTCACCTTCAAAAACCCAATAGAGATGGTACACCATAATATTTCTTGGTTTTAAACTTAAAGAATATAGGCTGAAAATCCACCATGTTGTCTGATGCCTATCCATATTAAGTTTACCATATGAATGATCACATAATAATAATTACATCAAAAAATATGTATGAAATGGGCATTAAAAATGTATCCTGTTCTGTTCCTTTAAACCTCAACGATTAATCAGTATTTCCTTTGCACACCCTTTTCTGTAATTTTATGATAAAATATAAAACAATGTTTTAGTAATAGTTTGTATGTGAGTAATATTTAGGATAATATAAGATGTAAGCAAAATCTGGGATAATAAAAGACTATTATTTTACACACATAAAATATATGTTATTTATTCATTAATATGATATAAAATATTACTGTTTGCATATCGCTATGAATAATTAAAAAATATTTTTTATCCAAGTTTCAGATAGGAAATCTTGTAAACATTAAATTTTTAAATGCTTATTTTTAACTGACATTTTTAAATAATTATATAATATCTATCTTTAAAATCAAAGCATATTTATATAAGCATTTTTTAAAATGACTTAAGATTATCAGAATAAGGTCATATACTATTTATCATTGTTGTAGTCTGTTATCAATGTGACAACACCCTAACTACCAGATGTTTTACACACTGTAATAAAATTTATTTAACTTTATTTTTAACTTAATAGAAATTATTAAATACTGAGAAGTTTTTTTTTTTTTATGTAAAACATTAATATAAAGTATTATATTTATATCAAAAATTTTGTTTGTCAGAATAGTAATTGTTAATACATTGGAATTTTATGAAATAAGACTTTTCAGCAAATTGACCCTTTGGGCAGATGCTCTTCTTAATTCAGGCTGTCTGTATATTAACAGTCAGTACTTTGGGGTCCATCTGTATGCATATATAAATAATATATATGCATAGCCCAATATATATATATATATATGTAAATTTAAACCAAAACAGTCTCCAGTCTCTTTCTGTGAGCCATGGCCACTATTCCTTATTGATAATTGACATATGGGTATTGTTTATTAATGACTCATAGAAAGTGATTACTTCATTTTAAATTTACATATATATATATATATGCACAACACAACAGTACTAACTTTTAAAATTTAAACAAATTGTTGCCTACAAAGAAAAAAAATTGATTTAATAATCTACTAAATGGATTATTACTATGAATTGAGTATAATTACCTTAAATAGATGTACAAATATTCTTAAAAAATTAAGAACAAGTATACAGAATGATATGAACTTCCATAACCTTATTAATGACAAACTTATAGTACACAAATTATCAAATTTTAAATTTCTCAACTAATAAGATAACAAGTAGTAATTACTACCATTACTGAATTCAACAAGATTTGACTGCTTATTGAATTAATCATGAACAAGTTAACAGTTAAACTGACAAATCTCATATTAAAATCAATCTCATTAACAAAATATAAATGCATAGTTTTGAATTTACGGTTTATAGTTTAGAGCGTGCACACAGATACTATTCAAAAAAATACAATAAAAGTGATATAAAAAAACACTTCAAACCAAAATTAACCTATGCTGTTTTCAATTTGCAATATTCATATAATAAAATTATAAATTTTAATATAATGTTTATATGTATTACAAATAATAGACTGCAGTTTTACATTATAGGAACTTTTCTGGTGAATCACAAGAAGGAATGGCCAGATGTCTTAATGCCATCAATGTTACAGTAGAATTTTGATTCATTTCCAAAATAAAATAAAAAACTGCTAGAAGCAGATTGATAAAAATAATTTCAAATAATTTCTATATTTATGAGATAAAAAAAATATATTAACACCATGCAATAATCATTTGGTTCTCATTGTAGAATAATTCAAGAAAGCACTTCTTAAACCTTATTTCTCACTTTTAAAATCATTCAATATCTTTAAATTTTTTATATATTGCTAGAAACTTAAATAAGAGTATTAATCTAATATACAATAACATTCAAACATTATAAAAATAACTTCAAATAATATTTGAGATAAAATATATATGTATCAGTACCATGCATTTACCATTTGGCTTCCACTATAAAATAATTCAACAATGTACCTTTTAAATCTTACTTTTCAGCTTTAAAATCATCCTATTTTTAAATTTTGCATTTATTGTTAAAAACTTAAATAAAAATATTAAATCTAATATACAATAATATTTGATACTAACTTATATAATGCAGCATGATTTATAAGCCTAGATTTTATTATTTATCTTTTTTGTAAATAAAATGCAGAAGCAACTACCTCCCATTGAATTATGTAATGTCCAAAACCATGAAAAGATCTATTAGAATGATACTAGTGATACCATTCTATCTTTAGGCTTCTACTGTTATACAAGCTTAGTTTTTGAATTGGTTTTTAAATTATAGGATGAATTTTGTCTACTGTTTTAATTTACATACAGAATAAATGCTCTGAAATCACCATTAATGTTTTAACTGTCGTTACAGATAGTAAATACTTAATATTTATATATTTTATTCCTGTACAATCAAAATAAATAAATAAAAATTTATTGAAAAGCTCTCTATACTTTTTCTTATTCCAACAAAATCTGCAAGCAAATGATTTTTTTTTTCCTTAAACAAAAAAAAAAAGCTAAAAAATAAAATATTATGACAGTGCTCACAGCAATAAGCATTATTAATTTGCAACTATTTTCAAAAATGTATTACTATATTAATTTTATTATAAAATATAAATTAACTTACTGTATAGCATTTATTTTTATTTTTTAAATGTCATGTCATGATTAAATAAAAAAATTGTCAAAATACAAGAGCAGTTGTAAAAATTTAAAGCCCCTTTCCCCTTGTAATTTGGTCCAGATACAGTAGTAAAAATTGCAAATTATTAACTGTATTCTAATGCATTTGAATTGTCATTTTACTGTCATAACTACTAGTCAAATTCTTAAAATCTTCAAAGTTCAAATCATATTCAACAGATTTATGTAAAAAGAAAAGGATAAAACAAACATTAATTAACTTGCTTTAAGGCAAATAAGTTATTTAACATACTAGCTAAGAATATATAAATACCAATTTCATTAGTAGACATTCGTAAATAAGTTGGGCCATTTTAACTTCAAAAGAAGAAAAAAGATTAAAAAAATAAAAAATTTAAAATAAAAAAAAAAAGGTTTGGATTTGATTTGCTGCCTATATAATTAAAGAGCATTTGTACAAATAAACAATCCCATTGCTTCAGTTATAACGTAGAAATGGCTGATATCATGAAAGGCTCAAGATAGCCAAATCCTATTCCAAATCTAAAACACTGAAGCCAGCAAAATAATAATAGTAATAATAAATGGAAATAAAAAATAATTAATTTACTTAGGAATATTAGAAACAATTATTAATGAATTAACAAAATAACTTTTATTCATCTTAAATTTAATCACATATATGTACTGGAGTAAACCATTCAACCCTCGAAGTATGAATTAATAATATTGTTGCCAAAACTTAAAGAATAGATTAATACATTTTATTTTTGATCTATTATCATCAGTATTATTATTCATAATCTAAAGGGGGAAATGGTTTACTCCATTAATTACATGTATATTAAACTATGCTAATTTAATATTTACAAGTATTCACTTCTATTCAATTATTATAACAGGGCTATTAAAAGTAAAATCCAAATTAATTTATTTTTAATTTAATAATTATTAATGCCATATTCTGGCTGATATATTAATTAAATTCACTCTATATTTCCATTAATTTTTGTCTAGAAATAAATTTATAAATATCAAAAGCTTAAAAAAACAAATGATTCCATTCTATTCTTCATCTTTTTTCAACAAAATGTTATTTATTCATAGCAGGAAGGGGTGAATGATTTACTCCATAAATCTGCATACATATTGAACTAATTTAATACTTACAATTATTAACTTCTGTTTAATTCTTAAAATAAGGCCATTAAAAGTGAGATTCAGTCTTAATTCTTGAATAATTAATGTCATATTTTCACCTATCTAATAGATTGAATTCAAAAGCTTAAATAAGTGAATATATTCCATGTGCTTGTCTAGCAACAGTGTTATTTATTCCTAGCCTGAAGGGGAAAGTAGTTTATTCCTTTAATTACATATATATTGAGCTACACTAATAAATATACATATATATATAAACTTTACTCAAAAACCTCTACCAGTTAAAATAACTAAATTGTAAGACAAAATTTTGTTCTTAACAATAATTCCTATTTAAATCACTTGTAGATTTGACTTTGTTTTGATAGAAAGATTTTTCCATAAAAGTTAATCAACCTTAAATATAGATAACTGCAGAGAGCCAAATGTCATCTCCTTATCCATATAGAAAGCAATAAAGTAATATCAATTACTATAGAGTATGAATGTTTTTCCATTTTTTGTTTTTATATTTTAGTTAAGAATTGCTAGATTTTCATTTACTGACGAATATTGGATGGTTAATTGTATTGACTAAGGGCTGTCTATAAAAAAATTAATTTTATCCAGCTTGAGATTCAAATCCTAGGTCATAGGCATGAAGCCCTATACACATACCCACACAAACATATATAGATATACTATTTTCAAATATTGATTTGATTTTATAAAATAGGCATCATGTAAAATACTTCAATTAAAATTTACTTTAAATATTTATATGAATATGGTTTTGTCAAACTGGTGATAGTTAAAAATAAATTATTATAAGATTATAAGACATGCTTATCTAGTATTCATAAATAAATAAAATAGAAAAATTTTATAAGTTGTGAAATAGTTTTGATAAATATTTATTGCTTGCATGGTACAAAACAAAGTAACATACAAACTTCCTTAACTTTATATAATCTACAACTGTTAACAGTAATTAATCTAGCTTCCATCATTTTATTTATTTTAAACTTGGAGGCTCCTCCTTAAATAGCATAAAAACAAGTACTGAAAAAGACCAATAATAAAAAATTACTATAGATTTTTTTTGGCATTCCATTTGCAATCCACTGATTACCCATGCTTACATGGATGGTTCACAAATAATGTTGATAATAATAAAAAAATCATTGAGTTTAAAATTAAAATCTTTTTTTTTTTTATAAACAGAACATAATAATTTTCTTTGTTATAAGAAGAATAGTTTCTATTTGAAATGAATAACATAAACTTTGTATATGATTTAGAAAGCATGAATTGTAAATAGAAAGTGTTAATCAGAAGCTATACATCACAAATAGGCATCATATTTTTCCAAATCTGACACATTTAATATGATTTGAACATAATGCAAATACTTTGGAAAATAAAAATTAGCAGAGGCAAAACTCTCCATACAGTTGTAAGGATATCTTTATAATCTAACCTTTATCACTCACTATCAAATCCAGCTCTTTTTTTTTTAATTAATAACCAACTAAATATACATTTTCAATTATAAATTAAATAAACCCACACTTATATATATATATGCACACAACAATAAACATATATATATATATATTGAGAAAGGATCAAAACAAATCAACTTGGCTTATTTTTTTGTTTAGAAAGATGAAAACCCCAATCAAAAGAAAACATTAATTAACTATCATACTAATATGTGTATGTATTACAATAAATGTAATATTTGTATATTTGACTTCATTTTGAAAAGACATGGACTAAATAAACAGTAACAACTTAATGTCAAACCAGTCACTAGGTAACCAAATATGGAAGATAAAAAATAAAATAAACAATTCTATTACATAATTTTTCTTTGCTTATACTCAAGATAATACGTGTAACAATATACATAAAAATGAAAAAAGAAATAAAATGCAAGCACATTAAACAATGAAAGCCGAGGACAATAATAAAAAACAAGCTTAATTCTTTTCAGTCGTCTTGCTTTTTCCAGATAAGACATAATCCATATAATATAATATCAGACGAATCGAATGCTTCAATATTAAAAAAAATACTTTATTCAAACACTGTCTTCAAACTATTGGCTGAATTGTGATATAGCCAATTACAAGAAGCCTTAATTATTAATTAAATAAAAATATTCTTAACAAGTTCAAGTAATTAATTAAATCAAAAGAGTGAATTTAGATAAACATTTGATATAAAACATACGCTATTCTTCAAATTCAAATAGAAGAATAAATCACAACGTTAATATAATATTTGTGTATATATTGCCGATGGAATAATCCCACTCACCTAAAATCATTTAATAACAAACTTCAAATTAAGAAATTTTAAATTATTAATTTGTTGAAAAACTATGATTGCTGGCTATTTCAATAGTGTTGTAGGGCTTAAGTGTTCATCAGCCCGTAGCAGAATAAGCGCAATGAATTAGTGTTTAAGTGTGTAATGCTTGCCAAAAGTCTCAAATGTCACATCTAAAACTTACAGATGGATAAAAAAGAAAGAACAACAATAGTATATACGTCACTGATGAGTCTTCGCAAGGAATGCATAACCTATATAGTAGCCCGACTGAAATAATGACAGATTACCTACCAGAGACATTAATTGCCTAATTCCTAAATCTCAAACCAGTCATCATGAATATTAATTTGTTATATGATACTTTTTTTTTATGTTGGCAGAATTATGTATTATTGTATATACATTTTTTACTTCTGTATTTGGAAACCGAAATCTCTTTAACTTAGAAGATTTCATTATAGTTAAATTCGAGAAAACATGCGGAAGGTTGTTGGCTTAAATAATTTTTTTGTAATAAAATTTAGGTAATCTTTCCTTCATAGTGACATCACATTAGTTTTGATACTATTAGAATCCTTACCAAAATATGGGATAGAAGTAAGATTTTTATTTATTGCTACTCCATACAAAAATATATACATAAAGTTTTGACAATACAGAATTTTTGTTTATTTTTCTTTTGTTAATTAACATTTGTTCATGAATGTTTATTCAGTATAAATGATTAATATTTCTGCATGAATTGTCTTTTCTATTTAACTTCTATATATTAAGAAGGGGTTCTTTCAGAGAGAGAAAATGCTATTATTGGAATTAAAACCAGTAGTTATTTAATATATTTTCATTTATTTGATTAATTAATTACTTAGTTTCACCATCAATGTAATGTTGAATTAATGATTTTATTATTTTTCTTGTTACATTTATTTACTTATATATAATGAGTATTTATTCATGTATACCTATTAGGGAAAGGGTTGGTTTAATGAATATCTTTAATTATCAATATAATAGGCATACATGCTTAACACTTACATAAATATAAACAATCTTTTTTTTTATTATGTTAAAGAAGTTTATCAATTTTATATTATGTTTGTAAATAAATATTGTTAGTTTACTTCTCATTAAATAGTCTCTAGTTTATCAAAATCATTTCTTTCCCATTCATAAATTGATCACCATATATACGTATACACAGATATTTTTTTTTTTGTAAATTATAACATTGTAATAGGATTAAATGAGTATTATAGTTGATTTATGATATATATATAAACATACCATAATTCTTACATAAGTTAAATTCATTGCTGAAAAGAGTTAATTGCAATATTCTTCCTGGGTTCAAATTCTGAGGCATATGTAGAATCTGAAAGAGGATGAGATATAGATGAACTAATCTAAATTAAGTCTAAATTTAATGTGTAATTAGAGCTAGCCCACTAGAAGTAAACACGATCACTGGTTAGTTACTTCATCGCATCATTATCATCCTACCTGAAGACCTTAAGTCTGATAATTATTGAATCTATTCCTCTCTTTTAATGGAATAAACCGAATTGTCACATATTCTGATGCAACCAGGCACATAATAGTTGCCACCAGATTCCGTTAAACAGTAGTGCCACCCAGTGCTAGCCAGAATAATCAATGGATGCAAAAAAGTTTATGCATAAAATCCCTATCTAGTGCCTACTGATCCAATATCCCCAAACCAGTTTCTAGCTTGTGGGTTTCGTCAGTGAGTCTTGTCTTTGGATCTGAGAACTCTGCACCAAGATTTTAGGATCTAATGCAGCCCTCCAACAGCCATCTTTTACCTTTTTAGTTAACTATAAAGCTATGAGTCCAAAATAATGTTTTCAATTCAGGCTGTCATGTTTATAGTCACACAGATCTAAACTTAGTTCAGCATCTATATATTTTAGTATCTTTGGTTCTTTAATATCAAGAGTCATCAGCATCCCATTTGACAGCGATTGCATCCAGTGATTTTTCTGGCTTGCACTGGGTGGCACTACTGTATGAAGAATTTGCTTCTGTTATAACAGTTTGTGTTAGCATAGAGAATGGTGATTATGTGATGTTTAGTGAAAATAAAAATTCTTAATTTTAATGGCAATATTTTCTGTATAAAAACTTGTTATTTATGTGCCAGACAATATTTTTTTATAAAATAATTAATTGTTGAAAAAATTCAAGAAGAAAATTTGGAAAATGTTGCAAAATGAAGAAATGATTTGAATAATAAAAATTAATAATAAGTCAAATGGTTCATAAGAAAATGACCACTGAAATCACAATCCATCAATCTTGAGCTCCAGAGTTCACCACTTTAACATTGCACCAATTCATTGTTGTTTTGGCCAGTAAATACTCATTAGTAGCTTAAATAAGATAAAGGAAATAGATTGGTCCTATTAAACAACAATGACTACAATGAATAAGTCATCAATCAAATCTATAAGTTAAAATTTAAATGCAAAGATACATATAATGTAAGAGTATGAAAAATAAGTTCATCACATCAATACTAAGAAGACATTGCAATAAAGCATTTAGCAGATCTGAATATTTAAAAATGTATCCAACTTCAGCTATTTCACCATGAATCTTCACAAATTTCAAATTACATAAACTCAATTAGCTCCTGCACTTGATGGTCGATTTTGAAGGGGCACATTATTACAAAACTGCTAAAACTATAAGCAAATGGCTCACAGCACATCTAAGTTTTGGAAGATATACAATTAAGTCCTCTCTAGAATTTGTTCAACACATTGATGTACATAAAATAAATCAATACTATAAACTAACATCAGATATCATGGAGTTATATGGGTTGGTTTCTCAAATGCAATCAATAAATATTATTCAAGAAATGCTGTAAAACAAAACAAACAGAATATAACCCTAAGAAGAGTGATTTCATCGTGGATGCTTTAAGATAGATAGATAGACATCATTGCCTTATCTAATAACAAATCTTACAAGACTATGGTTGGTCCATGGGCCTGCCCATAAATGACATTATTTGTAGCATCACAGCCAAATTTAAAGAAATAGTTATACCTAAATACCTAACCATTGAACCCAACTTAATTTATACAAGATATTTGGTCGACATGCTAATATGTGCTCCTGAGAAATACATTGCAGATATTGAAAAGTCTGAAGCTCTAGGATCTATATATCCAGTGAAACAATGATAATTTGAATTGCAAGATGATCATCGAGCCCTTTAAAATTTGGGGACAATTCACCTTCAATCTTACACACCAATTACACGTAAATTAGCCAGTTTTAAAAGTTTCTTAAAAAGTAACCTAAATCTACATAAAAACAAGGCAAATCAAAAGCTCAATATCAATGGCTATATCAAAGATCTATGCAAAATAGAATACAACCACAATATATTAATTAGCACCGTGAAGAAATTTTACAAGAAAATAAAAAAGGTTACCCCCACAACAAACAGACAAGAAAATTTTGGATAAGTCTGCTCTATATACTTTGTCTCTCACGAAAAATGAAAAAAATATGCTCAAACATATACAATAGTAATTTGAGAACTCCTCCCAATTTAAAAAGGCTGCTAAACAATACTAAGGACAGGTTGCCCCTGGATCAAACCCATCACATAATATATAAAATCAGATGGAGCAATCCTCCTTGTAGTGCTGTATTTTATGGGAGTCTCGTGCAAACATTGCTCCTAGAGTTGCACAACATAAATACCTATATAAATGAGCAACGAATAACTCTTGACCATAAGTCAGTTTTTCTCAAACACGAGCAAAAGAATACGGTTATATTTTTGACCCAGTAATGATAAATATCATGTGCTGGGAATGTGACAATAGAAAACACAAATAAAGGTGTGATTCATTTCTAATAACTCCCATGCTATCAACAAAAGAGAAAATAGTATTTCATTATCGAAAAATTGGAATATTTAAATTAGACATTTATATAATACAGTATTCACCTTATTTAAATCTCACAATGCACCCTGCAGATTACAAGTGCTATGATTCTGGCTTTAGCAGTTGAAAATATGCTCAGCAAGTTTTAAAGATATTAATTTTGAATAATCTTTTTTTCAAATATTCAAAACATATTTATATATATGTTAATGCATTATATATATATAGTAAAAAAACATCTTGCTATAGTGTTATCAGTTGAATCTACTCATGTTATTACATATTACTGGTATGTAAGCTGTTCACTGCACAATAATGATCATTTATCCAAAACATTTCAACATTGTTAACAAGATTCAAATGCATTCTTCATATATTTAAACATGAGATCTTTTACCTTTTCTGTATATAAAATGATAGTGTAAACTTCCATAATATTAACAATATTATAGAACTAAAGGATAAAGTAGAACTTAAAAGTATTTTAAATTATAGTGCTAAATAAATACAAGACTAATCATATGTAATTCCAGTATACAACCAAAGACTTTTACCGGGTATATTAATATTAACCATTTACATTGACATCAGTAATCATATAAGATATTAAATGAATTATTTCTGTCAATCATATAATAAATTCACATACTATTCTATATATTTGATCAGGTAGGTAATTATGACTTCATTTCAAATAGGATAATTTTTATGTTGATTAGAGTGTAATTAAAAATGGTAATAACAACATATGACATTCCTAACCTTCAGAATATTAGAATTTACAAACAATTGTAAGATAATAAAAGGCTCTGCAATCATGCCAAATAAGTCTCCTTTCTTTCAATAGCAAACTCTTTTTGCTCACATATCAAATATACAGTCATAGAACAATGAGAAAAAATCTGTTAATGGCTTCTAAGTTATATTTCAATCACTCAAGTCTCCAAGCATCACATAATTCCCCAAATACTACCCACTGCTATTTTTAATGTGATAAATCTAGTTGGTCAAAATATATCTTCGGAGCCAACTCTACAATCATATCTTTGAAATATAGAAATGAAAATGATCAGGATTTCTAGAAAATATAAGACCGGGCACATGAATGAAAAACAATGAATAGTTAAAAAATGAAAAGTATCATGCACTTATATACAGAATATTATAAATATTGTGAATTTCATAAATTCATATCTAATGTTAAATAAAATATAATAATTTTAATCTAATAATAAAAAATTGATAATCATGTTATCTATTTATTAAAAAGGGATTATTTGAAAACCAGGCACTTCACAAACCTGGAGCTTAATTATAAATATAGGGGATTTGAACTCAGATTTTCAAACACCCACCAACTATCCACACTGAGTTCAAATCCCCTATATTTAAAAAGTGATTGTGAATAAGTATTTATTAAAAACTACTAATGAATATATAATATTTTTACTATACATGATGTATTTAATAACCTTTATTCCATCACACATCTTAAAATATATAAATAGATACATTAAAAGAGAAATAGTCTCCAAGATGCATTTTGTCCTGAACCAGCATTCATCAGTTGGCCCAAGTTTTTCAAGAATGTATCAGGGAATGATTAAGTACATCTACAAAAGATATTATACATGAAAAAAAAAGTTCTATAACTCAATGCATATGTGTTTAATTAGACAGTTATATTAATTCTTAGCCGATATTTAAAGTTTATATTTGAACTTTGGATTTTCTCTTGTCTAATAAATCATTAGAAATAATAAATTAATCTATTTATTTAGAGTGGATCATGCCAAAGTCATGACTAAAGTAAACATGACACTTGTAAATAAAAATGTAATAATATTGAAAGCTAAACAAATGATCAGCAATCAATAAGGTGTAAAATATATGTTAATGCAAAGCTGAAGAAAAAACTATTAACAAAAGCAGTTTTAACAAGTCACATTCCTAAACTTTGAAATTATTTCAGTATTAAATATATACTGATATAGTAACAATGTGATTACAAAGTGTGTTGCTGAAACTTACAAATAACAATATAATAGTAAAGAATAAGAAAACAAAGTGACCCACACAATTATGATATCTATAAAAGTGTAACAAATTAAATGAAGAGGTGAACTTACAATTAAATCTATGAAGAAAGGAAAATGTTCAGGAAACTTTTTTAGAAAAAATAGAAAAATTGTTGATAAAACTATAAGCTAAATGCTTAAATGATAAAAATATAGATGATTTGAAGAATATATGTAGCTCGCTGCAGGCATGCAGGATTATTATTTTGGTGATTTATATTGCAAACCATTTCCTTTTCAAAACAATATTTTACTTATAATAATTGTAAATACTGACAATTTCCCAAAAGTTACTGCACAGGGGTCCTCAACCCTATGCCCGCGGGCACCATGGCACCCGCAGATCATTTTCTGTGTGCCCGCCGCTATCCAAACACGATAAAAAATTATTTATCTGATACAAATAAATTTAATTTTTAAAATTTCTTATAAATTATTGTATTATATTATAATCAAATTGTAGGGCATACTATACTTTTACAGCGTAAAAATATAAACATTAATTATATGTTAAAATTTTATTTTTGAAATAAATATTTTTTTGTACATTATGTGTATTATTAACAATATCCAACTATAAATTTACATTGAAAAAATAAATGGTGCCCGCCACCTGGCCGGTATTATAGAATGTGCTCTTAAGTGCAAAAAGGTTGGGAACCCCTGATGTAATGTATTCAAAACTTTTTGAAGTAACTAAGGATAGAAACTAAATATAATGCTTATAATAATTAAAGTCTTAAAACATTACTTTTTTTCCAATTTAATTGTTTTACTGTAATATTATTTTTTCCTTAATATTTTTTTAATTTATAAAATTTAGTACAAATATATAAATACACACATAGAAAATGTGCAAAACAATCTATAAACTAATTACATCTTTGTCTTACATTTTAAAAAAAGCCATAAAAATTTTTTTACACAAATTTTAATTTTATTGATTGTAAATATATTAATCACAAAACAGCCATTATTTTAACTACTATTAAAAATGTAAATGTTTCAAATACACTTTTTTTTATTTAATAAAGTTTTATGGAAAACATTTTCAGTATGTTGGCACTTTATAAAAATAATCATTCAAAGAAAACACATTTTAATACACCAAGCAATTAAAAATTTATTTTTTTCACATAAATTGGATTATGCAAACAAAAGTTATGAAATTGCACTTAATTACTTTATTTTATATTATAGTTTTTTAAATTTTTATTTCTATTTATAAAAGATTTAACTAATTATGATAACAAAGTAGGTATAATCAATGAAATATAATTGTGTTAATAAAATAATGTTAAGGTAAAATAACTTTTGGTCAATCCTGTATAATAATAACGTATCAATTTGCCATATACATTCATGCTTAATAATGAGGATCTGATTGTCAATCTTCCAACTATTGTAAAGTAATATTATAATGATATTTAAGAAAGATAAAAAAGATATTAAAAAATTATAGACATTCTATCAATTCTATATATCTATTAAGATCACTGAAAATGGCCTATAGAGAATATTGCACTTCCAGATCAACACCACCCACCCTTCTTCAAAAAAAAAAAGGCTAGATTAAAAAAATTATAGCACACTAAAACAATCAATATATTAAAAGAAGTTAAAGACAGAAGAATGTAAGTTGTCGTTTTGCACTGCAAGATTCTTCTGTGATTAAAAACTTCATGATATAGACCCAGAAATTGACAAAATTGAAATAATCATAACAGCAGTAATGTAACATCTCTTCACAACTTTTTCCAACTGTTGATGGGAAAAGTTTTGACATTAAAATGTGAAGCAAGGTAAGTAAAAATAAATCCATAACAACTGTCATCTAAATTTTGAAAACATTTCATGGCTGCAGGAAATATTTCAAAAAAGACAAAATACAGTACTAAAAACTTAAAATATTGTTTAATGACTTTTCAAAATATAAAAAAAAAAAGATAATTAGAAGTTAATAATTGCAAATACCTTAATTAAATTATTATTACAGATAGAAACAATAATGGAATTAATTAATAACAGACCTAAACTAGAATAATAATGCTTCTGGGAGAAATAAATTGATGTCTTAAAAAAATGCTAGAAAAGACTTATAAATTAATGTAACAATGTTTACTTATGATATGCATTGATATATAGTCTTAATAAGAGCAACAAAGACTATGAATCACAGAGTAAAGTATGAAGAGATGTATGTTAGAATTAACATGAGATAAAAAATGAAATATATGGCTATGAAATTCTAAGAAATGTAGAAAAAAATTCATATATAAAACAGATCAAGTAGTTTGCTGTAGTCATATGGAGAAGATATAGAATAAACATTGGATTAAACTCGAGAATTATTCTGTTGCAGAAAGATGATAGGACAAAATGACAATGTGTCTATATTTTAATGAAGAAGGCGTTATTGATTGAATGGCTACTTACAGCTATTGAGACCGCACATTAAGGACGATCATTAATGTAAATTGAGAAAGTATAGTTAATCCCTCATGCAACATCCACTTTAAATATTTATGATGATGATCATGCCTGTATTTAATCCTTCTATAAGTACTTAAAAAAGAGGCATTATTTCCTGATCATCACTTTTGTGATAATCAGCCTTAAGATCAGTTATTTTGAGACATGATTGGCAATGACTAGAATTTCGGGATGCCATCTCTCTTTATAGAAGAGTTACTAACACACACAACCAAATAATGACTGACTCCAACTTTGCAATCTTTTTATTTCATATTCCAGCAATAGCTCTATTATGTGAAGGGACTTGCATAGTTCAAATGATGAAATGGTGAATTAAATACAAAAAGTAATATGTAGATTGATTGATAATCTAATTAGAAAAATCAGATGAATAACAGGAATAACAAGTTACTATATATTTTTATTATCTGAATAAGAAATCATAAAATTAAGTATAATATACACAATAAAAAATTAATCACTAAATGGAGTAATATTACTTTTCCATGTAATACACAAAAAAATAAACATAAGTGTATACTTAATAAAATACATATCAATTAATGATTACTGTTATTTAAAAAAAAAAATAGAAAATAGAATAAATTCTCTTACTATAACAACCAAGATGTGAATAAAATTTTAAATACAATAATCATGGTCAACCATTATCAATCTACTGCAAGATAAAGATCTCTCCAAGTTCAATCCATTTTCTCAGATCTCTAGCCATCTCTGCACACTTTCTTATTTCATCCATCCATCTCACATGTGGTCTCTTTCTTAGTCTTTTACAATCTCTTGGAATCTAGTTTAAGATTTCAATTGTCCACCTATTATCATCTCTTTTAGAAATATCTCCAGACCAAATCCAGTTCAGTCTTTTAATTCTTTCGATGATCCCAGTAACACCTGTTTGTTTTGTTATCCATGCTTTGCATTTTCAATCTCTTCTAGTTACTCCTAACATGCATCTTTGATTGTTATTGCTCTTCTATTAAATGTCCAAGTCTCAGATCCATAAGTAAGAAATGATAAAACACATTTATTAAAAGTCTTCCTTTTCAAACACAAAGGCATATTTCCTTTTAATATTACGTTATTTCTACCAAAAGCACTCCAACCAAGTTTAATTCTATAATTAATTCCATCCATTATGTTTACATCTATAGTAATAATCTGACCAAGGTATTTATAGCTGTTAACTTCTAACTCATCATAATCAATCTTTATTTCATCTTTTGAGAAAATCCACTGAACATTACTTTAATCTTTTTAACATTTACCTTTAGTCCTATTTTCTTACTTTCATCTGATAACTCTTGCAACATTTCCTGAAGTTCTAAAGCATTATTTTCAAAAACAACTACATCATCTGCAAAATCTAAATGACTTAAATAATCTCCATTTACTTTTACTCTTTTAGCTTCCCGTTTTAATCCACAAAATATTTCTTGCAGCACTGGTATAAAAATTTTTGGAGATATGGGTCATTCTGTCTTACATCCTCCTTTCTAACATAATTATGTAACAATAATGGTTGCTGTTGCCTTTTTATACTCTTCAGAATATGACAATATCCTGGATCTATAACTTGATGATCCAATGCTTTAATCACTGAAGAAATGCTTATAGAATCAAGTGCCTTTTCATAATCTACAAATCCAAAGAATAATGGCAACTCATATTCATTGGTGTTTTCTATAACTTTTCTCAATACTTGGATATGATCTACTGTACTAAAACCATTTTTTAAATCCAACTTGTTCTTTTGATTGGTTGAAATTCAATGTTCTCTGTAGATGAGTTGTAATTATCTTGGTAAAAATTTTGTATAAAACTGATAAAAGGCTGATAGATCTGTAATTTCTAATATCTTCTTTATCACCTTTTTAAATATTAATATTAATACTGCATTCTTCTAATCATCTGGTACATATTTATCATTTAGATATTTGAAATAAATTGAGATACTGCCAAATCTCTCAACGCTCATTACAATACTTATCCGACAGCCAATCAGATGTCAATGATAGTTGTCCAAATAACAACCAAACCTAAGCACACGACAAAGATTTTACGAGAAAAGGCAGCCACCCTTTTCTCTACTTTTCTTTCTATATATCTAAGCCAGTTGTAAGTATTTAGGTCTGAAAGCCTGAAGCTTTAAATATCTTTACAAATAACTCATTGAGTCTAAATCATAAACATACAACACGAAATCCTATGATTTATTACGTAGCAGTTTTTAGAATACATAACAAGCAGTAAAGTATGTAAATAATATTTTAATTTGCAAAGCACAAATAGTTGAAAATTGAAATAAATTGAGATACTGCCAAATCTCTCAGCGCTCATTACAATACTTATTTGGTATATAACTTTCCAAAAAAAATTTCTATTTCTTCTTCTGCTTCTTTTAATATATCGATTATAATTCCATCATTATCTGGAGCTTTTCCCGTCTTGATAAATTTAATTACATGTCTCACTTTCATTTAAAATCCTGGGAAATTCAAAATATAATAAATATAGGAGGTACTTGTTCCTTATTACTATGTAATTCTTCATAGAACTCTTCTACCCATTTATGAGTCATCTCTTTTTTTAGTAATAGTTCCACCTTTTTTTCTTAATGCAAATATAAGTTTCCTACCAAAACCAAAATGTTATTTTATACTCTTGAGACTTTTATTCTCTTCTATGGCTTTCCTTGCTAGTTCACAATTATATTTTCTTATATTTATCAATTCTTTTTCACACCATTTTACAAAATTTGAGATATTCAATTTTTCTTAGTGCATCATTTTATATACCTTCATATTCCTTCTTTTCTTCATAAATTTTCTAGTCTCGGTATAAATTTTATTGGTCAATTGCTCTTGGAAGCCTTAGAGAAACCAAGCAGAGCAAATTCCTAATGTCCATTCTATATGTTGAAATTGCAGTTGTTATTACTACGTGATTATTCATATAGTATTCTAATATGGATGGGCTGCTTAGACTGCACGGTGAGTTTATTGGCGTTTTACTCTGAGTTTAAGATCAAGTAACACCATGATCTTTCTTCTCTGTTGCCTGATAAGGCAGAATGTGTTTGTGAATGAAATTTTTTTTTCTAATATATATAACCATGACAGACAAAAATAAATCATGACTCTTATTCCCAGGAGGCTGTAAAGTCACCATCTAAGGCAGCGATTGATAGCAGAAGGCAAAGAGTGCTAAGAATCCCTTGATTGTGGCCCAGGATGCCATTTGATGATGACTTTTTATTTAGGTACTTACAACTGCAGATAACTTTCAAATGAAGGAAGATTGCAAGAATTGGAAGAACTGTCTTATATTAAATGGGACATTATTGAACTTTGTGAAGTTAGAAGAAAAGGTGAAGAGACGATTTAAAAAGTGGATATGTACTCTACTATTTAAAGGCACAAATATAGGAAGCACAAGTGGAGTAGGATTCATTATAAATAAAAATTGGAAGAACAACACTATGGAGATTGATGATGTATCAGACAGAGTGGCAAAATTAGTTATTCATCATAATAGCAGATACCAAATGCAGAGAATTCAGATATATGCCCCAATAAGTTCTCATAGTGATGAAGTAGTAAAAGATTTTTATATGGATGTACAAAAGGCTTTTGATCAGACTAAACAACATTTTAAAATTGTTATGGAAGACTTTAATGCTAGAATTGGTAAACAAATGAAAAATGGTATTCCTGTAGATGAATTGGGTTATGGTAATAAAAATGAGAGCGGACATAAACTTGAGGAATTTGCAGAAAAAAAAACTTTTATATTATTGTGATGATCGCACATACTGTGATCACACATGTATATATTTAATATTAAATACTATAGTTTTTTTGAAGATATACAAATAATTAAAATGGTTAAAATCACTTAAGAAAGGAATGCATTAATTACTGTAATGAAATAAAAGAGAGGGAAATGGAATAGAACAAGATTATTACCTTTTACCCTGCAAAGTTTATATTTCGAAAAAATAGAAATATTAAAAGTTAGAAATAGCAGAATCGTATATTAAGTTTAGGATTAAAAACATAAAAAGGAAATATAAATAAAAGGGGAATCAAATGATTTAAAAAGGTGACATTTAGGAGTTTTAAATGAAAGTATAAGTAGAAATTAGATTATGATAAAAGATAAAAATCTACTCTTCAAAATACACATTTTGACTAAATGAAATACGTATGTGAATGTGTGTATAAAGAAAGTGAAAATTTATTGTATGTTTAAATGAGAATAATTTTATTATAAAAAAAGAAAAGAAAAAATATAAAACCCATTTTATAAAATATTATGAAATTAGAATTTAAGAAAAGAAATTTTATGTAAGCTGTAGAAGAATTTTAACGTTAAAGGTGTGAAAAAAAAACTACAAATTCCAATGAACAATAGATCAAGATAAGAAAGGAATTCTGGAGAAATACAGTAGTTAACGGTGGGATTTGGTTAGAGAACTTGAGAAGAAGGAGAGTCATAGGCCTTTGAGGAGAGCAGACATTGAAAAAAAAATGCTGAGCAAAAGATATCTTCGTTTAAGAATGACCAAAAAATTGAATGAATATGAGACAAATCTACTATACGAGTGAATCTTCAAGAATGTGTGGCTAAGGGCCATCATGGTCACTGGTTGATCCAAACCCGCCATGCTTGTATGGTCACCTCACCATGAAACAACTGCCGGTGTAGCGCCTGTCTGATGATCCTCCTAACCATGCCATTAACACCCTTGTACTGTGAAGCCAATGCATATAGGAAGAAGAAATTCCATAAAAAAAAAAACCCAGAGCCGAAGAACAGCCGTCTCTACTAAAGAAGTGGAGAAATTCCACAGGATGGCCAGCAGAACAGTAGTCAACGTCAAAAAGAAAAAAAGACCTAAGTAATGTAAACGATTGACAAACATATCACATGTGCACATACTCTTCACATACCATTATATGCAATTGCAATTCCAAATATTAGTGAGATAGACATGAATTAGACTCTTAAATAATACTTGGAAAAAAAAATTATAATTGAAACCTTATTTCAATATATTAAAAACATTCACATGATTTAAACACACACCTAACTATAGCATTCAATTTAATGATTTTATTGTACTTTTAAATATTTCATGTAATCTTTTTTTTATGTTGTTATTATAGTAAATATTTTATTAATAGATTATTCTGTCTGTTTCGTCTTGTTTTTCTTCACCATTCCAAATAGTTTAATCTACCCGGAGTGTTTTATAATGAGTGCTTTATTTGAGTAGTAACATGTGTGGATAGTTGTACAGTAGTAATAATCCCATTAAATTTTATAAATTAATCAAGCGCTGTAACTCTGTAATAAGTGCAGCAGCCAAGAGACATCTGGTCAGAAAAAATAACCTTGTGGCAATATTCGTATTGCTACAGGTTCAATCAGGTATGGATATAACATCGGTTATATTTATATGTTCTCTCGCTTGGAGTAACGGAAATAATTCAAGTTTCAGATTTATTGTATTATTGTGTTATCATTTTATTGGTATAGTTTGACGAAGATGTGTGGTGCGTATTGTCTGAAACAAATCGATAGATTCTCACATTCCATTGCAATTATGAAATCTTTTTTTGAGAAAAATGTTAAAAGGAAATGAACGTGGAAGCATCCAAATGAAGGTACAGCAAAATTGGATTATATTTTGGCTAACAGAAAATATATATTTCAAGATTATAATATTCTTAATAAATTCAACACAGGAATTGATCATCGATTAGTAAGATATAAGATACATGTTAATGCAAAACTAGAGAGACAAAAATTATTAAGAAAAACAATATTTACAGTTAATATTCCTAATCTTCAAAAACATTCTAATGAATTTAAATTAAAACTAGTGAATCGTTTTCAATAACACCACTCAATTAATATCCATACTATGCTAATATATAATACTTAATTATATAAATTATTATTATGCATACACATGCACATTATTCATTTCAACACTATAAATTTTGTGATAGAAATGAAAGCTTACTTGAATCTGTAGAAGCCAGTAATATTCTTGACTTTACAAGTATTGTTTAATGCTATCACTTTTTTTCTTTAGTTATGCAATATAGTCTTTCTTTTTATGGATTATGTATGGTATAGAGCTTTACTGATAAAACTTTAAATGCATTCTATAAAAAAAGTAGTCTTCAAATTGGTATCCTTACTCAATTCCAACAACAATTACAACTGCCGTAAGTCATAATAGAATAAAGTAATCAAAAACTGAACAGTAAAAATAATTTAGTATACAAGTGAGAATAATGTTCCATGAGATATTTGTCATATTATATTCATAGGACAATATATATATTATTATTATAGATAGATTTATTAATATATGCTTTATAAAAATTGTAGAAATATTTTGTATATATTTCTCTTTGTAATTCCACATAACACGAAATGTAATACCTTGGCAGTAGCATAGAAAATAAATGGTACTTCAAACTAGCATAAATATTTTAATTATATTTTCTTTTTCTGAGGACATGTTGAGATAAGTGCTTGGAAAATTCTTGAATAATTATTCCATGCTATAAGATAAACTCAATAAGTTAGGTTTTATTTTTAACATATAGGTATTAATTACATATTCCATAATTAAAAATTATTTTTCTTTACTTTTTGATTCTTGGAGCCAGCATTTTTTTTTTTTAGTCACCACATTTTTTTTTTTGTTTTATCATCTGTGCAGCACAAATTTTAACAATACACTCTTTATAACATTAATTATCCAGCTGATAGTACAAATTCTATATTTCATTAAAGTTTATCAATTTTTTTTAAAACCATCATCATTATTATTATTACATTAAGTTTATTATAGACAAAATATATTTAAAATTTGAATATTAATAAAAAATTTATAATAATAAACTCCTTTTCTTTTTAAAAATATGGTTCCAAATAATCTTTCATATATAAAAAAATCCAGTAAAATTATTTTATTTCTTTTTCTTTTTAAAAACTTTATTTTTGTGAACTTATATATATTCCAGTACATTATACATGTAACCAATGTTTCAATTACTTCCTTATAGACATTATCTAGGATCTACAAATATATATATACATTACTGTTTTAAATTTTAATTCAATATTTCATTAGCATCTACATATATTTCTTTTCATTATATAAATTTTACTATTTTTTTACTATTATAATTATAATAGTACAATTTATATAATGAAAAGAATTCAATGAAAATACTAAAAAAATATTATGAGTTAAAAAATATATATTTAGTACAATAATATATATATATTTGTAGTTCCTTGATAATGACTACAATGAAGTAGTTGAAATGTTGAAAATATATGTATATTGTATTGGAATATATATGGATTCATGAAAATAAAAAGTTTTTGAAAAGAAAAAGTAAGAAAACAATTTTATTGAATGTTTTATGCAAGATTTATTACCATTTTATAAATTACTATAACAACATTAAAATTTTATTATATATTTTTTATAATTAAAAATGTATCTTGAACATTTTATATAAAAAGATTCATAAACATATTTGTTTAAATTAATACAAACAAAACATAAAACAAATTCAAAGGAGTATAACTTACAAATAATACATTTCACCAGTATTTACAATACTTTCTCATTCACAATATATATACAATTAAATTAAAGTGGTATAATTTACAATAAGTTTTAAATAAAGGCATAAAGATTCCAAATTCCTTTGATTTTATATTACCTTTGTGCATAATTAAGATAATATAGTGCATTAATATTATAACAAGAGTAATTAGGGAATTGATTGCTAATCTATGCATATAGTTTGCGACTTTAATCTTAATTCTAATGTTCTTTACATCTACACTCCCCCCCCCCCAAAAAAAAAAAAACATTTCCAAAGGTAACAAGGATGGTTACCATCATCTCATTACAATATGTTTAATGTCCATCTGCTAAAATAAATGTTCACATTTTTTGTAGCAAACAAATGGAAACATGCTAGTGGAATGCAATTAGTTTCATAGCAGGTTAAATCTAATTAACCTCCATTTACTTTCTATAACCAGAGATAATTTGTGCCACATTGTATAAAATATGCTATAATTTTTTAATAACAATAATATTTACCTTTTATTGTAGAAGTTTAGATTTCATATATACCACAGTTACGAAATCACAGCAAAAGAGTGCTATAAAAAAACTCATGTATTCTGATAAGACTTGCAAGACTTTACAAAAAGTTTATCAAATCTAAAGTTTACAAACATCTATACCATTTCATAACTGATAAGACTATTAAAAGTCAATCAATACTTTATTTTTTGTTTGAATAAATAAGTATCTGCACAAAGATATTTGATGTATATAATACACATCATATATTCTTGTACATATACACATGTAATTTCAATGATTAGAGTAGCATTTATGACCAAAAAAAAATACAACTTCTAGCAGAAAAAATTCAATCAAGATATTTATGATTATTCTACTATGATAACTAAGAATTATTCTTAAAATAATGTAGTTATTAATCATGGTAGGCAAAAGCTTCATATAGCTCTCATCCACATTAATGGAAATAATTTGCAGATTGTCTCAAATGACCAAATCTATTACACAATAGAATTACTGGTATACATAGCCATAGTTTTTTTTATTCAAATTATGAAATTACTTTTCATGCCATCAAACAAATGAAAATTTAAACACTGAGATGCAAAAATACAAAATAAAGATGCCAAAGAGTATTATTAAAAGAAATTTCCATCAAGACATAAAAAAGATATACAATATAGATATTATGATATAGGTTTTAATCTAAGAGAAATGGCTAATTACTATAAAATAATTATTCTATAATTAATGTTCTACTGCCAAAAGATTTGGCCCTCAAACTCATCTCCAGCAGGTAAAAAAAAGTTTAAAATTTTAGTCAAAAAATAATTTTATCACGTTTTTTTTTTTTTAATGACTTACTAACAATATATAGTTTTATTTTTAATCAATCAATAATGTATATAAAGACTGAAGACAAACCGACTAAAATATCATTAAACTAACTTTAAACTCTTAACTACCAATCAGGCAAGCGTTGGTGGTCGAGAGGTCAGGCGAACGAAATCAAAAGAGTCAATATGTAACACAGAAATAATTAGTTATTATAAATAGTCAATATGTAACAGAAATAATTTGGGCATACTTTATGTAGTTATTATAATACTACGCGGCAACTCGAATACTAGTTGTAGTTCCAATTATTTCCAACCTCCTTAACAGATATTGTATAAGTTAATTCTAGTTTTTTTTTTTAACTATTATACGCTATAAATTTTGTTTTAATGAGCTAAAAAAAAAAAAAAATTGAAGTGACAGATATAGAGTGAAACCATTCACCATAAATTTTTATGTGTGTAATAATTTTATAGTACACTACTGTATATAATATAGAAAATGTAACGGTGTGATAATTTAGATAACACATACATCAAATAAAATACTAAGATAAAAGATGTACAAACGAAGTGCATAAAACAAGCAATCATATTTATTCCAACAGAAATTTCGGTCTAACAATAGGCTTATAATTTTATATTTCGAAATTTAAATAACGTTTAAAGCTTTTTAGAAATGACAACTACATATTTTAAAAACATTATACTTACCACTAATCATAAAACAAGTTGTCGTTTACACAACATTTTAAACGATAGTTTCTACCAAGTAATGACATATATATGTGTATTATTGCGTTTGCCCAATGAAATCAAACACCTCACTGAAAGACATTACACGTTGACTAGAAAGAAAAATGTTGAAAATGAAATCAAATATTTTTTGTTATCGTTATAAAATTCGAAAATTATATTTTTAGGATAAAACATTATTTAATAATCATTGCAAATATCTGAAATTCGCATTTTCATTTCTGTTCCATTTAACGAAGTATAGGGGGTTTTTTTTCATAATAAAATAACAAAGAGATCTGGGTAAAAGCAACTTTGATAATATCCAAGCACGCATGCCCAGACATAAAATTGCGTTTTCTGTTTCATTTTTTCGTTTTGATAGTCGTCTTTCATTGTCTATCTTTTTTATATGGAATATCTAAAAATAATGATTTATATAGGATATTATAAGCTATATCTGTATGTATTATGGTTTCGATTGTATTTGATTAGCCATTGTGTCTATAGAAAAAATACACGTATGAACTGTAAATATAAACTTTTCCTAGCGGTTAATATTATAATAATTAGTTTAACTATTTAACGCTGGTTTCACGTGAAATATTCTCAATCCGAAGCACAAGATAAAGTATTTTGAAAAGATAAGAAAGGATCATCTTATTCATTTATATAAGCCAATCTAAAGCACTTTGAAATTAAAACATGAAGATCTTAAATTGGTTACATTACTTATTTTAATTATATAAATATATTTTTTGTATAAATAAAAAGAGCGTTAATTATGTATGGGAATTCAGATGAAATGTGCATTAGTTATGTCTGTGTAAGGTAGATACATCAAATACCGTACAGACATATATTTAAAGTAATTGTCAAAATTATCCCAAATTCACAACCAAAAAATATAAGCAAATCATTAACTTGTACAACATTAATTATTATACTAATCCGAAATAAAACCATCTTGTCGGATTGAGGATGCTAAGGAATATTAATTCCAACGATAATCCTGATCCACTCTAGAAAACAAAGGAAGAAAAGGTATATAAATCCCCTGGTAATAATTAATCAAGAAATTTGATCAGTCTGATGATTGTCACGAACCTAGAGATATATTCCTATATAATTCCACTGCAATTATAGGAATTTCTAGGCAGATCGCTGGCCTTGTATGATTTGGTAAACCTTAAAGGTTTATAATTCAACAAGTAGGAGTAATTCACTATAAAGAAAAGATAAATATTAAAAATAAATTACAGCTTAACACTGCTTTCTACTGGACAGGTCATATTCATAGCACCAGATAAAGTCAGATTTGTGAGGGAGAGAAAGCAGAGAACAAACATGGGTTGAGTAGTGTGAATAAAAACAAATCCTTAATTGGATGTGTAATAAAATTATATAATACACAGTTATAACGATACATATATATAGCACTGAACATTACTGAACCGTTTCTAGCTGTTCCTTACTATTGATGTCTGAGTGATTTGGCTTTCTCTTTGATTCATAGAGTGGCAGGAACATACAAATATAATCAGCAATATTTATTATTTACAACAGATACAGTTAATAATGTATTAATAAAAGGCAAATTATAACTTTACCTAAGTTTGCTTCCCAAAGAGCAAGATTAATCCTGCCACCCATACAACTTTTTATTATTCTTAGAGAATCCATGTATGTCCGAATTATGCAAGCACTCATGACTGGTTTTTTTCTTTTGTTCTGTGTAGTACTTTTCAATATAGGGTGAGCTAAATCAATCAATAGGGTTTTCTGGTTATCAGTCGATTGCACTCTAAGTCTCTCGCAATAACTTTAAATAAATAAATTATGTTTTAAATATATATAAGTAAGAATTAATTTGTAACCGATATTCATTTTGCAAAAATTAATGAGCATTATGCTGATAAATATTAGAAATTGTTTCATGCCCTTACTTCTATTTGTATATTATTTAGAATGCTTATTTAATTAATCATATGAAATCTGTGTGTGTAGTTTCTCTTATTTCTCATCTCACTTTCTTACGTATTATTTTATAAATTTATGTATCTTCAGTTTATAGATCACATAGCTAACAAGCATTGGTGGATCAAATATTTGGAGGAATTCAAGCACAGATTAATTTTGATATTTCCTTTATTTAAATATCAATTTATTTTTAACAAAATACTAATCAATCATTCATTTCCTTTAAAATAACTCTATTTTTAGCTTTTTCTAATCACAGATATGATAATCATAACTCATTACAGTTTATAAATAAAATGCAAAATATAATATGAATTATAACTCAATTATTCCAAATAATTAATTAAAAATAGTTATTAATAAATAAATAAAAATAGGAAAAATTGCATTCTATATCATATTTATTGCAGAAAATGTATTACAAATTATTAATTGGTTCATTAGAATAAGTTTGTATGTTCATTAGAATTGTAAATATAAAAAATGAAAATAGTCTTTTACAAAAAAAAACTTGATACCAAAAATATCAACCACATCTAATGCAAGCAATTAAGAACTTTTTAAAATTAATTCGCATAGTTCTGCTTTACAGAAAAAAATCATTTGTACTTATTTGATTGGGTAGTAAGTAGGTAAACACACAAAGAATTTTAAATATTATTTATTAATTAAGAGGATCTTTTTTCACATTCAAAAAGGAAATATTTTGGTCAATTATCAAGTAATAAAAACTACTATGAATCTGCTAACTTTCAGAGATCTCAAAATACGTATTTCTTGTATCTATGTGATAATTCATAACTAGAAACAAGTTTGTTGTGATTTGTTTATTGTTGGCAAACTTTTTTGTTGTCCAACAATGCATTAGCAATATTTAAAGTAAACTTAGAAAATAATGCATGGAAAATCATAGCATAGGAATCAGAATTTGCCATAAAAAAATTGAATCAATCTGGCATATGAAATTAGAATGGAAAAATGACAATCATAAAAACAAGAAGCAGAAAGAATGAAATGATTTTGTTTCCTAATAGAATAATAGTAGAATCATACTGAAAGAAGTACTTGTACTTAATCTGTTATGGGAGTGATGCTAAGGTTTAAAAAAATACAAATTTGGATAAGATTTAGAAAGAAATTGGAAAATATCAGTTGTGGATAAAGCTATATATACTAAGAAAAATGGCATAATCACTTTTTAAGAGATAATTAAAAATTGATGATAAGTAGCTAGACTTAGTTTTGCTTAGTTTAAATGAAAAGCACATCAAGTGATATGTTCTAGTATATGTAGAAAAATGTATTTTCATGTGTCTATAAAAAAAAGTGTAAATGTGGTAGTATAAGAATATTTGGCATATATTGTAGTAAATAAATGTTATTTATTGCTTGGGAGTTCATGTGAAGTTTGAACATTTGAGAAATTAAAATGCAATCCATGTCAAGTATTGGTGGCCTAGTGGTTAGTGTAGCTGCCTTCCAAGAAGCTGGCCCGGTTTTGCTTCCTGGTAAACACATTTGACATAGAGGGGAAAAAAGTGCAATCTATAAATCTTGAACTCTAGAATCTATCATCGCAGTGAAGCATGGAGAAGACATAATATGGTTAAAGAATTGAATAGAATGATTAATTATTTATTGGGTGGAAATAGAGAGAGAAAGTTTAAATCTAAATGAAAAAAAAAAATGCTAATGTTCTGGACAATCAATATTAAAACTGAATCTGATGGAAACAAAAGTTATTGTTTAGGACAAATGCAAGAAATTTAGTAAAAATATATAAAACAGAGAAAACTTGTATATCATGTGATATGTGTAATTGCTAATTTAAAATTATACTGTATTTTTTCTTAGGATGTAGTTTAAGAAAAGAAAATTATGAAATATATATAAAGAGAGGAAATTACAATTAAAAAAAAGTTGATAGAATTCTATTCATGTGTGAAAATATTGGTGGAAGTAGATTAAAATGGTAAAAAAAATAAAAGAATTTTTGAGAAATGGTATGGAAAAGTAAACAAATACGAATACATGATTATGCTAACAGCTTTTGCAGATATTTTTAAATAAGATACTACTAAACATCACATGATCATCATTCTTAATGCTTACACGTGCTATTTAAACGAAGAAAAAACTTCAGTGGAATTAGATTAAAATTGTAAAAAAAATAAAAAATTTTTGGGAAAGGGTGGGGAAAAAAAAAAAAAAAAAAAAAAGATGATTATGCTAACAGCTTTTGCAGATATTTTTAAATAAGATACTACTAAACATCACATCATCATCATTCTTAATGCTTACACGTGCTATTTAAACAAAGACAAAACTTCATACAGTAGTGCCACTCAGTAGAAGCCGGAGTAATCAATGGATGCTGGAAGGTTTGTGCATAAAATCACTATCTAGTGCCTACTTATCCAATATCCCCAGACTAGTTTCTAACTTGTGGCTTTCATTAGTGAGGAGCCTTGGATCTGAGAGCACTGCACCTACATCTTAGGATCTAATGCAACCTTCCTGCAGCCACCTTTTATCTTATTAGCTAACTATAAAGCTTTGAGTCCAAAATGAAAACATGGTAATGTTTTCAAGGTAAGTTCATGAGCTTGTACAGTCATATCGATCTTTAATTCAGTTCAGTATCCATATGTTTTAATGTCTTCGGTTCTTTAATAACCACAGTGATCATAATCCTATTAGGCAGGATTGATATTAAACCACTAAACATCACATGATCACCATTCTTTTATGCTTACACAAGCTATTTACTCAGAGACAAAACTCTATACAGTAGCACCACTCAATGCAAGCCAGAGAAATCAATGATGTAGGAAGGTTTGTACATAAAAGTCCTATCTAGTGCATACTCATCCAATATCCCCAGACTAGTTTCTAGCTTGTGGTTTTTATTAGTGTGGAGCCTTGAATCTGAGAGCACTGCACCTAGATCTTAGGATCTAATGCAACCCTCCAGCAGACACCTTTTTAATACCAGTGGTGCTAAATATGATTAAGGTGACTTGTTATTAAAGAACCAAAGATACAAAAAAGTATGGATGCTGAACTGAGTTCAGATCTATATGACTATACAAGTTAACATGCTTGAATTGAAAACATTGTGTTTTTCATTTTGGTCTCAACGCTTTATAATTAAGTAATAGTAAAATGTGACTGCTGGAGGATTGTAATTAAAATCCTAAGATCTAGGTGCAGTGCTCTCAGATCCAGGGCTCCTCGCTGATGAATGCCGCAAGCTAGAAACTAGTCTGGGGATATTGGATGAGTAGGCACTAGATAGGTCTTTTATGCACAAACCTTCCTGCATCCATTGATTACTCTGGTTTGCATTGAATGATGCTACTGTATGGAGTTTTGCCTTTGTTTGAATAAGATATTACATTATAAAAATATATATATTGTCAAATGCAGTGATGAAATATTTGAATAAATTGATTTTTTATTTATAAAATATATAATTCCAGTTATTTTAATAAATACTTCATCAGCAGCTATAAATATGTAATTTACTTGAAGAAATCATAAATCTTCATGTGTTATTTTACAGTAATTTTTAAACATTGTTCAATGTATGAGACATAGCTCTAAAAATTAAAGATACTAGAAAGAATAAATTGTGCTGAAAGTATAATCAGCACTTGCAAACTGTTACCAATAGTGAATAAGTGTTATTTTTTGGTCATTGTGGTTATTTTATTACATCAATCTGACTTCAATTAGAAAAATATACATTAAATACAATTTTATGTAATATTCACAGTCACATAATTGTATATTCATGTCTATGTTAATTTCTCATTCCAAAGGTGAATAGAATAATTAGGCATTGGATTACTATGAACAAGATAAGCACTTGATCAACATTGGCAGTAGTTTTTCTTAATATAATTTTATTCTAGCATCAGAATTTTTAAAATTGCTTCATAAATTTTAATAAACTCTTTAATAGTGAATATAAAGACAATATCTTATTGTTCATTATTACTTGAACTTGTTTGTATCAAATTTATTTCAGTAATTAGATTTAATAAATAAGAGATAACATTTGATTGGTCTTGTCAAGGTTTTAGCATCTTGTAATTTAATACTTCGTAGTAAACTATAAATTAACAATATATAAATATGTAGTAGAAATCTCTTCTTCAAATACTTTCATGATAACTTGATTTTGGAATATTCAAATAAATTATTTTATTTTATTAATTTATAAATGTAATCAATTTATTCAAATTCTTATACAATTTTTTATTCATTCTATTTCTAAATTAACTTAAAATATATAATCAGCCTATTTACATTCTATAATATAAATTCCATTCATTTTTTTCTCATTTACTTGATACTTCGTAGTAATTATAAATTAACAATATATAAATTGTCCTGAAATTAATTTCTTTTATGATATACTTGATTTTGGTATTCAAGTAAATTAATCTTCTTTCCCCTTATACATGTAATTAATTTATAGATTCTTTATAATATTTTTAATCTCAAAAAATGTACTTCTTGAAACATTATAATGACTATATAAATTCCATTCATTTTTTTCCATTTCTTGATATTCTGTTTTGTTAATTAAATTTCCTAAATTAATTTTTTTATATATACAGGTTTAAGAATTAATCTTCTTTCCCCTTATACATATTATTTATGTTCTTTATAATATTTTTAATCTCAAAAAATGTACTTCTTGAAACATTATAATGACTATATATCACCTAAGAGGTTATAATTTGTCATTAAAATTTACTATAGCTATTTTAATGAAGAGTTAACTGTTTATACTTCTCATAAAGATGTAATATGTGTGTTTATACATATTAATAGAGAAGTTTATTAGATCTATAAAAATTATGTGGCTGAGTGCTTTTGAGAACTTATGATGTTCTCATATTCTTAGCAAGATAATATTGGAAAATAATGCAGAGATGAGTGTGTATGTATATACAGTTGATGTATTTCAAATTTATTTAAATTACAATATATAGAGGGTTTGAACTCAGATTTTCACGACCCTCAACTATCCACTCTATCTCATACTGCTGATACACTTGATCACACATGTTGAAAAGATAAACAATCACCAATATGCGTATTTCGTGCTAAACCAACCCTCATGGTCCAGATTATCATCTCCACACATATATACAATCAATGCTCAGCTTATATTAAGATAGCCAATCTTCATACTTTAATAGACAGGCTTCAATCCATTCCACCCCACAATTCTTCAATCATCCACTTCATTGAAAATCTGATGACAGAATACTCAAAGCCCACAGTGGTGCCAACTGTCTCATCCTACCCATGTTGACCATAACTCACTGACTCCTCATCTATGTAATCAAATGTATCAGCAGTATGAGATAGCATAAATAGTTGAGGTCAGGTGAAAGTCTGAATTCAAACCCCTATATATTACATATTGGAGTGCAGGTATTGAAAGGCCTGTACTATAGAAAAAATTATATTAAATATAGGGCTGTAAGGTCTTTTCATCTCTTGTATATATATATGTAAATGAATTATGTTCTGTACATGAGCGTCAAAGTGACTTATGGGCAACATGGGTAGGATGAGAAGGTTGGCACCAATGTGGATTTTGAACATTCCTTCATCAGATTTTCAATGAAATGGGCAGTTGAAGAGTTGTGGGGTGGAGTGGATTAAAGCCTGTTTATTAAAGCATGAAGATTGGCTATCTTAATATAAGCTGAGCATTGATTGTATATGTGTGTGGAGATGATAATCTGGACCAACTGATGAGTGCTGGTTTAGCATGAAATATGTATATTGGTGGTTTGTCTTTTTGGCATGTGTGTGTGATCATGGGTATCAGCAGTATGAGATAGCATGGATAAATGAGGGTTGTGTGAAAATCTTGAGTTCAAACCACATATATTACAGATTGTGGTGCAGTTATGGAAAAATCTGTACTGTAGAAAAAATTCATATATTAAATATGGTGCTGTAATGTCTGCCCATCCCTCATATATGTAGGTAAATGGATTATGTCCTGTACATATTTAAAATACAATTCAAATCCCCTATATTTACAATTAACTTCCAGGTATAAGAATGCCTGTATTTCAAATCTTAAACCTTAAGCCTGCATTCTACCCATCCATCTTTTATGTATTTAAATGGATACTGTCCTATACATGAGGAGTCAGAGTGACTTGAGATTAACATGGTCATAACAACAATATTGGCATCAGCATGGGATTTGGGCATTCTATCATCAGATTTTCACTGGTGTAGATGGATGAAGAGTTGGAGGTTGAGCCTGTCCATTAAAGTATAAAGATTTACTATCTTAATATAAACTAAGCACTGATTATATATATGTGTGGGAGATGATAATCTGGACCAATCATTGAGTGCTGATTCAGCACAATATATATATATATTGATCATTCACCTTTTCTATATGTGTGTGGCCATATGTATCAGTAGTATGAAATAGTGTGGATAGTTGAAGGTTGCTTGAAAGTCTGAGTTTAAATCCCCTATATTTACAATTAAGTTCCAGGTATAAGGATGCCTGTATTTCAAATCTTAAAACAAATTAACTAAAGTATTAGACTATAATTATGACATAAAATAAAAAAATGGAATTATTATTATAATGGAAAGAACATGCACACCCAGATAATAATGTTTATCAAATAATTACATAGTTCATATTCAAATTTTCTTAAGTCGCTGATCAAAAGATTCTTGAAGAATTGAGGGGAAAAACAATCTCTTTATTGATATAGTAAGTTATAGTTTAATTTGTACACATATTTACTCAAATATGATTTATTTTATGACTAGTATCTTACCAGTAAGTTCCTCAGTGTTACATGGATCATTGGTTATACTATGCATGGTCCTGGAATGAAGAACACAGTGGTAGTTAACTTTAATTTAATTATATTATCACAGTGAGATTCAAAACTTCTAGGTGACTTTTTTGTGAGGGAAAATGTCAGAAAACGCTTTGATTTTTCCCCACACTAGACAAATTGGTTTTGCATGTAAGATAGTCTTGGTTCGAAGCATTTTATTGCAGTTGTGAGAATAAAAAACAGCACTTAGCCCCTTCTGTCCTCTCACTTCATCCAGGACCCAAGAAAACCTCCAGCAAAAAAAAAAACCCCTCTTTAAAGTTGTCCATTTCTTTTTATATCTTGAACAGTTTTGAGATTTCTGTGCAGGGCCTTTCAGAAAAAATGCAAGGCTTGGGCCAACTAATATTTTAGAGGCCCTTCAAAATTTAAAATAAGAACATGGTGAGAGAAAGAGAAGAAATGAGAGTTTTTACTTACAGGGATAAAAACAGGATTTCAGGAACAGTTTGGGTCGCAGAAACAAGCAAGCAAATCAGATCCAGATAGCACTTAGATAGGATAGATTCCCCCTAGCACTTAAACTGACTGACAGGGGGCTGAGACAATCAGTTCTAAATGGTCACTAAATTGGCAACTCATCCCTAAACTGCTTACATTTTTGTCTCATGGTATGTCTGCTTGGAAAAGTTTTTCTCTAACATTTTTGGGGGAATTTAACTAAATTTAAGGTCATTGTATGAGCCATAACATCACTTTGCCTTCTATATTTTTGTTTAACATATTGAGTTGAGGCCTCTAATATTGCAAGGCCCAGGCAGCTGCTCCTCTCCCTGATTGACCCTGTTTCTGCATATATATTTTTATCTTTTGTTTCCTTATCGGAATACACAAGTTTGGTGCTTTTTTTTAATTAGTGTTAGAAGGATATTATTCTGCTGGTAATCATTTGCATTTGGAATTTCCTTTTTATCTATCTGTATCAACAATGTGTATGTATTTCTATTCCTTCCAACTTTAATTTTATCTCAATTAAATAAGATAATATCATCACACAAATAACTTTCATTGTATGTATCTAGAAATAAATTACAGTAACAAAAAAAACCAATCCAAATAGTGTTTATTGGACTATTTCTAATTTTTATTTTTTTAGCTTTTAAATATTATCAAATGCCAACTTTCTTGTACCATATGCATATATACAAATGTTTTCACAGGTTGCATATATAAAAAACATATTTTGTGGGTTCATCCGTGTAAGATTTTAATTTAAAATTTTCAGTGTTTTGACTTGACTACACAAGCCCTAAACTGGGAAATGAAAACTATGTAATTATAGAGGCAAAAGCTATTGTGATGCTAAAAAGAACAAATTGTATCAACAAATGTTATGACACGTGTAAACTTCCTTCTATTTGAAAAAAAAAATTAAAAAACAAATTTCCCTGAATTTTTATTTATTATTATTTTTTAAATTTTATATCCTTATTTTTTTAGTTGTGGAGTTTCTAGTGTCTCTACAATTATTTTTATTAACATTGTTTACACCTCTACAATTATGTAGTTTTCATTTTTCTGTTGAGGGCTAGTGTGATCAAGTCAAAATGCTGAAATTTTTAAATTAAAATCTTACACACATAAACTACAAAATTTGTTATATATATGGGTCTGCTTTTTTTTTTTGCAAAATATGTTAATGTATATATGGGTTTGCTTTTTTTTTTAGAAATAAGTAAATGATCCCTAGGGTTAAAAATTACATTGTAAATCAGCTCTGTAGAAATCCAAAGAATCACTTTAATATACATACTTTATTTGCAAGATATATGATTAGTTTGGTTGTAGTCAGTATATTGAAGGTTAATTATGGTTCATAGTTTAAGCTGATCATTCTAATGATCTCAATATTTTCTTAATGATCCCAAGTTTTTATAGTTTTTAATATATGCTTAGTTTAGTATTTAGCATTTATACATGTGAATACAATAAAAAGTATCATGCCTGCTCTTTAATAATATTATGTCTTAATGTTGACATTAATTTGATGGTGTTTATTAGCGTCAGATTTTATATTTTAAAATATTAAGTCCAATAACAAATAATTTATTATTTATGCCCTCTGATGATGAATACCAGAAAAATCAAGCTGAACATCATCACTTAACAAACATTATCAATCCATTGCAAGATAAAGGACTTTCTCCACAGCATCCCAACAAATTTTTATCTTATCCATTTGACATGTAGTCTCTGTCTAGGTTTTTTACCAACTTTTGGGATCCATTTTAAGACTGCAACTATCCATCTATTATTATTATTTTTTAGAAATACGTACACACAGTGTCATTTCAATCTTTTAATTCTTCCAATGCACTCGGTGATATTTGTTTGTTCTATCACTCATGTATTTCCTTTTTGATCTCTCTTTTTATTTTTAACATTGAAACAGTCAATTTTGATCACTTGCCTGTTTCACCTATTTTTCCCTTACACCTACACCTGTGCCAGATTTAAATTCTCTCAGAGAACCTATGAGAACAACTTTAAACAGCAATATGTGTATGACCACACATATATATGCAACTTTAAACAGCTATACGAGTATGATCACACATATATATATATATGAAAATGTTAAATCCGTGATCAAATTGACATATATATATATTATAGGCATATATTTATTTTTAAAAGTCGCATAGTGATTTAATTTATATTGCCATCCTATATAAATAACAAAAGAATTAGTTTTTATCGCTTATGAATTTTGTTTTGATTTAAACTAGTAAACAATTTTAATTAAGCCACCACACCTGCATAGCGTAAGTCTAAATTTTAAATCTTAAGTTTACAATAATGTTTTTCTAAAAATTAATAAAGTTTTAAAAAATGTGCACTTAACCAGCTCTACTGAACAATATTAATAGATATTTAAAATTAAAACAAAATTAAAGTTGAAATTTAGAAATTAAATATGTTAATTCTCACATATGTGCTAATGGATTTTTCAGCAGCCTATAAACTTGTAAACAACTAGATGGCCAAGGATAAAATCATATAAATAGTTTAATTTTTAATAATCAATATAGATACTGTTTTGCTAACAATTGAGTGGTAAACTGAATCCACACCCATTTTGAAATTCAGCAAGGTGGAGTAGAGGGCATAGGCTTGTCACTTTTCCTGTGGGAGGGGATGGTCTATGGTCTCTTTTTTAACATGTCATTACAATTAACCATTACCACTGTGATAAATAGTGTCCCAGCCAGCAGCCTGTTGTAAGAAGATTCTAATGGAAACTAAGCCATCTACCCAAGAAGAAATAGTGCCAACATCACCATCCAGTATGCCTGAAACTGTAATGAAAAAAATCGGTAACATTTCCAATTGCCATAGAGCTCTTTTTATAAACTGTTAATCTTTTAAGTAGTATCTATCAAAGCTAGCTATAAAATAAATAAATGTTTAAAATCTGTCTCTAAGTTCTAATTAATGCAAACTCAATCTTGTTTGAAATTAAAACTTATAATTTTAAAATGATCTTTCCCAAATTGTAACACTATAATAATCTAATTTAATCTATAAACTACTGTGGTTAATCATGCCTATTTATTCTATTTCAGTTTATCTTCATATTTTTATCATTTTTATTATATATATATTTTAATATGCCAAATAACTCGAAACCGTGAATATATATAATTTCAGTCTTTCTTTGTGAAGATATCTTTCATATCTTCATTTTAATAAATATTAACTAATTGAATTTGTTACACCCAACTTACTGTTTTGAGATTTTATTATTATTTTAACTGATTGATTTGTATTCGTTCATGTATTTATAATCAGGTACATCCTAGATAATATTGTAGTTTTCTCAGCATAGTTACAAATTATAACTTTATATATATATATATATAGATAGATAGATAGATAGATAGATAGATAGATAGATAGATAGATAGATAGATAGATAGATAGATAGATAGATAGATAGATAGATAGATAGATAGATAGACAGACAGACAGACAGACAGACAGACAGACAGACAGACAGACAGACAGATAGATAGATAGATAGATAGATAGATAGATAGATATAATGTCTATGATAAGAAACTAGCTATAGAGATAATAATAAAGCATATTTATAATGTTTTATCACTAATTTTCCATCAAATATGTTTTACCCTCTTTATATATTAGAGACACAGGTCTGGTATTTTAAACTAAGGTACTAATTTATTTAGTCTCTAAATATAGTATGATTAATATAGTCTTGAGAGCTGGATTACATAGTTGTGCAGATAAATGATATCTGTTTTCAATGCATCATAAATTAGTTAAATATATTTATGTTTGATAGATGTATATTTGTGTGTTCTTAGGAAGTATACACTGTACATTAACTGCTTGCTGCATGTTTTCTGATAAGTTACTGATGGAGGTCATGCTCATCCATTTAGATCGAATAAAGCAATATTTTAGAACTGGAATACGAGGGTCCAGATTGTGTATTAAAAGCTTATCTGACTCCCTGAACTTTTGATGTTCTTATATTCATAGTAAGTCATTCGGTTCTAAGGTACTGTGCATTATATGCTGAAGCCATGAATAATGACCAACTCACACCATAATTATCTTTATTAATATTTTAATAAGTGCCATAACGTGTAGGTAAACCTAGGTTAAATCAGTTCTCTCATCCATATCAAATGATTATTCACCATTAGGCTGAATCCTAATCTTGATTAACATGCTAACCTGGGTATCTTTGAGTTGATTATGTGCTCATTCTTTAAACTTATATATAGACAGATAAGCACTGTAGGTATGTATTCTTATATCTTTGGCTAATATGTTTCTCATGAAGCATAAATCTAATTGCTGTGGATAGTTTTGTTAAATATATAAAATGAGAGAATATGTAACTGCTAATCTCATTGACTGTATAACTCCTGTGAGCATAAGATTCCACATATTCTTTTGTAATTATTGTGTGTTTTATTTATTATTTGTTGCTTATTATATTAATTGAATTATTTCTTAAAATATTAACTCATTTCCACTCTTTATTGCTCATAGATTAATTTCCATCCAATTCCATATTGATATGTACACCATTTATGTATATGCTAATATTAGACAACTATTAATAAACATATTATTAGTTTATTTAACCCTTATTATGTCCATTCTCAAGTCTCTTGTTCCACCCTGTGCTATGCTGGTCTGTGTTTAAATTGAAACTCATATGTAACCTAAAAAATGTCATTTAAAGGGTGTTGAATCAAAGAATATGGGTGAACAGATTGAATGTTAGCCAACCTCTGGGTCTCACCATCTAGATTCAGTCAGCTTTAGTGTGTTTTATCTATACTCTGGATTTTGTTGCATAGATGTACAAATCTTACCATTACAAAATACATTTCTCTATTGTACTGAATGGTTCTTACTCTTTTTTGATCACAGAGGGTGCCATTAGATCACTGCATACCTGGAAAATTTGTTTACTGTGATCAAAAGTTGATGTTGATGATTATCTGCACTGACCTGACACAAATGGAGAGCAAGAGCTCATGAATATTGTTGAGACAATTGAGAAAGAAAACATAAAGGCAAATGTCAGCCAAAAATAATTTAAAAGACTTTAAAACTTTATTACATTCAAGTAAAACAAAACAAAATATGAAAGTTTGATCTAGATTTATTGGCATATTCATCCGAGAGTGTATGTGAGTAATGTAAATATTAAATATACTCTGGCAGATAAGTTCGTTTCTCATATTCAAGTAAAACAAAACAAAATAGAGCAATCAAAATATGAAAGTTTGACCTAGATTTGTTGGCATATTCATCCGAGAGTGTATGTGAGTAATGTAAATTTTAAACACTCTGGCAGATAAGTTCATTTCTCACCTATGACTTAAGAAAGGCTTATGTCTTCCTGCTAGCAGTTTATCTAAACCAATTCCATTTTTTTATAGAGATTTAGAAAAATGGATGCATGTGGAGAACCAATGAGACAGTGCAGACAAGCTTTTCTTAGCCTGGAAAAGAAATGTCAGAATTAAGAATGTCATATTCTGCAAAATGCTTATGAACAGGTACATTTAAACCAGCCAAAGTTAGTCTCACCCAAAAGGAAAAGATTATGGACTATGTAATCTGAACTATGGAAAATAAAATCTCTACCAAGAAAAACAGAACAATATACTTGATAAACTGCCAGTCAAAAGAGTTGTGGTCTGCAGAAAATGCAAACCAAGCTTAATTAGATTGATTATGATAAAAGGGACAGGTGAGTTAAAAGAGAAAATTACTCATATTTACCAGAGTATTTAGCAAGGGTTAGAAATATAAAAGGAGTGGATACAAAATGTATTAAATATAAAGCAATATACTCTCAGATAAACAAATTTAAAACAAACTAAGATTCCAATGCATACTATAAACACAAGCAGAAAATATATAGTATAAATGCTCAAAATATTTAAATTTGATAGGCAAAAGATTTTATGAAAATAGATTATTTTTTTAAGATTAAGCTGTGACTTTATAACCCTGGAAAGAATATTGAAACATGTTACCTCGAGGTATAAGTTTAAGACTTGGAGGTCTTCCAGCATGGCACATATAGTTCATTTTACTATAGAATTCCAGCGAAGATCTTATGTTTCCATTTTCTGTTCAGAAGGCTGGAGACAATGTTAGGAATCAGTTCTGGTTTGAGCTCTTACGATATGATTTTTCAGGGATGATTTGAGATTCAGGGCTCATCTTTAGGATGCTTAGCACAGCATTATGTTGAGGCGATTCTGCATAATGAATAGCTTTGGCATTGGTTTCTAGAAATAAACAATGACCTTCAGAATTGATATCAGCATGGCAATTTAAAGAAGTTTCACAATTGGCATACTAAAAGTTGAATCCCAAACTAAACAAGCAGAATAAACATCAATAGCTGAAGAATAATTAGTCTGAATCCCAGAGCTATTTATAAGAACATCTTTTAACTAGTAGTTATGACCAGGGCAAATCTTTATTTCAGACTTTAATCTTAATTAATGATTCTGATCAAAGTAATCTTATTTATAACTAATTTTAAAAAATATAACAAGTCTCAGCTTTAGTTAAAATAAATTAAAAATCAATTGCGATCAAAACAACAAGAATGCAATTACAAAAAAAAACTTTCCAAAACTAAAACACTTTGTTTAAAAAGAATTAACTTTTTTTTTTTTTAAATTAGAATATTTTTTTATAAGATTAAAAGTTTGCTTGCCTTTAATTACTTTGAGAAAAAAAAAAGTGACTAAAAGAAAACTATTTTAAAAATAAAATCTATTAAAAAAAATAGAAAGGACCGAATTTTAAAACACAACTGCATATGTACGTTATTACACGTATTCTTAATATCTAACTTTTAAATAGTTTTCTTTATCAACTTTTTTAAAACAAAAGTTAGTTTATTTTTGGGATGAAACTATTGAATTGGATAAAGCATCTGGTTTACTATATTTCATTAAATGGTATAAAGATTGTACAACATCTCACCAAACTTTTATTTCATTCATCCATCTCACATATGGTCTCTTTCTAAGTCTTTTACAGTCTCTTGGGATTCACTTCAAGACTTCAACTGCCCATCTATTATTGTCTCTTCTAGAAATATTTCAACTCAGCTGTATTTCAATTTCTTAATATCAGTGATATCTGTTTGATCTTTCACCCATGTATTTCATTTTTAATCTATTCTTGTTGTTTTTAACATACATCTTTCCATACTATATTAAGTGGTATGAATTCCCTATTGCTCTTGTATTATGTTCAAGTCTCAGAACCATAAGTAAAAACTGTAAAACACATATTTTAAAAATCTCCTTTTCACATGCACATTTCTTTTTAGTACTAAGTTATTTCTAACAAAAGCACACCATCTAAGTTTATTTCTGTGATTAATTTCATCTATTGTGTTTCTATCTACATTAATAATCTGAACAAAGTATTTGAAGTTAACATCTTTAATTTATGATTATCAGTCTTTTATTTTTTTCTTATGAGAAACTCGATTGAACATTATATTATGCTTTTTAGTATTTATCGTTACTCCTAATTTTTTACTTTCATCTGATAACTCTTGCAACATTTAGTGAAGTTCTGAAGCATAATTTGTAAAAACAACCACACCACCCGCAAAATCTATATGATTTAAATAACTTCGGTTTACGTTTACTCCGTTAACTTACCATTATAAGTCACAAATGGTTTGTTTGTTTTTTTGTAAAATTGCTGTAAAAATTTGATTCCCTCTCGTTAAATTTCTTTCAGTGTTCATCTTCTTAGTATCAGCATATAATCATCATCAGCTGCCATTATTTATTTACTATATTATCTTTTATACTATTGATCATTACGTTACAATATGTATATATTTTATAATAAAATATAATGCAAGGAGAAATAATAATAACAATAAATTACAGTATATATAAATCAGTGTGTGGTTTCAAATTTTTCTTTTATCGTTTAAAATCATTAGGCTTGTTAAAGAATTATCTTTAAAAGAAACAGCCAGTATTAAATTAATTAATCTCATATAGCTGCTAAATTTCAATTTTGCAAAGGATGTTAAAATATTTTTAAAGCAATAAAAAAGAAAGAAGGGAAGATATAATTTTTTATTTAATGGAAAAATAAGGCTTTTTCTTTCATTAAAGAGATTTTGTCTCCAATTATTCTAAGAATAGTCTAAGCTTTTGTTAGTTAAAGATAATTGACAATAATTATGCAATCCTGGCTGATTTGAAAAGGTCAGTGACTTTCACATGACGGGTGCTGAAATGGTTTCTGGAATTAAAGAGATTTTTTTTTTACTAATAAGGGAAAAATAAAAAATGGAATATATATATATAGTGTAAAGTTATTAAATAAATCCAACTTATCCCCCTAAAAGGAAGTTATGGCTGAGTTAAAAAACACACATTAATCATAATTCTTAATTTAACGGCTGATTCTTTTATATAATAATGATATTTTGAAAATATAGTTTGTTCATAGTTTGCAGAAAGATATGATTTGAATAAGTTAAAAGAGTTTTTGGCGATCTTAAAAATAAAAAGACTACCTACATATCTAAATCAATTAATAGAAAAGTTTTAAACATGTAAACAGAAAGAAAACTCCAAAACCTATTGGATTTTTTTTATTAGAAATAGGGTATATAACACACAATGTGTACTACTTGACAATAAGAATAATTTTATTGTTTAGTTCATAAAAACAACAAAGAGAGGACGTGTTTATATGTAAATCTCTATATTAACACAAACGCATGAGAATACGTTTTATTCTATATTTATTAATGAAGCATGAAAACAAATATACATTTGCGTTTACAATGGCTATACCCCGCGTGCTACTGTGGCGAAGTATAGTTTTTAGTTCTAGGGTGAATTATGGAAGAAGGGACTGCATGAGCCCTTATAGTTTTTTACCACTTCAGCTGTATTGTGATAGCCTGTCTGGTGAGTAGGTCTAGCTTGCCTCACGTCAGCATTTGGTTCTAGCAGCTGCTAGTCCTGAATGTGAACTTGCCTCATTGCATCAACCATTTAGCTTAACCGATATTGTCTGGATGTTGATTCTCTCTTTCAGCTCTGTAACAGTATTTATCTATAGAACGTGTAAACTGCTATCAGCTGTGTGAGAATTATTAACTGCAGAATGTGTATACTGTCTTTTAGCTCTGTGACAGTAATTCTCTGGAGAACTAACTCTATCGTCTAAAAGTTTGACAATTTATTTCCAGATCTCCAGTCATAATGGAAACATTTAGATTCAGTGAGCATCACCATCTGTTATGCCTTATCTATTTATACATGCATTGGTTTGATATGATGAATGTTCAGTCTGATTTAGATAAAATGGGATATGGACTAATCCATGATTTAAAGGCAAGATTGGATATGACATTCTTTCCTACTACCTAAAATTAACTTTGGAGAATGTAGTTATGCAGTTCCATTGATAGGTGTCTTTTTTGCTTTGTGACCTCGTCTCACTTGGTGATCTCAGCAGGTACAGTGTTGTCGTTTATTGATCTTGAAACTGTGGGTACACACTACTGACTGGTGAATTATCACTAGTAGATTGTGAATTTTTTCATCATGAGGCTTAACTGATTGCTGATCATGTGTAGTTTAACCTTAGTTGATTTTGATGTCCATGATATATTACAGCTGTTTTAGCTGCCACTATTTTTATTTCTTTTAAGTTTAATTACTGATGCTGTAACCCATTTGATGGTTTCGCTATATATGTGACACAAAACTAGGACCTATCTGCATATTAATATTGCTATTTTTATTTCTTTTTTTTTTTTTAAAGAATTAGGTCTGAGACCTATTAGATTGGTTCTCAGAACCCTATTGTATAATAGTTCATCTAGCATTATTTCCATACCAGTGCTCAATTTAGAATGCTGTGCTAACAAAATTCTGTCATTACATGTGCTCCAACTTCCTGTGTCAACCTTTGTTAGCATCTTTTTGTCTCTTGAATCAGCCTCTTAGCCTAACTATTGCTCTCAGGTCTTAGGCTACTAGTTCATTTCTATTATTGGCTCAAAATTTTCTGAATGCTGTTGATATAAAAATTATGCCATTGTTTGAAACTATTGTTTTAGGCAGGTCATGTACAGCAACTAGCCTTCTAAGAGTTTCAATAGCTGCTGTAGACTGGAGTGATGATAATTCCACTATCTCCAGCTATTTAAGAGTAAGAGATAAAGAACCATTAGTAATAGTTTGCTCTTATATGGGACTGCATAATCGTCATGAATTCTAGTTTAGTACCCTTCAGGTTCAGATCACTGAACTGTTTTGTTCTTTGATGGGATGTTTTAATTCATTAGCAATGCTAAGTGGTCCACCATCCATATACAATCTGACTAAACATTTTGATTCTGACAATTCCTGGATGCTCATTGTGTAACATGTTGAGCACCTAGGAATCATCTAGTTGGAGGAATCACACTCTTGATCCCAGATAATATGGCTATTTTCAATTATGAGCTCTAGCCTTTGAGTTCTGTAGGTTAGGTGCAACTTATCAGGTTTTTTGTTGGGCCAACTCTCTTAGATCTATTTCAGTAGCCTTTGAAATCCACGATCAATAGTGATCTATGATACTACTGTTTTGCTGTCAACATATTGAATTTACATTGTCTGCAGTCTCTGCAGGCAATAAACTTAAGGCATCAATATGGAGAATTTTTTTCCCTCAATGTATTCCAGATTAAAATTACAACCTGATAAGAAATTAAACTATCTCATCATTTGTGGTATAACATGTTGATGAATCCCTTTATCATAGGTAAAAATGCCCATTAGTAGTCTATGATTAATATGTACTAAAAATCATTGACCATAAGGATAATCATGAAATTTTTTAATGCCAATTTTCAAGGCTAAAGCCTCTCTGTTACTCTGAGTATAGTTTTTTTCAGTTTTTGAAAGAAACTTTGATGCAAATGCTATAGGGAAATGTGTGACATCATTTCTATGAGACTACACAGCATCTGTTTCTACTGGTAATTCATCATAAGTTAGTATCAGAGCTCTTTCAGAGTTGAAATATGCCAATATTATTGAGTATTATTGAGTATGCTGTTAAGTCTTCCAGTTTTTAAAAGCTCTATCATGTTTGCTGTTCAACTTTTAGACTGCATTTTAGTCCAGAAGTCTGTATAGTGGTTTAGCAGCATCAGTTTTAGGATATAAAAAACTGTCATAATTATTCACAAGATCAAAAAAGACTGTAGCTCTTGTTTGTTCACCAGTATCTTTGCTACTTTGATTGCCATTATCTTTTTTTGTGTAGGATGAATGCCACCTAAATCTATCTTAAATCCTAGAAATTCAAGTTCTTTAGCCTCAAAAATGCATTTGTCCACATTTATTTTAATGCCTAAGGCTTTGAAGTTATCTAGGAGTTTCTTAGTAAGATAGCACACACAGTGTTTCAGTAGCAAGTTGGTCAATGAATTCTCAGGAATATTGCTGGGGTGACCAATATTTCAAAAGACAACTGGTTTATTTTGATTAAATCTTTATGAATGATTATTGGCGATGCTCTTGCAGCATGATCATCAACTGGTAGATGCAAGTATGTGTTTTAAATTAATTTTTGTAAAAACTTTCCCACCTGATATTGTGGATATAATCTGCTTAACTGATGGTGGTGGATAATTATCAGATACCAATGCTTTATTGATAATGCATCAATAATGACCACAAATCCACACATTACTATTTTCTTTAATGATTGGGATAATTGGAGTAGCCCATTTTGAATAGGATATGTCCTCAATGACCCTTGTAACCTGCAACCTCTCAAGATCAGCTTCCATTTTAGCTCTCAAGGCCAGTGGCCATTGTCTGAAATAATAACTGGTCGACCATTTTATCTCTTTATTTAATGAAAAATAGACTGTCTGTTCCCAAAGATAGATCCATTGTTTTATCAAACACTTCAGGGTAGTCATTTTTTAATTTGCTTATAGTTGTGAGCTGGTTTACTTTAGTTACTATGAAACCTAATTGACTGAACGAATCATGGCCTAATAAATTGCTATACTCATTTTTGACAAAACAATCAGAGGTAGGTCTATAGTTTTATCAGGAATCATAACTTTAATTCTGTCTGTTTCAAGAGTGTTATTGGATTGCCTTGGAAATTAATCCATGATTTTTTTGCTGTTAGGAGCTGATATTTATTTTTCTTATTAATGAGAGTTAATGTCTTTTTTTGATATAATGGATGCTGCAGACCTGGTGCACAGTTTTATTGTTACAGGTGTATCATAAATAATAATTCTGCATTTAAAAGCAGAAACAATGCATCTCACATTGTCTATACAGGCATTTAGTTTATTTGATTTTGAATTACCTTTCCAACTTTTTGGAATGGACTTTTCCATTCTGCCATTAGTAATTTGTTTTCTTATAAAACAAGCAGATTTTGTGTGACTGCTATGCTTGCAACGTGTACATACTATGCTGATGTGGACATTCAATGTGTGCATGTATTGGTTGGTCACATCTATAACATTTTACACATTATTGTCAGTTTAATCAAGCAGTATTTTTTATTGTCAGCTGGATGCTTAATTGACCAATTCTCAACAGTTTGAATACTGTAGTTTATTTTCTTTAACTAGCTTTGATTCTGCTATTCTTGAGAGACAGCAAAATCAAATGTTATATCAGAGTCTTTGAAATTACATTTTAAACTAGTGTTTTTATTCTAATAGCAAAATCTCTAGCCCACCCCCCTTATCTACAGAGATTGAAATGGTATCTCTGCGTTAACATTAAGGGTTTTGAAGCATAAACATTATTTAGTAGAGACAATGCTCTGTTAAAATCCAAGTTCATATGGCACCTCAAGAGTTGCTTGAGCTTAAAGAACCTCATAAGTCTGAGGCCTAACAACAGAGACAAGGATGGCTAATTTTTAACTCAGGCTTTTGGATTTGATTTGCATATAAATAGCCAGTTTTCTGGATAGGTCAAATCAAATTCTTCAATTGAGCCAATTTTCACCATTATACTTTATTCTCTTTTTTTTCCATTATATTTTTATTAATGCGAGTCTTTTCACTCAAATTGATATATAATCTTTATTAGCGTAGCTTTGATTAAAGACAAAATCTATTAACCAATTAGGGAAGTTTCTGCCTTTATTATTAATGAGTACCACCGATATTTGATTAAAAATTTTTTTTATTGATCGAGCCAATAATATTAGCAGCAATTTTTTTGTGATTAAAGTCAAAATCTAATAACCTAAAGGTGAAAAACATTTTAAACTTTTTTCCAGCCATGGGGGGGGGGGGTATTTTGTTCATTGCACAAACTGTTGGATGTATATAAACACAAACATGTGAAAATATAGCATTTTCCTGAAGGTTTGTGATTATGATGTTCTAGTTGTACGTTTATATCGGACTATTTCCAACATATAATATGAGGATGTTTTAAGAAAAATTTAACTTCATTTAAATATTCCAAATACATTCAACTGTTACTAATAGCACAACAAACAGGTTAGTATTTATTAATGAAGCATGAAAACAGATATATATTTGTATATTACACTATATTTACAATGTTTACACTCTGACTGCTATTGTTGATGAAGTATAACTCCTAGTTCTAGAATGAACTATGAAAGAAAGAATTACACATATTCATACAGATTCCCAGCCACTTCCAGTGGCACTACATCAGCTTGCCTTTTGAGTAGGTCTGGTAACCCTTCTGACTATACTCGACAGCTTGCCTTGGGTTGGTGTTTTAGTCTAGTAGCTTTCAGTCTTAAATGTGGACTTGTGATACTGCATAAACCATTTAGCTTAGTCACTATTGTCTGGAGAACAGTAATTCTGTTTTACAGCTCTGTGACGATAATTCTGTTTAGAAAGAGTAGACTACCATTCATCTATATGACAGTCATTGACTGAAGAATGTGTATACTGTCTTTCAGCTCTGTCACAATACTATCTTCTTGACACACTAAACCAAGTCTACAGCAAGTATATTGCAGGCTGAATAACCCAGTTATTTATCTCTGTATCTACTGAAGCAAAAACAATATTCTTACTTCTAATATTAATCATTGTAGCTACAGATTTGTGTGCTTTTTAAATAATTTCTCTAGCTGCAATACTTTAATTGTTATCACTATTAGGATTACCCCGGCTATCTTTTAATGTAGAATGTTTTCTCCCAAAGAGATGGTTCTAAGGATGTAGAAGCATCAAAATCCAAATAAAGTTTATCATCATAAAACTTTATAGCATTACTAGCAGATATTTTTTAAAAGCTGGTAAAACTGAAATATTAATTGATATGGAAAAATAAAATGATTATCTAGTTGCAAAATTAGAAATGCTTTGTTTTGTTTTCCTTGCTTGCTTTTTGTTGGTAATAGAGTAATAAAGCAACTCTGCTTAAAATGTTTATGTGCTGTCACTGGTTAAAAATATTATGAATAGGTATCCAAGTCTCATTTGTAGGATTAGCAGATGCCATATAGATAGTTTAGTATCTGTCTGTGAAAATTTAAATATAAAAAACTATTTTGAAGATATTTGTGTTCGACTTATAAAAATGTGTGAAATATCAGTAAATTGGATGATTTATGTAATGCATTATAACATTAAAATGATAATTATTTTTTTCAGTCCAAAACATCTATTGTACAGTCTTTCTTTTGTAGTAAAATAATATTGTTTCCTATTTTTGAAACTGCTATTAGTAAAAGTATTATCTATTATTAGTTTTGGCAGTGAGCAGTTTAGTGGTTAAGAGTAGTGAATAAGAATCTTTCTCATGTAGAAAGAATTACCAAATTATTCTTTTATGACTTAGCTGGGTCTGAAAGTTCTGGAAAAAATCAAAAACTGGTGAATGCTTGAAAAAAATTCTGCCATTCAATCAGGTCATTAGTATTCAATTTGTGATTACAGAATCTCATCTACCTGCATATGTCAAACTACTCAGTGATGTGAGTTTGCTTTTTAAAATGTTTTAATCTCAGGACTCCATGTGATGAGTTGGAGACAAATGTGAGAAAATTTCAGTTGAAGAGAAAATTAATTTGCTAATTTAGAAATGAAAATTCATGAAGAAGTTTACCAAGAACTTGCTAAACAATTGGTGAAAATGGAAGAGGAATATAAGGAACGTCTTATATGATGAATAGAAAGCTGCAGATCTTGCAGAAAATAAAATAAAATTGCTTCCACTGACTCCAAAGAAAGTCAAGAAACATCATGAAAATGACGAACAGCTTATTTCCATTAATCTTTTAAAAGCTGAAGAAATGAAAGTTAAGAAGAAAAATGCTAAAATAATTGCTTTAAATGATCAAATTAAACTCTAAAAGCAAACTTGAAGCAAGTGATGAAGCAGCAGACTAATACCAAAATGGAAAATTCATGCATTCAGTTTCAGTTATCTGATGCTCAAAATACTATTCTTCAATTAAAACAAGATCTGGAAAGATTATTAGAAGAACAAACAAATTTACATGTTCAGATATCTTCAAAAAGCTTTTAAGATGTATCTCTTTCCTCTTCTCATGATTTAATGAAAAATGAATTAGTGAAAAATCTACATCATTAGTGAGAATAGTCAAGATCAACTGTAAGAGATCAGTAAACTGAAATGCAAGAAATTAATAAAACTTTGAATGAAGCAGAAAAAGTATTTCTTGAAAAGGAAGATAAAATTAACAAATTAAAGAAAGCTCTCTGTGAAATAGAAGGAAAAAGTTTTTTGCAGGGAGAAACTGTTCAGAATTTACAATTATTTTTAGAAGTAAAACTATTCTTGAAGATTATAATCCTAATAGAGAAAAATATTATTTTGGATTTGGAACATCAATTGGCTGTTGAGAATAAAATTATTGATTGCAACAAACTATTGGAAGAGGAATTGAAGAGTACTCAAAATGAGCTCAAAAAATTAAAAAGCCATCTAAAAAATTGGAACATTTTAAAAATGGCTTTTTATAGCAACTTTAAAACAACTACACCTAAATTATAATCCAAGGCATCAACTTGCTTATGGATCTAACCAAGAGAAGAAAATTTGCTGAAAGTAAAATAAAAGACATTGTCTGGAGAACACATTCTGCCTTTCAGTTTTGTGGCATAAGTTTTCTGCCTAAAGAATGTAGATTCTGTCTTTCAGCTCTGTGATAATAATTTCCTCAAAATGTGTATTCTATCTTTCAGCTTTGTGACAATAGTTCTCTCTAGAACATGTAGACTAATGTTCAGCCATGGGACAGTCATTGACTGGCGAATATGTATGCTAGCTTTCAGCTCTGTGACACTAGTTCTTTGACACTACAAAAATCTTGACTATTTATTGCCAGATCTCCATCCTTAATGGAAACATTTGGATTCAGTGAGCGTCATCACCTATTGAGACATTCTTGTCATTGTCTATGTGTTATCTATTTGTATGCACATTGGTTTGAGATGATGAATGCTCAGTCAGATCTAGATAAGATGGAATCTAGACTAGAGGTGAGATATGACAGGACTATAATAATTATTTTGTTTAAATTATCACAAAAAACATTCTCAAGGACTTTATTGCCTAATTGCTTTCTATTTGCACATGGGTGTTAGTAGACTCAGTATAGTTTCAAAATCAAGAAACATTATAGATTAGAGAGAAAGGTTTTGTTTTCATCCAAATGCTAATATATATATATACACACACTATGGCAAATGTATACATTGTATATTATTATCAGTTTAATTAAAGCATTCGACTCAGTTACATGATGGTTTATAAGAAATGGCAACTCTCCGGCAGTTAACTGTTATTAAACAAGTTGTGTACTAAATGCAGATTTGTTTTCCAATTCTATGATTGTAGTTTTTAAAACAGTTAGTTTATGAATAGCTTTTTGAAATAGGCCATGTGACATAGGTTTGATGATGTTTTTTCCTTGAACCAATCAAAATAAAATCAAGTTTTTCTGGGTTAATGATACTCTGATAAACATTCTATTATTGTCACTTCAAATGATGATCTACAGAAGATTTTGAATGCAATCTATAAAAAATTATTTTGGTAATTAATGTTGAAAAACTCATTTGTTTTATTCTATCACACAGAAAACAATTTTCCACCACTTTTAGCTTGAATTAGTAATAGTTTGAAAATATGTCGGTTTAAATTTCTTGATAGCTTTTTGGATAAAAATATTAACTAAAGTATTAAAGTAGCACAATGTGTTGCTAACTTATTTAAGAAATTAAAAGATGTTTTGTAACTGTAAGATGCAAATTGTCAAAAGTTTATTTATTGATAAGGGATTGAAAGAAAAAAAATCTATTATTAATAAATAATTGGCAAATGATGGAGCCAAAAAATATTGATAAATTTTATAATTAATAAAAGAAAAAAACTAATTTAATGATCGCAAATCACAATACAACAGTGACAGTTATTTAAATGGATTTTAATGTTTTTACCCTCATTAACAAAGATATTAATAGTGGCAGGAGAGTTCCTACTTTAAATCTTTAAGAAAAGTCTTGCTAATAAAAATTTATGCTCTCTTTCATCGTTTTTGGAGGGTTTTTAAAAAATGGAATGTACAATCGATTTAGATTTCAGTTCTTTTAAATTTTATCTCATACATTGTAAACTCGTTGTCAGAAACTAAATCATGTAATGACCAATAGCATAAAAAATATTTTTATAAGATCACAGAATTAACGAGACATATTATAAAACATATCCCCATGGAGGGCAAAATAGTACTTTATTACTAACAACAGTTCATTTACAAAAAAAAAAGTTGTTTATTTAGTATAAATTTATGGAAATCAGAAAAGGATCTGCAATTCTTGATAAGTATGCATGATATTTTTTATATGGTAATTGACTTTTATTTATTGATAAATCGACAGTAGTATTTTTATAGGTGTTTATTATATCCATATAATTCTATAATTAAAAATCACTTCTTTTCTTTTCAAAAACTTTATTTGATGTATATATATATATCCACTTATTTCCAACGTTTCGACTATCTTTACTCTATAGTCATTTTCAAGGATCTAGAAAAAACATTACATTATAAACAAACTTCACATAATAAAAACAAAAATAATCAAAAACAATATAAAGCATATAAACCCCATAAAATTTAAAAATAAATAAAATACATTAAAATCAATTAAATTAAAAACACAAAACATACACCACACTTACTTGACTCCCTTCTCAAAAAACTTTCCCTTTTTACATTTTTTATCCAAAAAACCAATTGTTACAATAAAAAAACTTATTTCATTTTTCTTTCTTATATACTTCAAAAATGAATTTATTTCCAAAAATAATTCTTTATTCATGTCTTATCCAATTCTATTTAAAACAGGTTTATATCTTTTTATATATAAACTCTCTTTTACCATTCTTTCTTTTATACAATCTAACCCCCTCCAACATTTTAATCTTAAAATCTATATGTCCAATTTCCTTACTATGTATATTTACATTAGAATTCCTATCTCTCAAATGCTGTTTCAATCTTGTCTCTAATTTGTTCTTTGTTGTACCAATATATGACTCATCTTTATTCTCTTTTTTACAATCCAAACATTCTATTTTATAAATACATTCATGTTTTCAACATTCCTATTTCTTATCATATTACCTAAATTACATTTCATTTTATGTACTGGTTTCAAATCACATTCCTTACCAATATCTTATTCATATCCTCATTATCTTTTAATCTTAAAAAAGTACTTTTTGACACTTTATACCCACTATACATAAATTCCTTCTTTTTTTTCTTTTTCTCGGGGGGGGGGGGGGGGGGAATATAGACAAAATTGAGAGGAAATTGAGAAAAAAGAAAGAAAAAAGAAGGAATTTATGTATAGTGGGTATAAAGTGTCAAAAAGTACTTTTTTTAAGATTAAAAGATAATGAGGGATATGAATAAGAAATATGGTAAGGAATGTGGTTTATTGTTGAAACCAGTATATAAAAGGAAATGTAATTTAGGTAATATGATAAGAAATAGGAATGTTGAAAACATGAATGGTATTTATAAAATAGAATGTTTGGATTGTAAAAAAGAGAATAAAGATGTATCATATATTGGTACAACAAAGAACAAATTAGAGACAAGATTGAAACAGCATTTGAGAGATAGGAATTCTAATGTAAATATACATAGTAAGGAAATTGGACATATAGATTTTAAGATTAAAATGTTGGAGGGGGTTAGATTGTATAAAGAAAGAATGGTAAAAGAGAGTTTATATATAAAAAGATATAAACCTGTTTTAAATAGAATTGGATAAGACATGAATAAAGAATTATTTTTGGAAATAAATTCATTTTTGAAGTATATAAGAAAGAAAAAGGAAATAAGTTTTTTTATTGTAACAATTGGTTTTTTGGATAAAAAATGTAAAAAGGGAAAGTTTTTTGAGAAGGGAGTCAAGTAAGTGTGGTGTATGTTTTGTGTTTTTAATTTAATTGATTTTAATGTATTTTATTTATTTTTAAATTTTATGGGGTTTATATGCTTTATATTGTTTTTGATTATTTTTGTTTTTATTATGTGAAGTTTGTTTATAATGTAATGTTTTTTCTAGATCCTTGAAAATGACTATAGAGTAAAGATAGTCGAAACGTTGGAAATAAGTGGATATATATATATACATCAAATAAAGTTTTTGAAAAGAAAAGAAGTGATTTTTAATTATAGAATTATATGGCTATATGTACTGTATATTTTTGAAAAGAAAAAAGGATTGAGTCGTGATTAGAAACAGAAGTAAATGGATTTGTTTATTATATCTATAAAGATATTACATACTGGACAGAGAAAGGTGAATAACTCTGTGTGTGTGTGTGTAAAATTTAAAAAAACAAATCAGATATATTAATCTTTAACTGAGGTTTAAAGTTTATATCTGTGCTAGAGATAATCTCTAGTTTCAAAAATGATTAGTAATAATCAATAGTGTATTTATCTGAAATGGAATGCGTCAAAGTTGTGAGTGGAGGGAATTTGACAATGGTAAATGAAAATGTAAGAAGTAGTACTTTTAATGATGCTGCCTCTAGATATAACCAAATTAATTGTGTAAAAAATTAAGCCTAAAGACAATGGAAAAAATCAGTTAAGAACATTCTATGATATTCTTGATGGCAAGATTATAAGACTAATCACTATGTTTTTTCAATTTGCTAGCTGTTGTAAAGACATATTTTCATTGAATTAAAAAGAAACATCACCATTTGTTAACTTCCAAAAGTAGATAACATATACTATATTATTCAAATGACCTACTTTTCAAATACTCCTACCAATTCTCTCTTTAAGAATATCAACTTTAATTTTCAACACCTTTTATTTATACGTTCTACAATAATCATTTTCATCAAATATTTCATAATTACTATCTTTAAGTACATCCAGTCCAAATTCTTTTTCTTTTGATTAATTTCTCAAAAAAATATATATTTTCTTCAACACTTCTACATTTTAAAATTTTCAACATCTTTTATTTATACTTTCTACTATAATCCTTTCCATCAAATCTTTCATAATTATACTATCTTCAAGTACATCTAATTCAGATTCTTTTTGTTTTGATTAATTTCTCAAAAAAAAAAAAAAAAAAAAATTCTTCCAACACTTTACATTTTTAAATTTATTTTTCCCATTTACTTCCAAATTCATTTTTTTAAACTTTCCAAAATTTTTGTTCCTCTCTTTATAATGGTCCATATTTGTGCTATATATAAAGCTAAATTCATTTAGCAAAAATTTTTCTTAATTTCAATGCCTTGTAATGCTATTCCCACTCTAATTTCTTTATCACTACCACAATCAATTATCTTATTTGTCAGATACCTAAAAGCATTAATCTGTAGTACAATTTCCTGTCTAATGCTTACTTTAAATCTTTTTTCTTTCTACATGTTTTTATTGCTTTAGTTTTATTAGCATTTATTTTCTGCACAAACTGTCTACAAGTTAAATTCTGCATAATATTTTATTGATTCTCAATATCTGCAAGCGCTACCATATCACCAGCAAATGTGATATAATTAATCTTCCTATCCCAATGATAATGTCAACCTTATGAAAACACTCATTGTAAAGCTTATCTATTGTTTTCATCATGAGATATGGCTGAGAACGAATACAATGAGAAGTTATAGTTAGGCAAAGTCTGCAAGTCTTACAGAAAAAAAAGTTTATTGTAAAATAAGTTAAAAGTAGCAATATAAGGTGAAACATAAATTAGTTAGAGGACCAGCATCTGTTTTTCTGACTCTCATTTTCTAGAGCAGAGATAGCTCAATTCATATATGAATATTTGCAAATAATTATTAATATTGAAACAAATCTATAGTTGAATAACTTTCTACTGTAACGATCCGGAGTAGGTAGACTTACGTAATCTGCACTACAGGGCGCCATCTAGGCATTTGAACCTAGAAAAATTTATAAAGTAGGCAGATACGTAGACATTCGTTACACTACCAAATCATTATTAACCAAAATTAAAGCAAATGACTCATTGTATTCAACATAAGTCAAAAAGCATTATGTGGCACATATCCCATTCACTTTTGCCAATGGTATTAAAATAAAGCTTCATATGGCAATCTTAATAATTCTCTTTTTGCCTATTCCATGCCCATTATTAAGAGTCTCCATTTCCTTTTTTTTTGAGTGACTATCAGTTATGATCTTTTAGATAATTCCAACTTTTACACTTTAAACCTAAATAAATATTATATAAAATACATTTGGTACAGTGTCAGCATCTGTATAGGTGAAAACAACACATATCAGAGCTAACTGATATAGTAGGCTGTGTGAATTGCAAGAGCAATAGGTGTTAGCCAAAAGACTCAGTTGCTATCACTCAATTGCTGATCGTAATTGAGAAGTTGTGTCTGATAAACAGTATTTTCAATTACTTTTGACTAGCAACAATGCCACCAAGCAGGAGAGATTATCATATGTATCAGTACCATATATTTTTTATATTTCTTTTTTTTTTAAATAAAAACTTGTATTAATTTTATATGAGTCATAACTTTTACATAAAATTTTATCTTAATTTATGATGATGACTATAAAATATAAGGGAATTGTTTTTTTTATATATTTATTAATGAGTAAATCATTTCAAAAAGCTGAATGAACAATTTTTGCTAATTAATTAATAAATATTGTGTAATTTTAATAGTATAACCTCACACATATTACTTCTGATTAATCTAAAGATTTAAATATAATAAATTTGATTCTTAATTCCCTATGACTTTTAAAAATGCCTTGGAATTGTTTAAATCAGATATATTTGTGTTAAGCTTTTTTAAATTTCCTTTCAATCTTCTCCAGCTATTAGTTTCAGCAGGAGTTGTTAGTTTTTCCATTTATTATCTATTTGCTTAATGGTAGAAGAAAATGTTCCATCTTTTAAAAGCTTTCCCAGTGATCTTAGCATTCAAATTTTTGGCACTTGGATTATCGTTCTAAAAGTCTGTTTAATTAAAAATGCCAAATGCAAAGAGTGTAGTATATATTTTTTTCTGTTTCTACCGATTTAATATATTGAAAATAAATCAACATAGTGTAGAGCACATGGCTCTCACAATGTGTTTGGTTATCATAAACTTCATCAGCTTGTAATATTAAATTTACAATAAATATATTTAACTGTGAAGTTGGTTAGTTACAAAAAATATAAATTATGCATTACAAAATTAAATAACAAATAGAAAGATTTAGTAATTCTATTATGCAAGGAAGATTTTCAGAAGTAATAATATGATCAGTATAATTTATAGCTGACCTATTAGGATTTTGGTGTCTATACAGAATAGGAACTCTGAGATAGTTCTATCTTCTTAGCTATTTTTTTCACTACAAGTTAGTACTACCTTGCTCTTTTTACACATAGAGTAAAGCATAATATAGATTTTTAAAAAAAATCATATTTAGAAAATTTTCAAGTTCATCATTGGTGGATTATTTTTCCAAATTACTTATGATTCTTTAGAACCGGTATCATCATCATCAACAATTTATCAATCCACTACAGGATGAAAGTCTCTCCAAGTTCAATTCACTTCTCTAATCTTTAGTTTTTCTTCTCCAAATCATCCCTGCACACTTTCTGATTTCATTTATCCATTTCACATGTGGTTTCTTTCTGGGTCTTTTACAATCTCTTGAAATCCAGTTTAAGATTTCAATTGTCCATCTATTATCATCTCTTCTAGCAATATATCCAGCCCAACTCCATTTCAGTCTTTTAATTTTTTCAATGAGGTCAGTAATACCTGTTTGTTTTCTTACTTATATATTCCATTTTCGATCTCTTCTTTTTACTTATAACACGCATTTCTCCATATTTCTTTGAGTGGTCTGAAGTCTCTGTATTGCTCTCCTATTAAGTCCAAGTCTCAGATCCATAAATAAGAACTAGCAAAACACATTTATTAAAAACCTTCCTTTTCAAACACATAGGCAGATTTCCTTTTAGTATCAAGTTATTTCTACCAAAAGCACTCCAACCAAGTTTAATTGGTTTAATTTAATTTAACCTGTATACTAATCCATATATCATATTTTCCTGAAGGTTTGTGATGATGGTGTTTTAGTTGTATTTACATGTTGGCAGGATGGCTGTTAGTTAGAGCATTATTTTAAAATTCAATCCTCAAGAATCTAAGATTCCAGGTTCGATTCTCATGCTAGTACTGTCACTGGTCAGGCCATCAACACATGAAGAAGAGGGAAGAATAATACCTCTCGAAATGTTGTGCATATACTAACGTGTGTGCTATTACTAACAGTTGAATGTATTTGGAATATTTAAATAAAGTTAAATTTTTACATTTAATAGTCAGATGATGGAAATGGACTGACATATAAATACCAGCTAATCCATATGTCCTTTATAAAACAATCTAAAAACTAATATTATTTAGTAAGTCCTATTATATATAAACATCTTTCATTTAAGAAATACTAGTGTTATGATCAAGCAGTGAAGGTTAATCATACAAATTAATATCATTTACAATTATGGGTTTATATTTTCTCAAAACTTACTGGAATAATAAGAGCATTTCCCCTTTCTGTAATTTAGTGGCATTTATTATAAGCTTGAGTTATATGTGATTATTAGATGGTAGTGCAATTTAATGTTCAGATTGAATTTTATTTGATGAGAATTTTGTATTCAAAATTCAAACCAATGTACTTATGCTGCTAGCATTTTCTTTTATCAAGCTTTTAACTTGAAATTTAAAAAAAAAATCCATAGTCATCTTCTTGTATATTTATATGATCTGATGCCAGATCTGTTTCTATCCATTTTATCAACCAGGTTAAAAAAGGAAACTGTATGTTTATTGATCTATACAACTGTACAATCAACTTGCCTTGAGTTTTGAATTTTTCAATAAAAACCTGATAAAAAAAAAAAAAAGGAATTAATAATGGTTGCTTATATTAATTCAAAGTTAAAGGCAACAGCTAAAAAAGATCTGTGATTAAATTGTACTATTATCTGGCTACCGCTCACAGGGATGTTCAACCCTAAGGTCACATGCCATCCAGAATGGCTATGAATGTGGTCCAACACAAAATCATAAACTTATAACATTTCTTTGTGTTTTCACGTAGTTGTGTGACTAATATAAGCAGACAAATACTCTCGCTATTTATATGCATGCGTGACTTGTTTTTTTTTTTTAGCAATGTGCAGCTTCCAGGGTGTTATCTTTCAGGTGCAGACAGTAAAGTTGACAATATCAGATATTACATCATGTGATCACCATTTCTTATGCTTGCTCATAACTGTTATTAAAATAGGCAAAACTCTCCATACAATAATGCCACTCAATGCAAGCCAGAGTAATCAATGGATTCCAGAAGGCTTGTGCATAAAATGCCTATATAGTGCCTACTCATCCAATATCTCCAGACTAGTTTTGGGATTGTGGCTTTCATCAGTGATGAACCTTGGATTAGATCCTAAGATCTAGGTGCAGTGCTCTCAGATCCAAGTCTCCTCACTAATGAAGGCCACAATCCAGAAATTAGTCTGGGGATATTGGACGAGTAAGCACTAGATAGGGATTTTATGCACCAAGTCTTCTGGCATCCATTGATTATTCTGGCTTGCACTGAGTGGTACTACTGTATGGAGAGTTTTGCCTGTTTTAATATCAGATATTACATGTGCTCCTAATGATTTATCGATACATTTCAAATTATACCAATATTCCAAATGAAACTAAACTTATAAGTTCAAATTAAGGTAAATATTTTTATGCATTCCAACATATTAAACAGTTGTGTGAATAGCAAAAAATATGCAGCCTTGTTTTTCAATTTGATACAAGAATTTGAAAGATTTCCAGAAAAAGTAATTGAAATGTTGCTATATTTGTGATTCCATTTTCAGTTGACATAAATGTTAACTGCCAATTTTCAAATTGAATGTATAAAACTACAACCTGATATTCAATTTAAAGAAAAATTTGATCCTGTTTCTTCACTGGACTGTTACCATCTTCCAAGAGATAAATATCCCTTCCTTCACAGTCATGCCTTATTCCTATAATCATTTTTAACAGCACCTATTTTCAAGAATGAAATGTACTAAGAGTAAAATTAAAACCACATTAGCAGATGAGTACCTTGGTAACTTACTAAGAATTGCATTTAAATCCATCAAACCAAATTAGTTTCTCAAATACAATTTCAAATATCCCATTAGTTTTGTTTCATCTCTTTTCTTTTTGTAATAAAATAATACTAAAAAAACATCAAAGATATATATATATATATATTACTTAAATATTTTATTGTTTGCTGTAGCTTACTAATGCATTAACATATTTTAGCAATACATTTTATGAAGTAAATTTTGAACAACATTTAACTCTAAAGTTTAGAGTGATGTATAATATAATTAGACTTCTTGTATCATTATTGAAGTAGTTGTGTTATTAAAAATATCTATATCTTAAACACTGAATCTGTAATTATAAATTTTATTAAACACACATTATTATATTAAATAATATTTACTAAGGCTGTAACCTTTAGGAATAAGTGTCTGAAAAATTCGAAGGTAGGGACCTCTGCAGGTCTAAGCCACAAGCTTACACTATGAAGAAAAGAAGGAAACCCTTCTTTACTTCAACCTACTTTTATATATGAATAGGTGAAGCTGAAGTGGTTAGATCTAAGAGTGTGAAGCTATTCAATACTTCACTAATTAAATCCACAATTCTTATTATACATTAATACTCACAAAATCTTACGATTTACGAGTCAATGGAAAGATCTTATAGTAAGAAATCTATTCACCTATTCATATATAAAAGTAGGTTGAAGTAAAGAAGGGTTTCCCTCTTTTCTTCATAGTGTAAGCTTGTGGCTTAGACCTGTAGAGGTCCCTACCTTCAAATTTTTCAGACGCTTATTCCTAAAGGTTACAGCCTTAGTAAATATTACTGAATCTGTATAAATTCTATTAATAGTTTCGTAATTTTTTCTGAAATACTTAATAATACAATATTTATTAAATTCCTAAAATTATCTCTGGGTACATCAGAAAATTGAATCAAGTAATGTCAATCTTGCTACTTTATAATACTTTTTAGATATTTTTAATATGTGGTAGATTATAGAGGTAATGGATTGAGTTGACAAAATAACTTGAAAATGATGCAATCGAAAGTAAAAGATCTTGCATGTTATCCAATGAGAATTGTCTACATATATTTTGAAAAATTGCTGTAGGGTCTGTAATTATGGTGGTTATTTTAAGAAGCTTTCCAAAGTATTTATGATAATGATTAAGATATTGGCTTACTGTTAACAACCTGGAAATGTGATTAATAGCAGCCACAGCTTGTAAAATAATTTGTCACTATGCAATGGTTTAATTTTTAAGATATGGATATAAAAATTTTCTATATTAATGTTCATAAACTTGGGGCCTACTCGATGATTTTAAAAGACTCTCTGAATGGGCCACTGCAAAATTAGCAGTATTGTGTGAACACTTTTTGCTTACTGTGGTAGAGGACATCATGAAAATTTATGCACAGACTTTTTTTTTTGTTTAAAAACTTTTGGTAGTGTTTGTGTATTTAATGCATGAACCAAGACAACTGTTCTTGCAATATGGCCCAGAGACCCTAAAAGGTTGAACTTTGCACTTGCTAAATAAGTCTAGAAATTTATTTAGACATAAATAGTTAAAGGTAATTGTATATGTGGAAAAAAAAAGCTAATTAGACTATTCACACTGAATGCTATTTAGTTACTCTTAAGATATTAGAAAATTGTCAAGCATTGGTGGTCGAGAGGTCAGCAACAGCTGCTTTAAAAGCAGTTGTCCCGGGTTAGTGGGTTCGTATCCCGGCTGATGCTATGACACATGAGAAAAAAAAAGATATTAGAAAATTTTAAGTTAGAATATATATAGCATGAACAGTAAAAACTGAAATTCATTAAAAAATCATTAATAATGGATTTTAGTCTAGATAAATAAAAATGTTTTGTAAATTATTTATTATTGCTTAATTATTATTTTATATATGTAAATTAACATATAAATATGAGTTTGTTTGTGACTTTATAATTCAGCATTACCAATCTTGCAGAATCTAGCATGATTTACTTTCTTTTTTTGTATAAAATTTTACTAGCATATACATTTTTACTTTGTTTTAAAAAAAATTGTAATTTGCAGTATAAAAATGCATGAAAAATCTATATCACAATTGTTTTCTTATAAATAACAACCCAAAAATAAAAAAAGAGGGCAGCACTGACTAATAGATTACAGAGTTAGAAATTTTTTTAAGCAAAAAGTATAGGTTTTGGTAAAGCAAAGTAAAATTTGGTTTGTAAATATGTTTTAAATGAATTAAATAGTTTGTATGACATATTTAATTTTCCACATGAATAATGACAATTTAGATAAGTTATAATAGCGAATTTGATAAACTTTTAGGATTTTAGTTTAAATATATATTTAACACATGTTAAAATAAAATTTAAAATGGCACTGGTACTGCAAGAGAAATACTACTGAATTTGATAAACTTTTACTAAGAAACAGATAAGCTTTTAGGGAAGTCAGTTTAAATATATTTAACATGTGAAAAAGTCAATTTTAAAATATGGGTGCAGCAAGAGAATTACTATTGAATTTGATATTCTCATGTGATAAAGCAATTTTACATATATTTAATTAACACGTGAGAAAGTAAATTTTATAATAGGGTATTTGTCTGATTTTAAAAGTATTAACCTGTCTTGCGTTGTTAGCCGAGAGGTATCGCAGCCGCCATGCAAGCAACTACGCAAGCAAGTAGTTGGTTGCAGACGGTTGTGGGTTCGCGTCCCGGCCGATGCTATGACATATGAAAAAAAAAAAAAAAAGTATTAACCTTCATCACGTAACAGAAACACACACACATATATATGATAATAATAAGATAAGCTATATATATATAAAATAAGAACGAAACATTTATCTTCTTAAAAAATGTCAACTTACAATAAATAAAAAAAAAGGTAACTTTTTATAGTATTAAAATTTTTTTTTTCTCTATTCTTTTATTTATTATCTGCTCATTCTTTATATATATGATATAAATTTTGCTTTATGATACTTAACTCAATTTAAGCAGTGAAAAAAATAAACATAGTCCATTAGAGGGAGTCAAGGACTCCATTTAACTCTGTTTTTATCTCCCGGTTTCATTCTCTTTTTCCTAGTTTAGGGAATTAATTTTCTCTAAAACTATCTCTATTAAAAAGGGGAGTTTCTTAGCTCTCTTTTCATATACAAGCTATATCAACAATGTAATCACAAGTAAGAATAATTTCAACTTTTATAAAAATGCTATGTAAATTATATGGCAGTCATTGAAATTACAAAAGATTTCTGCAGAGATTTTACCTTTTAATGAAAATTTTCATTTCACTTAATTTTGTTGAATGAATGAGTCTGGTTGTTGGGAGACCCCAGGTACCTAAATCCTAGTTCTTTCGAAGGAAGGGGCTGGGATGAGGTTGCTGTGTTGATCGTTACCAATATTGGTTTTCTCATTCACAAGATAGGAAAAATAACATTATTTATGGTGATTTTTTAACGTTATCATCATAAATGATTTTATTCATGTATTATTGCAAAATAAGTTGCTGTTTGGCGTCATGATTCTAATTACAAGTGATCTACCTTATTTAATTTTATTACTTCCAATGTTGTTATTGATAGGGCTGATCTTTTGCTGTTCATGTGATTTTCATGATGGATTAGAATGGTCTTCAGCAGACATTTTGAAGCTTGGATTTTTTCCTCCTTGTTCTCCATAGTTTTTCCAAAGTATTCAGGATTGCTATCTTGTGAATATATTCGAGGCCATTTGGAAGAACTGAACAGTAGATTGATTTAGTCCATATTTTATGTTATCTCCAAGGGTTTTCCTATTTCTCAAATGATCTACCGCAAATTGGATTTCTCAATATTATACTCCTAAAACACTAGGTAAAGGTTTACTTTAATGGCCACATCATGTTCCCCTCTATTTTTTAAAATTAAAACTATTTTTAAAATTAGATAAAAAAAAAAAGAAACACATATTCATAATAAAAATTATTCGAAAATCTTACGTATATTTTTGATTTGTAACTATATTAGAATTAGATTAAAATTTATTAAAATGTAAAAGATAACAAAAAAAAAACATTTATTTTTTTAAGCATAATTGTATCCTATGCAGACTACGAAGTTGGAGAAAAAAGTGACTATTTTGATTCGGAAAGTAAACATTTTTAACAAGAGTTATAAATATAGATAGTTTAAATTTTTAAGTTTCAAATAAATAAAGTAATTCTTTTAATTAATGTAGTGTAAATTAATCCAACATTCAATTTATCGATACAAATGTTTTATGTAATATTCATCTAAGAAATGGTCAAAACTAAGTGTTGTACAAAATAAAAGTAAAAATGTTGACTTTCCAAATCAAAAGTCGCTTTTTTCTCCAACTTCCTAGTCTGCATAGGATACAATTATGCTTAAAAAGGTAAATGTTTTTTTTATTATCTTTTACATTTTAATCTAATTCTAATATAGTTACAAATCGAAAATATACGTAAGATTTTTTAATAATTTTTATTACCAATATGTGTTTCTTTTTTTTTCCAGATCTAATTTTAAAAAGTTTTAATTTTAAAAAATAGAGAACAAACATGATGTGGCCACTAAAGTAAACCTTTACCATACAGTATTCATATTTGAAGTCTAGACTTTACAAATAATTTCTAATTGTACATTTTAATTAAAATTTTCATTACACCCAACTTTGCTGATTAAATGAGTCTGATGGTTGGGAGGGTCCCCATGCTGTGGGGATCATTACCAATGTTGATTTTCTCATTCACAAGGAGGAAAAAATGCTATTCATAGCGTTTTTGTTATAAACGATTTTATCCAAGTATTATTGCAAAGTAAGCTGCAGTTTGGTCTAATGATTTTAATTGCAAATTATTCATCCTATTGAAATTATTTCTAATGTTGTTATCTCCAAGGGTTTTCCTATTCTCAACTTATCTATCTCAAATTGGATTTCTCAATATTATACTCCTAAAATGCTACTCATATTTAAACTATAGACTTTACAAATAATTCATAATTGTAACATGCATTTGTCTTTAATGGTTAATTTTCTCATGGATTAATGCTTTGAGTTTCCATGGGTTGCTCAATTTCTGGAAATGCTATGGACAAAAAAATTCATTATCTTCTAAAACATTTTATACTCAATAAAGTCTCTCTTTTATAAAAAAAAATGAACATGAGCTGTAGCTTCACATTATTTATATACTAAAAGATCTAAACTTACAATAATCAAAAAAGCTGACTTTTCTATATTGTTTTATAAATTATTTTAAACAATATTAAAAAATATCAAATACAATAAATGATTTGCTTTAAAAAATAATAGAATGCATAATAAATTAACAATCTTTTATTGAGTACTTTTTAAATTATACAACCTCCTTAAAATATATTTTTATCCTTTACATATATATGCTAATATCTTACATTTTTGTAGTGAATAGATAGAGTATGTTATTACACAATAATGCATTGATTCAGAGATAGGACTTCAGGCAGCTTGAAGAGAGTACCAATCACTTTATTTGGACACATGTTGATAATTACTGCCATTGTCAATATTTGTTAATGAAGTTCATTAATCAAATTATATTTAAGCATAAAAATGAATAAATTGTTAGGCCCTTATGTCAATGAATAAATAAAAACAAAAAAAAATAACTAAAAAAATTTATGGTATTAATCAGGAACAGGGATACTATCATGCAACCCTGGAGATGAAATCAGTCTTATCTCCCCTCCACATATGCCAAAACAATATTAAATTAGAAATGCATGATTCTATTCAAAAGCAATATATTATAACAGAATAAGTATATGCCATTACATTTCTTTCAAATAGAAGTAAAAAAAAATATAAAATCACCCTCGAGTAGAAATATATGTATAAAAAAAGGGGGGGGGGATTTAATAATTTGATTCAAATTAATATATATATATATATATTGCACAGATGGCAAACTAATTATATAGTTTAAAATTAAAATCTAAAAACAAGATTCTTTTTAATATAAAAGAATTTTTTAAAAAATGCTGTTAATTAGTTATTTTTATTCTTAGAATGGACATTTTTTATTTTGACGTAATTGCAAACAGGCCCTTGGGCATATAGTCAGATAAGAGATAAATTAAAAAAATACTACTGATAAAGAGTTCACAGAGAAAAAAAACTTTGAAGAGAGAAGAGATTTTTGGATTGTTCTTGCTGATTGTATATTATTAAGTATATTTAGAGGTGTATTGCGGATCTCCAAAATGTAGGGGTCAGCAATAATTTACATTTCCCATATTTGCAGCAGCTGAAGCAGTCTCCAGAATAGGATGGTTCCCAGAAAATAGCCAGCCATGGACTTCTCTCCATCTAGAAGAATAGGAAATGGAAAGAACTTTGAATTCTATCATGCATCAAGGATTACAAAGACGGACTTTACCTATAGCATTGGAAAGTATAAACGTTTCTTTTAAATGAAATATGAACATTAATCATATAATGCAAACTTTTTCCAGTATTTTAAGCATCACTTAATTTTTAAAAGAAATCTCTTATCTGACTAAATTTTAGATTATTTATCTATTTTTTAAAAAATATGCTTAATATCATTTCCATTCTTGTAATTTCTTTTAAATTAATTATTTGAAGTGAGCATGAATGGCTGCATAGATTTGTAAGATTGTTAGTTTAAAGTGTGTTAATTTTGGGCTAATTGTTTCGTAGTTGGATCAGTGCTAGTGGATAGATGTACGGATGTTTTATGTCAATGTAACTTGAGTAGGTGCATTGGATACTCATTCTCTTGTACCACGTTAGCATACAGGATATAAAACCCACCTGAACATATAACCCAAAAGAGTAGTCATCACACTGACAATGGTCGTAGACATATTTCCTATGCCATTGATTTTCTTATGCTCTGACTGGGACAGTAAACCGGCAAAGACTGCTATCATCATTTACAGAGCTTCTCGTATAATTTCGTTCTTATATCATGGGGAAAATTCCTTCTCACCATGATTCGTTATTTTTCTGATATCATGGTAGATATAAAATTCCTGTCAGCATGATAGTGTTATGCTAATAATCTCATTTTGCATTGGTCACATCGGTATATCAGTAAGCTAGCATTGGTTTAAATTTGAGATTTTTGGCCTAAGATTAAAAGAGATTGGGTTGGTTATTGCATAATCTATGTAGCATGTTCACACTTAATAAAATATTAAAATTGTATTTAAATCTATTAAACGCTTTTATCTGTGCATATAATCCAAATCAAATATATTTAGTTGATTTAATTTTCAGAATCTTTTTAATGCGTGTGTGCATTATAGTAAAATGTTTTGTTGAATTAATTTTGGCTGTAACTTATTTTATATATTTTATTAATATTTAAAAGTAAGCATTAGAAATTTGAATATACAGTATGATATTTTGAGCTCAGCTTCTCCCTGAGTTAGCGACTGGTGCTTTCAGTTCGATAAAAAGGTAACCTTTCCCGTGCATACCTGTCTACTGTATAAATTTTCCAGGTTCAAATGGCCTGATGGCGTCCTGGTATGGCAGATTAGGTTAGGGAGGTTTTGTCAACCATTATAATTGGCCAACCAATGTGGACCGATACACTTTAAGCACGAGTACCCTGAGAATTTTAAAAATAGGTTATGCCAGTAACAAAAAAAAAAGTTTTTTAAATGAATTGTTTATATTTTAAAGTTATAGATTATAATGTAGATGTAAAAGTACTGCCAGACTGTATATTGCGCACATATGCATGCATACACGTAAAAAAGAAACCTGCGTACCTGCCTACCGTATACATTTTACAAGTTCAAATGGCCTGGTGGCGTTCTGGTATAGCAGATTAGGTTAGTTAGGTTTCATCAACCATTATAATATATATTTAAAAACACATAAATATGTAATGCAAATAGAATGTCAAGTACTGTATCTTCTGAAATTTAATTACCATAAGTAAATGAATATTATATGCAATTATTCAAATTGGAAATGCATGATCATGAAAAAAAAAGGCATATTTAAATATATTATAACTTCTAAATAGCATGCCAGGAATAAATTCTATAAAACTAATTATTTACAAATGAATAAATAAATAATACTTCTGTTAATATAAATATAACAATTTGTCAATTGTTAAAACAGAGTTTCTTTAATATAAATAAAATAAAATAACAACTAAATAATATTTCCAAGCGCTTTCAACTCTTAAGAGTTCTTATCAAGGCAGTGTAAAAAACTGACGAATTGTTATATTTATTTACAAATGATTATTTGTAAATTATCAATTTTGTTACATTTTTTTGTTGTTTTGTCATGTCTTGGATATATATGAATGTATACTTAATACTATTACTTAGTTTAACACATGAGCAATATATTTAAACTAAAATCCTAACCTTTTTGAGAGTACAGCTACTTTCTATATATAAAACAAAATACAAATTTAATAACAATTAGAAAGGATTTGAAGACTTTCAAGCTCTGTACATCCCTCTACTCCATCTTTTACAACCAATACATGACCACATATGAAAAAGATAAATGATCTCCAATATATGTATTTTGTGCTGAACCAACACTCATCAGTTGGTCCAGATCATGTGTATCAGTTGAATAAGATGGAGTAGATAGCTCTAGGAAGTTTGAAGTCTAGTTCAAGTCTCTTCTATTTACATTAAGTTCAGTATAGGTAATATACTTGTTTAAATAAATACAATAATTTTTAGTTTACTTTTAAATTAAATGTTAATTCTTAGTTTTTGTGCTAAATGTTGATTGGCATCCCTAATAGATTGCTATTGTCAAGTTTAATAATCATAGCTGCCGAAATGTTCAGACATCTTATGCTAATACATTGTTAGGAATGAAAAAGAAATAGGGAATTTGTATTTTCCTGAAATAATAATTATCTCCATATTTACTAATTTTCTTGGCCTATATTAAAAATACACATAATTCATTTCATTCATAGCCATAATTATTATAAAGCAATCATCAATGGACATTAGTTGATAGGACTACATTCAAATTCCCACACTAGTTTCTAGTTCTTGGTCATATTTACTGAAGGAAAATTACTCGGGATAATAAAAAACACTGAAGTACAATCAGCAGGGAATTACTACAATTAATGTAGAGCAGAAAGTCATGTGATAGAATTACTGTGTTGAAACAATTTTTCTTATGAATTAAATCACCTAACTAATGTGAATGAATCAAATGTGCATTGATGTTCAATATATAAATACCATATTTATAGAATTCTTAAGTATTTGATTTAAGATAAAAATGTAGAAAAAAACATTTAAGTATTTAGTCTTCTGATTCAATTTAAGATTAGGGTTGACATTTTTTGTCCCATACTTTTTCCAATTTTCATTTATATTCAAAGTTCTATTGATTTCTCTTTAAAAAATGTGGTTTTATTTTAAATAGTTTGGGTACTCACTTCTTTCTATCTCTTGGCATCACAAAATCTTATCTAGGCCAAAATGGATCATTCTACTTAGCTCATCATCTATTAAATGTCATGTAACTTACCTTATACTTTTGAATATTTTAAGATTTTATATTTCAATTTTTTTTGCAATTAAACATTTTCAATAATTTTGTAATATTTATTGCCTTACATTTATCTATTTCACCACTTTATATTTAGCAGTTGTACTAATTGACAAAAAAATTGCATAATTGGGTTACTAATATTAATGTGTTCAATTTTAACTTAGTAAAAATTATTGTGGAATAATTCTGTATATTATATAGATTGCAAATAAAACGATTTCATATTTATGCAAATAGACTGCTATTGAATTATCTTAAAATACACCAGAAAAAAATTCATACACTGATATTAATAATTTGCAAGTATAATAAACAGATTATTATGTAAATTAGTCATTTGTATGCAAAAGATTGGACTCGTATAAAAAAAAAAAATCTAAAATTAGGATTGGTAGAGAAATAACTGATTATTGCATGAAAACTGTACTAAGTGCGCGCAAAAAAAAAACTTGGGAGTACGATGTTTAATTTTTATGCCAGATTATAGGTTAAAGTAAAATATTGAATTGCCAGAAACTTAAGTTCTGGAAAGCATATACACATATATAACAGTAACAAGCATGTATAAAAGACTAATTAAAACACACTTATATTATTATGTGAGGAGCAAAACACTAAAGGATTAATAAGACTATTTTTTATGAAATTCCAAATTATTTGTATTTATTATTAAATAAATTTTGCTACTAAATTTGTGTTAATTTAAAGTTACTGATGCTTTCTCAACTGATATCTAATTAATACACAGGGACATGGCAGAATGGACACAGTCTACAGCTCAAAAACCTGCAGACAATGACAGAATTATGCAGTCAATAGTTCAACTGTACCTATGCAGAGAAAACTAGTAGCAGCCTTTTGTGAGAACAATAGCAATTGTCATACCAGTAACTCCAAAACAAAAATAATGGTGTCATTAAGTAATAATATAAAAGTATTTGATAAGAATGTGTTTTATAAAAAAGTTATCTAGAATATATGAAATGTTACATGCTCATAAAAGAATAGATGGGGAATGATTGAGTGTATGCTCTTAGGTTTTGTTGGATATGTTGTATAATTAGTAATAAATTATGATTCTCAAATACTTGAAGTTACCATGAATTGAATGAAAAGTTTAAGATTCACTCTGAAAATAACAAACATGAATAGTATGATTAAGGCTAAGAAACAGAAAATAATTAACTCATGAAAAATATGTAGATTATGACATAGCATTGAGGAATTTGGTGAATTGTGATTTAAGCTCGGAAATTAACTTCTGTACAGCATGTTGGATTTAATTTTCAGAAAAATATTGAGTGATCTCAACTATAAATGTACTAAGGAGAAATGTGTCACACAAGAAACTATGCTTGACAAAGTTTCAGAATATTCATTATCACAATAGCTGAATGAAATCTCAGTATATTCAACATCAGTAGAATACGTTATAATGTGCTACTGTTATGATAAAACTGGCCATTTAAATAAAAACTACAAATATAAAACATGCATTATTTGCAAGAAAAGAGGACATTTAGCATGTATCTAATGAAGTGCTAATATTAAGCAAAAGCTGGACTATAAATCTGAAGGAGAGTGAATAGTAATTATAACATGAAGTTCGCAGGCCTATTGTTCATCATATAATTGGTTGAAAATCAGCAGAGGATATTGGTAAAAAAAATAACACAAAAATGGATATTATTGCAACAGATATTGGTAATAAAATTGATATGCAAAAAAAGTACTTGTTAAACTGAATTCAAAGATTAAATTTCTCCCATTGTATACTATTAATAAAGATTTTGATCTGCTACTTGGACAGAACTGGTTCTGTACTTTAGTAATCCATATAAACATCATAAACAGTTCAATTGGAAAATATAGTGCATAAGTGCCCTGGTTTAAGTCTGGATTAGCAGAAGTAAAAATGCAACCAATTGATGTTAAATTGATAAAGAAAATCTAACTCATTATCTATAAACCATGTAAAGTTCTATTTGCCCTGAAAGTAAAAAATACTGAGATGGTACAAAATATAATACAAAACACAGGTAGATATCTTGGGCTATACCTCTAGTTATGAAACTAGATAGAAATCTTCGACTATGTGGAGATTACTGTTAGGTTGAATAAATTTATGAATAAAGATGCATATCCTGTTCCTAGCATATACGAAATATTGACTTCATTGCAAAAACCTTCATACTTTGCAAAAATAACCTCAAAACTGCATACCACAAAATCCCCATGGCAGAAAGAACAGAATTATTGCCTTTGACCACTCACATGGCTTTTTACAAGTGTAATAAACTGATAAGGCAAAAATGAATAATCTTTTTCATGGATGGCATTAATCCATATTTTGGTAGAGAATCAGATCTGGAATTAGAAAGGTGATAGTTTATTCAAAATTGAATAAAGCAGAAGATCAATAGTATATCTGGTTTATAAATGAGATAGTTCCTTGGACACATTATAAATAAAAATGGAAACACTGAGAAATCAAAAAATATAAAGGAGTCACAAATTTTCCTTAAAGGTAAACCTCATTTGCTATCATTATTATATCAATTGTTAAAAAATAAGTAACATTGGAAATGACTTCAGGAACAAGATTTAGCTTTCCATAATATCAAGTATCTTAATTTCAAATAAATTCCTAATATACTATTGTAATGATCTGGAATATATTACTATAGATGTTTCAGAATGTGGTATTGGATTATAATTTCCAATCTATGCTACAGAGGTCAATATTCTATAGCTTATGTCTCAAAAATATTGTTGGAAGCTGAAAAACCCTACAGCCAAATTGACAAAGCATTAGTAGATACTTTCACTACAAACTAATATTATCAGTATATTTAGGGATAAAACTTTCAAATTCACATAGATCACTATCCATTTCTAGGACTATTTAGCATTGGAGAAAAAAAAAAAAAATCCCTGAACACAAAAGTCATCACATGCTCCATTGGATATATATATTACAAAGATACGAGTATGAACTAGTATGTAGGTCAGGAAAATAAATTGGACACCAAAGTCTACTTGATGCTAAAAAATGCACAATATGGTATTAGTGAGTAAATTATATAGACACTATCAGTTCTATTTCACTTAATAGTTCAATAATTTGCTGAGTGGACTGAACAAAACCAGTTATATCCAGTTACTGAAATGAATAAAATATGTCTAGCCAGACATCTAATTGAATTTTAAAAGCCCATTTGGATTTTGAGAGATAGCTTATCTTGCAATGATTGCGTATTAATGACCAACACATTACTCATACCATCAGAAAGCCAGAACCATGTTTAATTTACTTTATCAAGATCATCCTGGAATCATGCATATGAAAGCTTTAGCTAGATTATGTCTTGTAGCCAAATCTGGGTGGTGAAATAGAACAAATGCGTTCTCAGTCAACCGCTATATTGCCATCTAAAAAACTTTGAAGCGTGACCAAGTCTATGCAATCTGACATGTTTACATTTAGATCATGTAGCACCAGTGCATGGATATATAATTGATAGTTGCTACATTTTTTTGTTAGATCAAATAAAAGATAAAAAATACGAGTGCAGAATGTACAATTGAAGCAAGAGAAATTTTTGCTATACATGGTTATTTTAGATTAAAGGAATAACAGACCATTTTCAGCAATTTATAGACTATTTAGATAAAGGAATACAGCTTTCTTACTTTACTTCATCATTCTGAGAAAAATGGCAAGCCAAGAAAACCATTCAACATTTGAAGCTTATGTTGAACAAAACTTGTGATAGTTGACACTGTTCTGTCAACACTTTTACTCCATGTTCAGCAACTATGAAGACACTGGCTGTTTTTGCACCCATCTTACTAAGTTGTTGTCAACTACAACTGAAATGATTGTAAAAAATTTAAAATTGGAGAAAGCTTGTGGATACATATTTTAAAATAAGAAATGGTTGCCAGGAGTGATATTTCAAACTTTATCAAGACAACTATGACTGATAAAACTAGAAAATGGAAAAGAAATAAAAAGACACGTAAATCATTCATATCCATATCCAAATGAGTTATTTAATGTTGATGTTTTGGAAAGTAAATTAACAAATGATCAAGAAAACTCAGTTATGAAGAAAGTTGAGGCAAAAAAACTATTAGCTGAACAAAAGACTGATAAAGACTAAGTGGAAATAAATGATCATAATATGGATCAAATAATTGAGTTTGAAGTGTTATTACTAGACAGCTGAATTTCAGAAGAGGAAGAAGACTTTTTCCTAGAAAGGTATGTGTATAAAAAAAAATATGCTAGATTAATGAACAACGGAATGTCTGTGCATGCATTATGTATATTGTAATTAGAATGGATTTCACAATTATGTTAATATGTACAGATTGTTCCTAAATTAACTTTAATATGCTCTAATTTTTTTTATATATGTTAATATGAATAATTTGCAAATATAATAAACATACTATTATGTAAATTACTCATTTATATGTAAAAGATCAGAGAATATGATGTTTACCTGTAATTGTCAGCTAAAGTAAAATATGAACTGGAAGAAGCATAATTGTTCCTAAAGGCATATGCACTTATATAGCAGTAACAAATATGTATTTAAAAGACCCTGTAAGTATAATACATAATAAGGCTTATATTACCTTGTGTGTATAAAAAGCGAAACATGCAACTAGAGGATTAATAATAGAGTGCATATTTATTTCTTATTTATTGTTAAATAAATTGTTTTATTACTAAACAATGTGTTATTTTTTAAAAGTTATTGATGATCTTCCATCTGGAATCTAATTAATGTCCTCATAACATAGCATTGTCAGTACTGTTATACAATATTTCATATCAAATTATTTTGTCAAATTACTAAGCTTACGATCAATTTCTGTTCACTCATGTAATAACCAATAATGCTTACCTTTATGTCAGATAGTACATTTACCATTAACCCACTTATATATATCTTTTATAATGCATCATTATTTCAAAACTGGATTTAAAGTAGTCTTTAAGGCATGGATCAATATTGAGAATATGTTCTCATCTAAAATAATTGTGAACATCCTATACAATGTATATATTTTTTGCTCCTAATTATATATTTTCTGTTATTTTACTAATAATTCAGAAAAAGTTAATTGAATTTATATTATGTGTATATGTATACATATTAAAAAATATATATAAAAAAAGATTAGACTAGTTGTTGACGTTCAAAACTTTATTTAGAAGCACAACTAGAAGAATTTTGGCCACAATAAATTGAAAAAATTACACTAATAGCTAATTTTACCATAGCCAATCTAAAGCTTGTTTCTCTATCAACAGACAAAAAAAAAGTTTCCTTATGAAGCATGCTTAGTATGACCAACAACAACAACAAAAAAAAAAAAAAAATACAGAAAAAAAAAAACTGCTACAATTATCTCACAATACAATGCTGAAGACTGTAGTTGTTACAATAATTATAAAAAGATATGGCAGTTAGTGATAGTTTATGCAGCTTTGTATTCTGAGATTGTAGCAGGTTTTATAATGAGTAGTGGCCAATGGGAAAGATAGAAAAAGCTTATTAGTCATTAAAAAAAATATATATAAAATATTAAAAATAACAAAAAAATAAAAAAATAAAGCCAAATGGCTTTAAAATTGAGCTTCTTAGGAATGTTAATCAAAGTCTCTAAAGAGTACAAAGTTAATCATATATATATATTATTTTTAAGGAAAACTATTCTATATAATTTTTTATTACACAATTTAGGAACAATATTTTTTAAAAAAAGAAGTATAAAATCTGGGAAAAATAATACTGAAAAGTAGAATTAAAAATGTTCACCCTCCCCCCACCCCTCCCGTTGAATAAGAAAATTGAGCATTGGCACAAAAATGACAGAAAATAAAAAATGTATAAAATATTACAAAAATGGTTGTACAAATAGATACAGTTAACAGATCATATAAAAAGAGAGAGGATAAAATAAAAAAAACATTTATTCACATATAGTGAGATATGAGTACATTCCTAATAAGCAACTCTAGACAGTGTATATTTCTATTTTACAAATAAAAAATCTATGACAATCCCAGCTAGATGATTAGGATTGATGGCAAACCTAGACCTCTTAAATATATTTGAAATTACCAAGGCCTACTCTTCATTCCAATTTAAATTTTATTAAATAAAACAAAAAAAAAAAATCAATTCTTTCCTATTGACCTCAAACATCAGGCATGAGTACTTCACTTTATGCATATTCTATCACTTCACTCAGAAAAGTCGAGACATTAATTCATTCTGAGCCTTTCACTACAAACAATTTTTGCCAATAATTTACAACAAATAAAATATATTTTCAATCTTGAGACTTGCACAATTATTATATTTTAAGACCTTTGGTATGATCACTTTCTAATGTGCTAGATGTAAATTGCCTATATTACTGCTTTTTTTCTTAACCTCATTTTAGATCTATTGCAATCCACTGTAAAAATAAAAAAAATAAAAATAAAAATTCTTTAAAAAAATTAGTTTCATTTAAAAAAATTATGAAAAAGTTGAAAGACAGTTTGCCATATAAAAATTTTGAGGAAGAAAAATATATGTGTGCTTATATATATATATATGTTTGTATATATATATGAATCTTTTAATGAGTAATAGAGGCGAGATGAATGCAACCAATGACCATTTTGATTTCAATTGTATTTTTGAAAACATATGATCAGACATAAAAGCAATCACAGGCAAGGATCTGAAGATGGTAGATAAAACTATTTGCTCCATGAATCATTTTTTTACATGCTATACATAAAATAAAAAAATAAATAAAAATTAATAATAAAAGTATAAAAATGTTAATAATTTCTTATGCAATTTTTTAAATAACAATGAAATTGAACATGATAGCTAAGTTTCATGATAAAGCAATAATTAACTAACACAAAGGACTACAAGATATTTTGCAAGAGTGAATTCCAATTTTAAAAAAAAGTATTAACAATATGCTGCACAGTTTCAATAGAGTTTGTTTTAATGTATATTACATATATTCGTTCTTTTTATTTATTTTTTAATTTTTTTGAATAAACAATAATAACATATATAAATAAGATCTTAAAAAAAAAAATCACTTCTATATGATAATACAAATTGACTGAATTGCTTCGTATTTTTTAAATAAAAAGAAAAAAACCCTAAAGTGTAACAATATGATGTCTGTCTGAACTGTTCATAAAAAAATCTTGAGAAATACAATTAAATTTTTCGATATGTATAAGATCCCACCCCAATTTTATCATTACACCAAATAAAAGTTTATGATAAAATGAATATTTTCGTATATATATAAATTCTATCAGTTTTTTTTTTTTTTTAAAAAAAGAAAAAGATATTTATAAAAAGTGCAATAAAAATTGTATTATGCAAACTCCAATTTTTTGATCATATATAATGAATTATTATTTTTATTGAAGATTATGATGTTCATATAAAAAGTAAAAAAAAAAAACAACAAAAAAGTATATTATTAAAATGATAATTATTTAAAACTTTTTTTTTTCTGAATTTAAAAATTTTATAATCCAAGAGGTTTAATCTCCTCACAGCATTAAATATGTTTATAAAAAAGTAGAGAAAGAAACAAAAAATCCACCTTAAACTCTTCTAATGTTAAAATAAACTCTAAGATTCAGACAGAATGTAGCATTAATTATTACAAACTTAACACTTGCTAAATATATTCAGAATTGTACAGTCATAAATCAACAGACAAAGTATGCATTACAATTTTATAGGAAGCAAATACCATAGAAAAATGCCAGGATAACAATACTGAGTAAAATAATAAACTCAAGTATATAAAAACGATAGGACTGATGAACTCATATTAAATTTACTATAAAATGCAAACTTTTTCTGATGATTTTTAAGTTTTGGTTGAATATTAAAAAATATATAAGCTGACATGGAACAAGAGAAAGAATGTGGGAGACACAGGACACGACCAGTCACAAGAATTCCCAGGAATGTAGGAATAAATTGCTTATTTATTTCTCTGCTTCATTCTCATCCAATTTTTTATCTTCATTCTTTTCTTGTTTATCTTCTTTTTCTTCCTTCTCTTTCTCTTTATTCTCTTCATCTTTTTCGATTTTTTCATCTCCTTTATTTTCTTTTTCTTCATCCTCTATTTTTCCATCTACTTCTCCATTTATCTGTCCTTCATGATCTTCACCACCACTAGTAGCAGCCTCACCATTTTCCTTTGGAGTATCAGCTATCAAAAAAGAAAAATGCTAAACTAAATAAATAAAAATAATCACAAATAAAATATAAAGTTCTTATTATCATCAATTCTCTCTTAAAAATAAGCCCTACACTACTTCTCTTTTCTCTGCAAAACTTACAGCTGCCATTTTCTTTTTTTTATATCTTTTTCTAACACTTTTCAAGTCTCTATGAGTAATTCTATCCATGGCTAAATATATGTCTAATCTAATTCTTTTTTTCATGCTTAGCTTTATTTAACATCATACCTATACTTCTAATCTTATCCTTCCAACTTATTTTCTCCATTCATTTTTACACCAATATTTATTTTTAAAGCCTCCAATTTTTTCTTAGATTCTCAATCCTCAAGTCTCTGCTCCATACAAAACTAACATATAAAAACAAAACACATAACAAGCTTATGTGTCTTAGATTTGAACCCTTTTTTAAAAAGTCAGTTTAATTATTGTAATTCATATTGTAATTCTCAATTTTCCTTTATAGATAGTTAATTTCCCAAATATTTATAAAAATTAATCTGCCTAAATATTTATTTAATTACTATCCTTTCTGTCCATCTTCAATGCTTTAGTTTTAGTTGCATTTATTTTGATCCTGAATTTTCTATAATTTTCACCAAACCTATTTAGCATTTTGCTGAATTCAGCTTTTTTATTTGTGAGCTGTCATATATTATTAGCAAATCTGATATAATAAACTCTTCTAATGCTAATTTCATTCTTAAAATAATAAAAATAAAAAGATGACTTATTAGGAATTAACATTATATGTGAAACATGAACAAAAACTTAAAAAATGAGAATAGAAAAAGTAACGAAGGATCAAATAAACTAAGACTATATATATATAAAAAAATCAAATAGTGGTGAACATTTAATAGAAATTATTATTATAACATTATATTACATAAATAATTAAAAAAACAATAACAAGATTTAATAAATTGTTATTCTTTTTTAAAATTTTTAATTTGGCAAATATATGAGTTGCTTCTTTTTTTAAACAAAATAAAAATAGATGCAAAGCATGATTTTTCATTATCATAATTTATTAAAAATAACTTAAAGAATTTATTTTAAAAATTGCTCCTATCAGAAAAATAATAAATCAGAGAATTCTAATATCAAAGTTTTCATTTGTAGCACTTTTGAAGTAAACTTTTTGGGTTAAAAGAAGATTGTTGAAGAAACCGGCAAAATTCTCCATACAATAGCGCCACTCAGTGCAAGCCAGAGTAATAACAGTTATGAGCAAAAATGGTGATCATGTGAAAATTGTTGAAGAGCGATAATTAATTATTGCTTTGAAACTTCCACAACAAAATTACACATCTGAAAATACATTAAATAATTATTTAATTTAATTGGAAGAGAGGGGGGTGGAATATTTTACACAACCATTCCTATATTATGTATGTAAGTCATGGCATGAGTGATTTGATTTTCATATTTTTTTCTCATCATAACAAAGCACATTTTGTTTTATGCTTTTATATTAAGGTTATATCAATCCATCCTGTTCCGCATCCAAATCATAAATAATCACATGGCTTTGCACAACTTGATATATTTAGTAGTAAATCAAAAAAACTATAAATCTTTGATACTATGATATATTAAAGTATATCTTCTTTTAATAATCATACTTCAGAGTGTTTCTCTGTTGAAATTAATGAATGTTTTCCAATTAACAATTTTGTAATTAATGAAGCTTATTCTACAATTAATCAATATAAAAAAGATATTTCATTCTCTTTTAAAACTTTGATAGATATAACTAAAAAAAAAAAAAAGTGAAGATAGCTTGATAAATAAAATAATATGAATTAATATTTTGCACATTTTTTTTATATTTTGCACTTCATATATTTTTTTATATAAGTACATAATTATGTACAGTGAAATATAGTACAATGAAAGCTATAGATAACTAATTAGTAGAGCAAACACTTTTCTTATTAACTTAAGATTTATTTAACAAATGCAAACAAATATTAGAAAGGCAGATAACCTTTTGCTGCTAGTTGCAATTTAGTTCAATAATTTTATTTCTATATCTGTACTATAATAATTTTAGCTACAAACCATAAAATTAGAATTTGAAAGTCGATTGTTCATTCAAAAAAAAAATGGGAAAATTGCATGAAATCTTAATTATCAATTTAGTTTAATTACCTCTTTCTATCATTAGCAATAAAAATGTACATATTTTTCTTTGAAAGTACTATAATATTATATGTATTATAATAATTTTAGCTATGAATCATAAAAGTAGATTTGAAAGTTGATCAATATATTGTACTTTCAAATGAGTGGTAATATTTAATTTCACATTAAATTGTAAATATAACTTTTTTTATTTGAATTAAAAAAAAATACTGTTAAGCTACTATAATTATAAAAAATGCATTAAGATAATTATATACAAATAGTTAATATGATAATATTGAAATTAGCCATCAAATTTTTAATCCTTCATGCATGGTGAAAGAATTTTATTTGACAATTTCTAATTTGTGAAGCAGTGAAATATTTTATCATGTTCTATAACTACTCAATTGTAATCATGTGAAAAGTGTTAAATGAAAATCTCTTCTTCTCCTCTTTATATATATATATTGTAGTGATGAGTTACAACCTGACAAACCACCCAATTATGTAAGACACAGACAGGTATAATAATACTGGAATAAAACAGGTGTTATGTGTTAATAACTGGGGAGAACTATACCAAAAACTTTCACATAAACTTCAGAAAACAATGACTGAATTAAAATCTAATCACATAGCAAACAGTTGTAGAAATGAAATGTAAAATATTCACAAATTATTGTTTTAATCCCATTTATATATATTATGTCTGCTAAACAATGAGAAATATCAAGGTTGATATACTTAAGAAAAAACTACACGTGATCTACAAAGTATTATGAAATAAAACATTTTTCTTTTTCTGCTTAAAAAGAAATTCGAATACAAAGATGGGTATATAAGTTCGAATTTAAATATATATATATTTTAAATATTATTCAAAATGATCAAAAGCTGAACTTTTAAAGCAACCATATGAATTGGAAGGAATAATTTAAAAGAGAAGATTCAATTATTTGCTAATTAGGCAATTTTAGTTAAATTCACGTAGTTACAATAATATTCAATAATTAACTGTTTTGATATATAAAAATATCGCCACTAAAGTCTTGACAAGCAAATAAACCAATAGATACATAATATTATCTTTATACCATGATTGCTTTCTGAACAGTTCATACCATAGGGAATAATACGTCATAAATAAAACCATAAAAGTTTAAAGATTTTACCTGCACATTTAGAAGAAACCTGAAAACCATCTTTTGCCTTGAATAAAATGCCTATCCAAATCCAAGACAGAATATTTGGAGAAGATTACTGCTTTTTTAATTCAGACAAGAAATTTCTATTCTTCGCTGGAGCAGAACTTCATCTCCATTCATAGGAACTTATTTAGCAAATAAACAGTTTCCAGCAGACTCATCGAACTTTAATTAATACAATGGGATAAAAGTTGTGATTTTTGTTTTATTATTTTTCTGTCTATTGTAAATTTTCTGTATATTTTTCGTTTTCTACAATTGGAAGCCAATGTGTTATAATTTTAAGAAAATTCATTATAAGAGTAAGAAGGGGGAAAAATATTAGATTTAACTATTTTTTGTGTTATCATTTTCATTAGAATGAAATAATTAAAAAAAATACACTAGTTTTGACGTTCTGACTAACTTTTGACAATTTAAAGGGAAATGAGAGGTAAGAAATTTTAATATTATCTCACAGCAAGCAACACACAGATAATGATATTTATATTAATTTATTTATTATTAATTAAGCTTACTTTTATATAAATGATTTATAACCATTGATCTATCTGGACAACAAAGATTTTTTTAAATGTTTGTATATATATATTTTTAAAATTAGCCAGGTAGAATCGCGATCACATATATATAATAATGTTACATATTCATTGTTGTAATTCAAATCTAACTCGAAAATTTGCATGCGAAAATATACTTGTAAAATAATATAGATGCTATTGCACCTGAACGCAAAGCTACTTTATATTTAAAACAAAATAAAATTATACTATTCTGCAAGCGCTTTCAAGAGACGTGCTCTCATCTTCATAGCTCTAAGTGAATTAATTATATGCAATTATGCAAATCAACTGCAAAGACACCTGCTCACATTGCATATAATTAATTCACTTAGAGCTATGAAGATGAGAGCACGTCTCTTGAAAGCACTTGAAGAATAGTATAATTTAATTTTGTTTTAAATATAAAGCAGCTTTGCGTTCAGGTGCAATAGCGCCTATATTATTTTACAAGTATATTCGTTGTTGTAAATAATTGGTCAAGTACATGAACTTCTACCATTGGGTTGAGGGTAAGGATTTTATTTTTATTAATATCATTATAGATATCAATATGATAGAGATTCATCCTTGACAAAATAAATTATATGTGTCAGATTGAATTATGATCCATTTTTTTATATTTTTGTTAATCAATAAATGTTTATATAATTCGTTATTTTAATCTGATCTCTAGCTCATCATTATTTCCATATCCACCATCAGCTTTATAGTTCATTATTTATATACCCGACATAAACATTATTATCTTATCTAGTTTTACACCTATCAATATTATTATTATTGTAGAGGAAATACATATACATATTTAGATCAATTATTATAACTTTAATACATATATACTTATACTGCACATACATATTTTTTTTTTTATATATATATCTTATTGTTTTGGATATGCTTAATTGATTTTTAGTAATTAATTATCACCTATATAGAGATGCAATAACTGTTATTAGTGTGATCTCCTTCCCTGATAACAGAGTCCAAGCAATTACTCCCTGAGTTCGAATACTGCAGTATAACGCGGCTAGAAAGGGGTGAGAATTGGATGAATTGGCCCAAATTGTATATAGGTTAATAAAAATAGGTAGAGCTAGTCTATTGGAAGTAGATACAATCATAGGTTGTGTATTTCATTGTGTAATCACTTGCATCCCATCCGAAGACCCAAAGTCCGACCATAATAAGATGCACTATCTCTTGTGGGATCCACCAGCCCTTTACAATATATATATGCACACACAAAATACTATTTAAAAAAAAAACCCTATAGTAATACCCAGACATTTATTATTTTTTCTATTTAAATATTTGTTAAAAATTTTATTAAAAGTTGAAAAATAACAGAAGTACTAATAAAACATGATTTTGCAAGAAAATTACCTGTTTCAACATTTTCTTCACCAGGTTTCTTTGGACCTTTAAATTTTTTAGATTTCTTTACAAAACCTCCATCAATCATACTATATGCCATACTAATGAGAGTAGAATTGATTTCATTGGGAGTAATTCCAAGAACATTTTTCATCTATAAAAGACGATAAAAAGGAAAATCAAAACAATTTAACATAAAAATGTCTTGTATAGAATCATAGATAAAGCACACAAAAATATACATATATGTTAAAATTTAAATACATGCATACCTATATATACTTTAAGCTAGATGTAATTAGAGGGAATTTGAACCCAGACTTTCAAGCATGTGTATTAGTTGTATAGGATGGAGTGGATGACTAAAGGGAGCTTAAAAGTCAGGGTTCAAATGGCTTCTAATCATATATGCTAAAACAAATTTTCTTTTTAAGACATATATAAAATCAACTACACCCTTTAACATAATTAATTCCAAATGAATTATATTTTTATATTACTACATCATTGTAATAAGCTTGCAAATAATAAATAAATTTAAACACAGCAATGAGTTTATTGCATTTATTACAAACTTCTTTAATTAGAAAGAAAAAGCAAACTAAAAAGATGTACTTAACATGGCTTTGAGTGATGAAATTTTATTATTATAAGCAAACTTTCCAATAACTAATATGAAAATGAAGACCTAAAGTAATTCTTTATCTTTTTAATAATGTTAAATGCTCCCTTACACTTAGTATTACTAGGTATTACTATCTATAAAAAAGGCAAATTTTCATGTGTATCAAACTTTAATAAACTATCTGCTTTTACTTTTTCTATTTTTAATTATCTAAACAAATAATATGTTTTAATAATTGGCAGGGATTGCATTTCAATGTATCATGAATCATAGGAGTGACATTACCATTTTATGTTTGAAATAAACATTAAGTATATATATATACACACACATAGGCTGCAGAAAGGAGTTTGCTATTAACTGAAAGGAGACCCTTTGATTCCTCTTGGAGGCCTTAAAGGAACCGAGCAGGGCAAATTCCTAATGTCCACTCCATACGTTCTTGTCGTTGCAGCTGTTATTACTATGTGATTATTCATATAGTATACGAACATGGATGGGCTGCTCACCAACACGCCCTAGCCAGCGTGGTGAGTTTATTGGCTTTTTACCTCTGAGTTTAAGATCAAGAAACACCATGGTCTTTCTTCTCAGTGCCTGATAAGGCAGAATAAAGGTTTGGGTAAATGATAAATATTTTTCCAATACATATATATAATTATAACAGACAAAAAATAAAGCATGGCCATTATTCCCAGGAGGCTATAAAGTCATCAACCAAGGTAGCGGTTGGTGCTAAGAATCCCGATTGCGGACCCAGGCTGCCATTTGATGATGACTTTTTATTTAGGTACTTACAACTGCAGATCACTTTCAAGTGAAGGAAGATTGCAAGAATTAGAAGAAGAACTGTCTTATATTAAATGGGACATTATTGGACTTTGTGAAGTTAGAAGAAAAGGTGAAGAAACAATTGATTTAAAAAGTGGACATATACTCTATTATAAAGGCACACATAATGGAAATACAAGTGGAGTAGGATTCATTATAAATAAAAAGTGGAAGAACAATATTGTGGAGATTGATGGTGTATCGGACAGAGTGGCAAGATTAGTTATACAACTTAATAGCAGATACCAAATGCAGATAATTCAGGTTTATGCCCCAACAAGTTCTCATAGTGATGAAGTAGTAGAAGATTTTTATATGGATGTACAAAAGGCTTTTGATCAGAGTAAACAACATTTTAAAATTGTTATGGGAGACTTTAATGCTAGAATAGGTAGACAAATGAAAGATGAAATTGCTGTAGGTAATTTTGGTTATGGTAATAGAAATGAGAGAGGACATAGACTTGTGGAGTTTGCAGAAAAAGAAAAACTTTATATTATGAATTCATTTTTTGAGAAAAATGTTAAAAGGAAATGGACATGGAAACATCCAAATGAAGGTACAGCAGAATTGGATTATATTTTGACTAACAGAAAATACATATTTCAAGATTGTAATGTTCTTAATAAATTTAACACAGGAAGTGATCATCGATTAGTAAGGTGTAAGTTACGTGTTAATGTAAAACTAGAGAGACAAAAATTATTAAGAAAAACAATATTTACAGTTGATATTCCTAATCTTCAGAAACATTCTAATGAATTTAAATTAGAACTTACAAATAGGTTTCAAGTGTTAGGAGATTTTGAACATGATTCAGATTTGAATGAAATTAATATGAAAATAACTGATACACTTTTAAAAACTGCAACAAAGATAGCTGGTAGAAAAAAGCAGCAATTGACTAATAAAATTTCTACTGAGACTAGAGAATTTATGAAGAAAAGAAGGAATATGAAGATATACAAAAATGATGTATTAAAAAGAATTGAATATCTCAAATTTTGTAAAATGGTACGGAAAAGAGTTGAAAATGATATAAGAAAGTATAACTGTGAAATAGCAAGGAAAGCTGTAGAAGAAAGTAAAAGTCTCAAGAATGTTAAACAACATTTTGGTATTGGTAGGAAATTTATATCTGCAATAAGAAAAAAAGATGGAATTATTACTAAAAAGAGAGATGACATCATGAAATTGGTAGAAGATTTTTATCAAGAATTATATAGTAATAAAGAACAAGTACCTCCTATATCTATTACATCTTCCGAATTGCCCAGAATTTTAAATGAAGAAGTGAGACATGCAATTAAATGTATGAAGAAAGGAAAGGCTCCAGGAAATGATGGAATTATAATTGATATATTAAAAGAAGCAGGTGAAGAAATAGAAACAATTTTAGCAAAGTTATATACCAAATGTCTAAATGATAAAGATGTACCGGAAGATTGGAAGAATGCAGTAATAATATTAATATTTAAAAAAGGTGATAAAGAAGATATTAGAAATTACAGACCTATCAGCCTTTTATCAGTTTTATATAAAATTTTTACCAAGATAATTACAACTTGTCTACAGAGAACTTTGGATTTCCACCAACCAAGAGAACAAGCTGGATTTAAAAGTGGTTTTAGTACAATAGATCATATCCAGGTATTGAGAGAAGTCATAGAAAGGACAAACGAATATGAGTTGTCATTATGTTTTGGATTTGTAGATTATGAAAAGGCATTCGATTCTATACACATTTCTTCAGTGATTAAAGCATTGGATCATCAAGGTATAGATCCAGGATATTGTCATATTTTAAAGAATATTTATAAAAATGCAACAGCAACAATTAGATTACATAATGATACTGGAAAAATCAACATTGAGAAAGGTGTAAGACAAGGTGACTCCATATCTCCAAAACTTTTTACAGCAGTGCTGCAAGAAGTATTTTGTGGATTAAAATGGGAAACTAAAGGAGTGAAAGTAAATGGAGAGTATTTAAGTCATTTAGATTTCGCAGATGATGTAGTTGTTTTTGCAAATAATGCTTCAGAGCTGCAGGAAATGTTGCAGGAGTTAGCAGATGAAAGTAGAAAAGTAGGACTAAAGATAAATGTTAAAAAGACTAAAGTAATGTTTAATCGATTTGCTCAAAATATGAAAATAAAGATTGATTATGAAGAATTAGAAGAAGTTAACAGTTACAAATACCTTGGTCAGATTATTAATACAGATGGAAACATAATGGAGGAAATTAATCATAGAATTAAACTTGGTTGGAGTGCTTTTGGTAGAAATAACTTGATACTAAAAGGAAATATGCCTATGTGTTTGAAAAGGATGGTTTTTAACAAATGTGTTTTACCAGTTCTGACTTATGGATCTGAGACTTGGACACTTAATAGAAGAGCAATACAGAGACTTCAGACCACTCAAAGGAGTATGGAGAGATGTATGTTGGGAGTAACAAGAAGAGATCGAAAATGCAATGTATGGGTAAGACAACAAACAGGTGTTACTGACCTTATTGAAAAAATTAAAAGATTGAAATGGAGTTGGGCTGGACATATTGTTAGAAGAGATGATAATAGATGGACAATTGAAATTTTAAACTGGATTCCAAGAGATTGTAAAAGACCCAGAAAGAGACCACATGTGAGATGGATGGATGAAATAAGAAAATGTGCAGGGGTGTTGTGGAGAAGAGAAGCTAAAGATCGGAAAAGATGGATTAAACTTAGAGAGACCTTCATCCTGCAGTGGATTGATAATGGTTGATGATGATGATGACACACACATATATGTAAATAGTGAAATTATAATAGGAATTTCTACATATTTATCTAAATATACTTCCAACATGATGTAATAAGGCAAGCAACCAATTAAAAAAGTAATATTGCAATATGACATTACAACTTAGCAAAAGTATTTCTAGATAACTCAATTTTAAACCAAAAATGGCTGTTTTTAATCAGTTATTGGCAGATAAAAACTTGTTCAATAATAGACACTGAAGTTTTTTTATTAATAGATTTGTATAATTTAGCTATATCTAATGGTATGATCTTGTAATTTATTTTAAATGTTTAATCTACTCAATAATTGCAAGAGATAAATAAAAAGTATTACAATAGCACCACATAAATAATGGCAAAATAGGAACAGGATCCCCTGCTATTAAGAAAAATTGACCATTAAATAAATTAGGCTTTTTATTTTCATTCATAAAATGACAAATAGAATAAGCCAAAAGTTATTTTATTGTAACATTATTTTATTAAGTTATATTTTATTATGTAGTGAAAACAGCTATGAAGTTCATTGGACAATTAAAATTGTTAACTACTTGAATGTTTGATTTATCATCTGGACCGTTTGCGTGGGCACTGTTTATATATGCAATGTAAATAAAGTTTATTATTTAATCGTGTAAATGCATGCAAACAGTATATGAATAAAATATCTCCTTATTACTATGCTATTCTAGAAAATCTACATATGCCCATCATACATTTACATGTACATTAAGAATCAGTATGCTAATCACAAATAATTATGCAAAAATGGACTTATATATATATAAAAAAAAAAACTTGCTAAGACTTATTTTCGCGCGCATGTGTGTAAGGAAATGTAATAGTTCATGTGTTTTTTGCATACTATTTTAGCAGCAATTGTCTGCATACTTTTGATATAATTGCGTAGTTTAAGGTCATAGTTCAAAACATATGTATATATTACATCACACTAGAATTAATGTTTGAAGAACTTTCTTCAATTAAGATGTATTGCAGTAATTATAATTATTTACCATGAATGTGTACAAATTGACATACACAAAAAACTTATTTATATTTAATAAATTTATTTTGTAATCTCAAATTGTACTTGAGTTTTATTTAATGTTATTGATGCTCTTCCGATTGGTATTAAGAATAACCTCAGGACAAAAAAAGGATAGCACAGTTCAGCAGTTGTTGAAACCTATATATGATAGCAGAATGAACGACAGTAACAGAATGGTATCACTAATTAGCAACATTCATGAACTTGATATGGACAATGCCAAACCTTGGAAAAGTTATGTGAAATCATATTGAAGGATAATAAAATAAAAGTGTCTATTCATATGTGGTTCATGGAAAAAGTTGTACTGCAAGTGACAAATCAATCTGCGATCCTAGGACACCTGAAAAAGTTCCATATCAGGAGTTGAAAGAAAAATTATATATTTATTTCACACGTGATATAATTAAATGGATGGCATGACTGAGATTAAGGAATAGAAAGCAACTATCTTGAGGAAAATATCAGGATTATGATATAGCACTAAGGGTATTGACAAAGGATTAGACTTAAATGATAACATATTAGAATAAATATTATTAAGTAAATTGGATCTTAATTATAAACAAACAATGGAAAAATGCATCATGCAAGAAACTATATAAGATAACACTTCAGAATTTCTACTCTATAAACAAATGGATAAATACCCAATGGTATTTAAGAAATAGATATTGCTAGATCAGATAAAGGGAATACAAAAAATGTTTTAACATATTATTGCTGTGGAGAAAAATCATCATTTAAAAAAAAAAAGGACATTTAGCAACCATCTGCCACAGTAACGATAGAAATGTTAAAACAAATTGCGGGACTATAAATTTCGAGGAGGGAGAGTAAGAAGTAAAAATAGTATAAAGAAATTAAGTAAAACAAATAATGATCATATTCTAATGGACTTGAATATATTTGAGTAGAAAATTATCATGGAAGTAGATAATGGAGTGGGTCTGACATTATTATCATATAAAGAATTGATGAAACTTAATGATAGAAGTAAAATGAAAATGTCACTCATGAAATTGATATTATTGCTACAAATATAAATAGAAATAAGATAAACATGCATGAAAAAGTGACTATATCTATGAAATTAAATTCTAAGATTACATTTCTGCCACTGTATATTGTTAATAAAGATTTTAGTCCATTACTAGAGAGAAATTGGTTCCATCCTTTGCAAATCCATGTAAATGTTATAAATAGAATACAGCTAAAAGCAGTAGTTAGAAAAAACTACCCTCAGTTGTTCAAATCATGACCAGCAGAATTATCAACATGACTAGTTAACATTGAACTAATAAAGAATGCTAGACTAATTGCATGCAAAGCTCCATTCACATTAAGGGAGAAAGTGGAAAAGACCATTAACTGGATGGTTTACAAAAATATATTAACCCAATCAGAAGATCTGACCTGGATTACTCCAATAGTACTTATTATGAAGATGGATGGATGTGGAGACTACAGTGTTATGCTAAATAAGTTAATTAATAAAAGAGCATACCCTGTTCTCAGTGTACATGAATTACTAGCATCATTGCAAAAAGCTTTATTTTTTTTTTTGCAAAAATACGATTTAAAATCTGCTTTCCATCAAATCTCCATTGCTGATAGAACTGTGGAATTACTTACTCTCACTACACATTTGGAATTTTATAAATGCAATAAGTTACCATATGGCTAATAATTGCATTCTAATATCTTCCACATGGAAAGTGTTATCCCATATTTGGACTGTGAAATCTGAGCATGAACTAGAATTAGGCATGGATAAAGTCTGTTCCAAATTGAAGAAAAGCTGAATACTGCTAAATGCATATGGTCAGTGTCAGAGATCAAGTTTTTAGCCATCTAATTAATATAAATGGAAAATATTTTAATCCAGATAAAGTAAAAGCAATAAAAAATGATGAGTGATCTAAAAATGTAAAAGATTTTTTAGGTCTATTGAATTTTTTTTGACAACTCTCATAAAGGTAAGTCTCATATGTTATAGCTTTTATATAAATTATTAAAAAGCTACAATGTTGGTCATGTTTGATATACAGGATACTGCTTTCCAGAAAGCTAAAGATCTACTTATGTCAAACTATCTCATACATTATTGTACTGACTTGGATGTGACAATTACAATGGATAACTTAGAATATGAAGTCAGTGCTATGATTTCCCACTGCTGCTATGGAGGAGAATGGCCAACAGCCTATGTCTCAAAACAATGTCTGCAGCTGAGTAAAATTACAGCTTGACAAAAAAGCTTTAGCTATAATTTTCACCATTAAAAAAAAAAGGTTTCATTAATACATTTATGCACAGAAATTTCAAATTTGTATGAACCATCATCCACTACTAGGAATATTCAGCAATGATTAAAAAAACTCCAGAACATTCAAGCCAACATATGCTACCCTGAATAAATGTGCGATCACATATGATTATGAATTATTTAAGTAAAAAAAAAAGCACTTTCCTCCCTATACAGCAACTAATAAAACACCAGCCAAATTGTTAATGAGCAGAAAATTCCATGCTCATCTTTCCAAATTATTGTCAACTTATTATAAATGAAAATTTAAATGACTCCATGGATTGTGAAAATTTTAAAGTTTAAGAAAATGTTTAGATAAGTGAGACTAAAAAATAAATGGCTACCAGGAGAAATATTGAAAATTTTATCTAGGCAAAATTAATACAATTAGATAATGGGGGGAAAAAAATCTATGAAAGATATAAATCATTTATAGTATTATGAAAATGGGACACCAGATGTAGATGGTATTAGTATTAAATCAGCAAATGATGACAAAAATTTTATTAAAAAAATGGGAACAAACTATGGAAACAGATGAAGCCAGTACAAATGATCCAATAAGAAGTCAAACTATTAAACCAGCAGAGGATTGTGATACATCAAGCTTGCTCCAACAAGAAGGATTTGCAACTGAGTGACTTTTTCCTAGAAGAGCACACGGATGCAGAAAATCTGCAGTTAGCAGATTATGTATGTGAATAGTTATTTCTAGGGTAGGGGAAGAGTGAACTATCTGTGTGTATTGTTTATATATTGAACTGGGTGGGGGAGATTGAATTAAAAAAAAATATCTAGAATAAAAATTTTTACTCTTTAATAAATTACAAATTGTGAAAAACCTTGTTGACTTCTTTTTATACAAAAATGACAATATTATAAAATTATTATAAATTCGATCTACTCCAGCTGCAATTTAAATATTACAGCACCCGATTCCTCAGGTAGAGAAGCATAATATCCAGAGGAAGACAGGTTACACAAGGTATAACCTACAGCCATATTTCCAGAACTTCTCGACTGCTGAATTCAAACCCTGTCATTCGAAGTACTTTATTTGTTTTGAAGTAAACTTCAGGCGCCAGTTAATTACAAGAAATAACTAACATACACTGGATGACAGCTACTAACTCAGTGCCTGAATATCTCAACTAGCTCAATCGAAAAGTAATATAATAAACTGCTTTAATTAGTGGTATTAATAAAAGAATTGACTGACTACTAATTTCCAAAAATAATTTATTTTAAATATTTTAAAAAACTAATTTATGAATTTATTCATGATTTCTTCTCTGAATAAAATAATACATAATATCATATATAATACACACATATTATCCATAAACATAAAGCATAAATAAATACCAAGCATTAAAACTTTATTTCACACATACATTTTACCATAAGCTATTTGTAGGCTTAAAAAGTTCTATCAATATCTGTTCATCACATTAAACCTGCACATAAATAGTTCTTTTTATGCTGGTATAGAGTTCATTTCAGTCAACTCTGGAGGCTTCAAAGATTGCAATGGCTCCAATAATATATTAATGACACAATGGGAATGGGAGTAATAATAATAAAAAATAATTACTGTTACCTATAGGATTTTTTAAACGTTTCTCTGGATATACAGCTGCTTCTTCCTGTATGATGCAGGTTGTACCAACCTGTTGGAATTTGGATTGTTTATGAAAGTGTTTCTTGCTGCATTACAGTCCGGCAGACAAATGTTCGAACGGCTCAGGTTGTTAGACATTCATTGCAGCTAATTAGGGACCTTCAGATATTCTAGGGTGGTCAGAGACTAGAGCACAGCGGCATACTTCTTCTTATTAGCAAGGTGTTCACAAAAATAAAATTTATTTGTACTGACTGGAATAACACTGCTGAAAAATTATCTGATCTCCTGATGACTTTTTTTATGGCCTATTTATATGCTATTACTCTTATTGTTCAGCTAGATTAATATTTTTTTGGATTAAATTTATTAATTAAATCCCATTATTTGTTCACATTCCTTATTAGATTACTTTACTTAGGATAAGATATAACTTTTTAATTATTCCCATTGTTTATTTGCAGCCATCTTTGAATTTAACTTGACTTTTTATGTTACAAACTTTATTTCCTTTAATTCATTCTTACTTTTATACGCATATATATACATATTTAAATGTATTTTTAAAATCAACTATTTTTACGCATATATATTTTCATTTCTTCAAATTAAACGAAAAGAGAGTACACCTGGGTCTCGTTTTACGCGATAGATAGGTTCCTCAGAAAACACGTGCAAACGAAATCGCGCAAAAATAGACGTAACTTACATTGAAAAAGGGGAGATGCGGTCTGTGATTTTTCAAAATTCGCGGAAAAGTAAAGCACCAATGTAAAATTACTTTAAAATTCACGCAAAAAAAAAAAAATAAGGAAATAAAATATGACTAATAAAAAATTTCAAATTTGAAAAAAATTGATACAAGACAAACTTTTTTTAACTATAATATTTAATTTTATTCAAAATAATATATTTTTATGCATAATTTACAGTACAGTAATTTACATTTTTTAATAGACGTTTTAATTATTATGATTTTCTGGTGACAACGTAATTAGTAATTAATCTTTGAGACGATGATTTTATTAATTGTTTATGAAACTCGCGATAGCCACACATACAACCATTTAGCTCTCGTTGGAATTTAAGAGCACGTTAATGATTAGTGTCATTAATAAGAAAATAATAATTGATTACATTCTTTTTTTTAAAAAAAAAACAGAATGTGATTTAAAATGCAAAATTAACATGCACAATGTTTGAACAAATTTACATTATAATCTTTGTAAAATTTAATATGTATATACATAAAATGTGAAAATCTTGATTTTAATTTCATTACTGCATAAAATCTTACTATTATAAAGCACTGAAAATATTGAAATTACTAAGATGAAAGTCGAATTCCAATAATGTGCTATTACTTTCAATATAACGTAAGTGCGTGAAATTTATTATTTAAAGTAATAGCGCATTATCGAAAATCGATTTCTGGTGAAACACGAGTCGCGTAACTTCAAAATCGTGTTAAATAAGTCCGCGTAAAAAGAGACACAGGTGTATTTTTAATTTCATATAAAAGATTTTTCTTATTTTTAAACTTTACTTAGTGATATCATTTTTGCCATCCCCCTTTTAATAGCTTTCCTATTTTTTTTTTTTCTAACTTAGTAAAACTTTTATGAAGAATGATGCAGCATTTATTTTCTCCAGGTTAACCATATTTTATTTTAACAAAAGTCTTTAACTTTTATAAATTATTTCTTAATAACTAATTCCACAGTATTTTTTTTTTTAATTTTTGTTTAAAAAAAAAAAATCTTTAAATGACTTATCATTTAATTTTTCTCAAAAAAAATTAAGAAATGTAACGCTTGTTAAATAGCTGTACAATATGTGTTTTATCCGCCAGTCTGACTGTGTCAATGTTATATCCGCAAGTCTGACTGTGCGGTCAGCAAATAACTACGTTCAATTCCCACGATGTTCTCTTGTAACAAATGCTCTCCTGCGGATGCTCTCCAAACGAATGGTCTGCAAACGGATACTCTTCAATGAATGGTCTGCAACTAATGCTCTCCAAAGAATGCTCTCAATATCTCCGCTGCGGTCTCCCATCTCTGTGGGCTCTTTCAGCTACACCCGTGGACTACATTTCCATTGGGCGCTGGTCATTAACCGCAAGCACTGACGCGAGATATCTCTACTGCAGTTGTATTCTGAAATACTGCGCGACTGCTCTCCACTACTCTCTATATTACACTGCGTAATTGTTACCCAGTCTTCTTATCGCTTTCTGATAACTGCAACAATCAATCAATACACCGGCCAATAAGGTAACATCTCTTATCTAGAAATATTTGCAATCAGCAAATATTTCTTGGAATTGTCGATCACCATTACGTCAATGCCTTAATTAAATTCCACAGTTATCAGTGCGCGATCTAAAAACAACCTCTCGAATACATTCTAGTTTTTCTGGAGTGCACAAACATGTCTGCCATTTTTACAAAACACTACAATCCTGTCGACTGCGCCAATGTTTTATCCGCCAGTCTGACTGTGCCAATGTTATATCCGCAAGTCTGACTGTGCGGTCAGCAAATAACTACGTTCAATTCCCACAATGTTCTCTTGCAACGAATGCTCTGCTGCAGATGCTCTCCAAATGAATGGTCTGCAACGAATGCTCTGAATACACTCTGTATTCTCTGCAATGGATGCTCTCCAACGAATGCTCTGCCACGGATCCTCTCCAAACGAAATGGTCTGCAACGAATGGTCTGCAACTAATGCTCTCCAACGAATGCTCTCAATATCTCCGCTGCGGTCTCCCCATCTCTGTGGGCTCTTTCAGCTACACCCGTGGACTACATTTCCACTGGGCGCTGGTCATTAACCGCAAGCACTGACGGAAGATATCTCTACTGCAGTTGTACTCTGAAATACTGCGTGACTGCTCTCCACTACTCTTTATATTACACTGCATAGTTGTTACCCAGTCTTCTTATTGCTTTCTGATAACCGCCACAATCAATCAATACACCGTCCAATAAGGTAATGTCTCTTATCTAGAAATATTTGCAATCAGCAAATATTTCTTGGAATTGTCGATCGCCATTACGTCAATGCCTTAATTAAATTCCACAGTTATCAGTGCGCGATCTAAAAACAACCTCTCGAATACATTCTAGTTTTTCCGGAGTGCACAAACATGTCTGCCATTTTTACAAAACACTTACAATATGCAATGAAACTAAAGTTTATTATTTAATCCTGTACAGACAATATATGAATAAAAATTCTTTATTATTATACTACTAGAAAATCTACATATACCAATCATATATTTAAATGTACATTAACAATCAGTATACTAATCACAAATAATTATGCAAAAATGGACTCATATAAAAAAAATTAAAAACCCATTAAAATTTATTTGTATGTGTAAGGAAGCATAATAGTTGCACATATGTTTTGAATACTCCTTTAGCAATGGATTTTCAGCATACTTTTGATGTGATAATTGCCAAAGTTTAGGTTTGTTGTTCATAACATATATGTATATATTGCAGTCATACAAGAATTAGCATGAAGAACTTTCTTCTATTAAAATACACTGCAATAGATTATAATTATTTACTAAGGATGTGTGCAAATTGACACACATATGCAGAAGCTTATTTATACTCTTTATTCTTTTCTATTCGTATTGATATTTAATAATGAAGCAGTCGGATCTGAGTTCGATCCTAGCTTCATAACATCTAGCCATAAGCCCACTTCAAACCCTACTACTAACCTTAAATTTCCGATGCAATGGGGCTTTATACGTTCAATCCATGCTAATTTCCATAAAGAGAACCTAATACATAAATGTGTATTAAAATTAATTCGTTTGAGTTTAAATTAATCAATGCTATTAATAAATTCATGATAGAATTATTCATGAATTTATATATATATAACAACTGCGTGGATTGTGCGTATATATTTGTAAATATTTAAATATATATAATTGTTCAAAAGTTTCATTGCGTCGGAAATGTTTGTTTTTACTTTAAATAATTTGTTAAAACTTTAATGATTAAAAGCTACATTCTTTCGATAAGCTTTCAGATTTTCCCTTTCCAAAACAATGAGTTAAGTTTTATTAATTAGAAAAAAAGATAAGTATTTAAAATGTAAGGATTTCCTAATTAAAATCATTTTCAGATTTTAAGAATTCATTTTCTAATTAGAAAATGAATTCAAGTTAATGAGTTTGAAAGCCTTATCGAAGGAATGTATCTAAAAACAACTAGTAAATTTTGTAACTTTGATAAAAAGAAGCGCTAGCCCGAAGGCATCAAATACAGTATATATAGCTCTGAAAAGTTTGGAAGGGGAAGCCATCTTTGTTGTAGAGAAGTGCAGTAAACTCTATGCATTTTAAATCATGAATTCAAATAGTGTTCCTATCATGGTAAGGGGCTAAACATTAGGAATATGGCTATTGTTCCTGAAGTCCCCTAAAAATCTTCAATGAAGCTGCTGAATCTTTTCCGGACCAATCATGCTGCTAAAATCGTGAAAATTCATTAAAATACTGTTCAAATAATTGACCAAATGCAAGCCTACGTTTTCCTCACCCGGACGTAAAAACTAAGAACCAGCCCCGGAAATGGGTAATATGTTTCCATAATGAACCTTAAACTTTCTGGCCAGTTTCGAACTTTACTTTTAGAGCTCTTTTTATTCTTTAATGTAATAATCTTTATAAAACCTTTTATTTACGCTATTGTAAATTATATCGTAATTCTCTCAACTTCTAGTCTTTAAATTTAACTTTCCTTTCTCACGATGGCGGTTCATTTATTTTATTATATATATTTATTAAGTAATTTATTAACTCTTAAACCGCTAATTATATTATTGGTTGTATGAGGTAAAAATCAAATCTTTTAATTGGCCAACTCACAAACTGAAGACAAAGCCTATTGTTAAAACATATTCGCCTATAATATTAAATTCAACTCAGATACGTTTATAAAAAGTATATTACTAATTTTTCAGGTTATGAAAGAGAACGAAAGTTCTTTCAAAAATAAATTGCTATTTATTTATTATAAAATATATTCAATTTCGGCAAATATAAAGTGAAGGTCTAAACAAAAAAGTGCTGACGCAAACGCTTTTTTTCAATTTTACGTTCTGGAAAAGTAAAGATTTCTTTTTGCTAAATCTTAAATATTTTTACTAAAATCTTCAATATTTTTCGAAAATAATTTTGTTTTTTTGGTATATTTTTTTAATACTTAGTTTAATTTCTCAAATTATAATTTTTTTAATACTTAAATTGCATTCGAAATGAAAATCTCAGCGTTTTTCTTTATTTTCTTTGATCAGGCGGTTTCTTTGTTCTTTCCAGCCAATCAGAATGTCTTTTTCGGCTGAGAGTCGGCTGACAGCGAATCACTGACAAGGTTCTTTCTTTGTTTAGTTTAAAATGCGGTTTTTTTGATTTTTTACTTGTAAAATAATTCGGAAGAGGGCACCATCTTACAGAACTTTTAAAAACCTAATCAATACCTGTCAAACGAATATTTTAGCATAAGAACTAGCAGAGTTAGAGTGACGTCAGATGTCGACGAGATGCCTCGTAAGAGGCGGTTGAAGAATTAATGTTGTTATTTTTAATTATATGCCAATAATCTTTCGACTCGATAAACTCCTTTGTTCTATTTGCCTTACGCAGAAAATATAATATTAAATCTGATAATAATTCTTGCCCATTAGAACTAGATTTATACAGTTCTATCAATCATCGAGTCGAAAGAAATTATTAAATGTTTGTTATTTTTATAATTGGCTAATAATAAATTATTAGCTCCGTTTCTCACCTATGTCTCCAGCTCCTATCTAATTTACAAATGTTTATATATCCACATAATGTTAAAATGTTTTTTTCTCGTATTCACCAATATTTCTTTATTCATGTATAATCTAAAATATTTTTGCAAAAAGGGTCGATAAAGGAATCAACTAAATACATTCTAATTCAGATTGTTTTCACTGTCTATTAATATTCAGGAAGGGCCCGATATTTGGGGCATGATGAATATAATTTTATAATGCGTTAAAATAGTTTTAGTTAAAAGCTCGTTTGACTTTAATTAATTTGATCAAGTCATCACGTAGAGCATTCTATAATTAGGTTTTATTTTTCAAACGGTGACTATCAAGTCATCATCTTCAATGTTGCTGATGTAGGGCAATCTTCCGCTCCGTTAGGCTTGTCGGTGATAATATTTCTGTTATCTTAAATTATTGAGGAAGAAAGAATGCTCGTAGTTACGAGTTGGCCTGGCTTTCCCGTGGTTCACATCTACTTAAAGGGCATAAGACTTGTCAAATACAAGCCGACATACTACTTTTAAATCACCTCTCCTTAAAGGGCAGTAAGACTTGTGAAATGCAAGCCGCCATAGGACTTAGATCATCGACCAGCTACTGTCTTTCAATTTCATTTTATAGCTCATAATTCGTCAGCACCGTTGCCTCTCTGTTCCGGTAAAGCTCACTCTGATGCTCGTAATTCGTAACGAAGTGATTTCAATTAAAGTCCAACAAATTCTCAGTTATATTTAATTAAATAAGTTTTCTAAAAAGGTTAAAGTTATGCCCTAAAATACGTATCTTGCTCTTCATGAATGGATTTGCGAATGTGAAAATAAATCTCACATTCTGTCGTAATAAAATTAGAATAATAATTTCCGTCACCACTGATACCTTTATCTGCCTTTATTTTCTTGTTGGGGGCATAGACATATAGACTTTCAAATATTGCGTAATACTCATTGGCATATAATAAGGACCGCCACTCTTATTATAATTATAAATTTTGTTTAAGGACTAGAATTAATTAATATAATCATTATTTAAAATTCAAACAAAACAAACTATTATTATTAAATATTTTCTAAACACACTTGGTTTCTTAGTTCTTAATTCTTTTATTCAATAATTATTTTAAACATTAATTCCCGTTGTCTGTGTTGGCAACCCGAACATATATATATGATTCGACTTAAAATTATCTTTAGAATTTATTATCCGATATTAGTGTCAGTTCAGGGGTATCTAATCCTCACCAACCGTTAAGTTAGTTTCTTGGCGCATAGCACTGTGCCGTCGATTTAGATTTCTACTAATCTGAGCTGGTGAGTTGGGTTTAAATTCAGTTTGAACCGCTTGAGTTTGGATCCAACTTGCAGTTTAGGTGGTGGTGCTTTTTCATCTGGTACAATAAACCTACTTTACTACAAAATGTACTTGAGTTTTATTTGATGTTACTAATGCTGTTCCAATTGGTATTGAGATAATACCTTCGGACATAGTACCATCAATAGTATTGTCTTATGGACTCATACAGAGAGCAGTCACATCACAAATTTCTCCATTTTTCTATTCTTTTCTCTTCACTGCCCAGTTCTTCAATTCAACATACACCCTTACCATCTTTTATCCAGCAAGGTCAATCTTTTCCATCCTTTCTTCTTGTTTCCTTCACTCATCCTTCCTTCCATAACATCTTTCATTAAATTATTCTTTCTTCTTAATATATGTCCAATCCAGTTTCTCTTTCTATCTCTAATTTTCTCAATCTTTTTTTCATTTACCATTTTATTTATCTAACTATTTTTTTCTATCCTCCATATCAAAGATTTCTAATCTGTGATCAGAATACAATATTATATTTGCATTGTGCTAAGTGCAAGAAGAGCAATTGACATTATTTGTTTATATTAATAATCATTTTATTATTACCATTTATAAACAAAATTAAAATGAATTTTAAAAACAGTATTAAAATAAAATAAGTATAGGAAGTTCCACAACTTTCTGCAAAATAAGATTTATGTAAAAAAACATTTTTTTTTTTCTAGTGATGTATTTAAGCGCATCTTCTTTGTTAATAACCATATTTACAAAGTATAGCAAAATATTTTAAAAGGCCTATATTAATTTAAGAAAAACATTATACAAAACCATATTTTCATAATTATAATAAAACCTTGTTACAGCAGTCCCATTTTGCTACATAATTTACAAACATTTTTGAATTATAAAACTAGTCTTATATAAGAAATATTATTTCTTCTTGATTCAATCATTCCAAGGACAAATCATAATCCTGATGCATCATTGGCCTGTATTAATAGTTTTTTTAAAAAAATTTGAAACTATAAAGTTCTTTTTACTCTCCAATCTTATCTGTGCCCTAAGTGAAGGTTGAATACACTATTGTAAAAAGTTATGTTTTATCACACATTGTTGCAAGAGCTAATTTTTGAGTTTAAATTATTGTAAGCACCTCTAGGCATTGTCCAGGTTTATAATATTTTATTCCTGTTAGTCTACAATATTTATTTTATTAAATAAAATATAAAAAAAAAACATTGTAAACTGGATTTTCCAACATGCATTAAGTATTGATGAAAGTAAAAGCTTTAAATGTGAAGTAATTTAGACTTTAATTAAAAAATTCTTTTAGACAGTAGGATCAAGGAAGTAAAATTAATTTCTAGAATATTTGCATAGTTTCTATATTTATATATTAAATACTATAAATTAAAATAAAAAAAAAAGAAGATAAAAATATTATGGTAATTTACAAAAAATTAAAATAAAACCTTTATGACTGCCATTTAGTTTAAATAGCACAAAAATATTACATACGCACAACATATTATAACTTAATAAAGTTCAAGAAATGAGATTACAAAAACTGTAAAGATAGGAATACTCGGGAAAACATTGGCAGTCAGTATAAATTGACAAAATGACGTGCGATAAGCATAATATTTAAAAGCATTGCCATTAAGCAAGCAGCCATTAATGTCAGGTGCTACTATATCCCAAGTTATTCTGTAAGTATGATTTACCTATATCGTACAATAAATCTCTCATTTTTATATAATTAAATATTATAATTATGTATAGACAAATCATTCTTAAATGATATGATTCTAGATATATCTTTAGAATTTTATCCTCTCAATCCATTAATAAATCTAATTTTTTTGATTACATATTATATCTAATAATTTTATTAAATTCAAATTTATTTGAAATTCATAATCTGATGTTAAGCAAATACAGTTGGTTCTTCTTTTAGACACTTAAAAGTTTTATAGAATTATATCATTTATTGTATCAATTTTTTTAACTGAAAGGAGACCCTTTGATTCCTCTTGGAGGCCTTAAAGAAACCGAGCAGGGCAAATTCCTAATGTCCACTCCATACGTTCTTGACGTTGCAGCTGTTATTATTATGTGATTATTCATATAGTATACGAACAAGGATGGGCTGCTCACCAACACGCATTAGCCAGCGTGGTGAGTTTATTGGCTTTTTACCTCTGAGTTTAAGATCAAGAAACACCATGGTCTTTCTTCTCAGTGCCTGATAAGGCAGAATGAATGTTTGTGTAAATGATAAATATTTTTCCAATACATATATACAATTATGACAGACAAAAATAAAGCATGGCCCTTATTCCCAGGAGGCTATAAAGTCATCAACCAAGGTAGCGGTTGGTGCTAAGAATCCCCTGATTGCGGACCCAGGCTGCCATTTGATGATGACTTTTTATTTAGGTACTTACAACTGCAGATCACTTTCAAGTGAAGGAAGATTGCAAGAATTAGAAGAAGAACTGTCTTATATTAAATGGGACATTATTGGACTTTGTGAAGTTAGAAAAAAAGGGGAAGAAACAATTGATTTAAAAAGTGGACATATACTCTATTATAAAGGCACACATATTGGAAATACAAGTGGAGTAGGATTCATTATAAATAAAAAGTGGAAGAACAATATTGTGGAGATTGATGGTGTACCGGACAGAGTGGCAAGATTAGTTATACAACTTAATAGCAGATACCAAATGCAGATAATTCAGGTTTATGCCCCAACAAGTTCTCATAGTGATGAAGTAGTAGAAGATTTTTATATGGATGTACAAAAGGCTTTTGATCAGAGTAAACAACATTTTAAAATTGTTATGGGAGACTTTAATGCTAGAATTGGTAGACAAATAAAAGATGAAATTGCTGTAGGTAATTTTGGTTATGGTAATAGAAATGAGAGAGGACATAGACTTGTGGAGTTTGCAGAAAAAAAACAACTTTATATTATGAATTCATTTTTTGAGAAAAATGTTAAAAGGAAATGGACATGGAAGCATCCAAATGAAGGTACAGCAGAATTGGATTATATTTTGACTAACAGAAAATACATATTTCAAGATTGTAATGTTCTTAATAAATTTAACACAGGAAGTGATCATCGATTAGTAAGGTGTAAGTTACGTGTTAATGTAAAACTAGAGAGACAAAAATTATTAAGAAAAACAATATTTACAGTTGATATTCCTAATCTTCAGAAACATTCTAATGAATTTAAATTAGAACTTACAAATAGGTTTCAAGTGTTAGGAGATTTTGAACATGATACAGATTTGAATGAAATTAATATGAAAATAACTGATACACTTTTAAAAACTGCAACAAACATAGCTGGTAGAAAAAAGCAGCAATTGACTAATAAAATTTCTACTGAGACTAGAGAATTTATGAAGAAAAGAAGGAATATGAAGATATACAAAAAATGATGTATCAAAAAGAATTGAATATCTCGAATTTTGTAAAATTTTTACGGGAAAGAGTTGAAAATGATATAAGAAAGTATAACTGTGAAATAGCAAGGAAAGCTGTAGAAGAAAATAAAAATCTCAAAAATGTTAAACAACATTTTGGTATTGGTAGGAAATTTATATCTGCAATAAGAAAAAAAGATGGAATTATTACTAAAAAGAGAGATGACATCATGAAATTGGTAGAAGATTTTTATCAAGAATTATATAGTAATAAAGAACAAGTACCTCCTATATCTATTACATCTTCCGAATTGCCCAGAATTTTAAATGAAGAAGTGAGACATGCAATTAAGTGTATGAAGAAAGGAAAGGCTCCAGGAAATGATGGAATTATAATTGATATATTAAAAGAAGCAGGTGAAGAAATAGAAACAATTTTAGCAAAGTTATATACCAAATGTCTAAATGATAAAGATGTACCGGAAGATTGGAAGAATGCAGTAATAATATTAATATTTAAAAAAGGTGATAAAGAAGATATTAGAAATTACAGACCTATCAGCCTTTTATCAGTTTTATATAAAATTTTTACCAAGATAATTACAACTCGTCTACAGAGAACTTTGGATTTCCACCAACCAAGAGAACAAGCTGGATTTAAAAGTGGTTTTAGTACAATAGATCATATCCAGGTATTGATAGAAGTCATAGAAAGGACAAACGAATATGAGTTGTCATTATGTTTTGGATTTGTAGATTATGAAAAGGCATTCGATTCTATACACATTTCTTCAGTGATTAAAGCATTGGATCATCAAGGTATAGATCCAGGATATTGTCATATTTTAAAGAATATTTATAAAAATGCAACAGCAACAATTAGATTACATAATGATACTGGAAAAATCAACATTGAGAAAGGTGTAAGACAAGGTGACTCCATATCTCCAAAACGTTTTACAACAGTGCTGCAAGAAGTATTTTGTGGATTAAAATGGGAAACTAAAGGAGTGAAAGTAAATGGAGAGTATTTAAGTCATTTAGATTTCACAGATGATGTAGTTGTTTTTGCAAATAATGCTTCAGAGCTGCAGGAAATATTGCAGGAGTTAGCAGATGAAAGTAGAAAAGTAGGACTAAAGATAAATGTTAAAAAGACTAAAGTAATGTTTAATCGATTTGCTCAAAATATGAAAATAAAGATTGATTATGAAGAATTAGAAGAAGTTAACAGTTACAAATACCTTGGTCAGATTATTAATATAGATGGAAACATAATGGAGGAAATTAATCATAGAATTAAACTTGGTTGGAGTGCTTTTGGTAGAAATAACTTGATACTAAAAGGAAATATGCCTATGTGTTTGAAAAGAATGGTTTTTAACAAATGTGTTTTACCAGTTCTGACTTATGGATCTGAGACTTGGACACTTAATAGAAGAGCAATACAGAGACTTCAGACCACTCAAAGGAGTATGGAGAGATGTATGTTGGGAGTAACAAGAAGAGATCGAAAACGCAATGTATGGGTAAGACAACAAACAGGTGTTACTGACCTTATTGAAAAAATTAAAAGATTGAAATGGAGTTGGGCTGGACATATTGCTAGAAGAGATGATAATAGAAGGACAATTGAAATTTTAAACTGGATTCCAAGAGATTGTAAAAGACCTAGAAAGAAACCACATGTGAGATGGATGGATGAAATAAGAAAATGTGCAGGGGTGTTGTGGAGAAGAGAAGCTAAAGATCGGAAAAGATGGATTAAACTTGGAGAGACCTTCATCCTGCAGTGGATTGATAATGATGATGATGAATCTTCAAATGCTATTTCACATTTTTCAAATGTTCTCTAAATGGAAGCTACCAGTTCCAATATATAATTAAACAATATCTTCTAAAGTATTCTGGACCATCTTGCCATAAAATAATATATTAAATTGATAAAAAATCAAGTCAGATGTCATATGACTTAATTTTAATAAAGCTTGTATTTACAAATGTTATATATAGAGTACGTAAAAATACACACTCTTATCAAGCTTTTAAAATACCCTCAATTCCAGACCGCGGTTTCTGCATCTAGCGTCGTCAGTGAGGTATTAGGGATTAAAAATACTAGAACTAGTCTAGCATTTTATCAATGCCTAACTATTGAGAAGAAAATCTGAAACTTTCAGACATTTAAATGTCCACAAATCCAGCTATCTAACTCAAATAGCCGTATGGGACTGAACTAAATTCAGACACACCATATATTAATAGCTCTAGCAATATAAAATCACCAAAGCCTTAATAGCAAAAACTAAAATTAAATTGATAAAAAATCAAGTCAGATGTCATATGACCTAATTTTAATAAAGCTCGTATTTACAAATGTTATATATAGAGTACGTAAAAATACACACTCTTATCAAGCTTTTAAAATACCCTCAACCCCAACACCTCACTGAGGACGCTAGATGCAGAAACCGCGGTCTGGGGTTGAGGGTATTTTAAAAGCTTGATAAGAGTGTGTATTTTTACATACTCTATATATAACATTTGTAAATACGAGCTTTATTAAAATTAGGTCATATGACACCTGACTTGATTTTTTATCAATTTAATTTTAGTTTTTGCTATTAAGACTTTGGCGATTTTATATTGCTAGAGCTATTAATATATGGTGTATCTGAATTTAGTTCAGTCGCATACGGCTATTTGAGTTAGATAGCTGGATTTTTGGACATTTAAATGTCTGAAAGTTTCAGATTTTCTTCTCAATAGTTAGGCATTGATAAAATGTTAGACTAGTTCTAGTATTTTTAATCCCTAACACCTCACTGCCGACGTTAGATGCAGAAACTGCGGTCTGATTTGAGGGTATTTTAAAAGCTTGATAAGAGTGTGTATTTTTACGTACTCTATATATAACATTTTTAAAAATAATATATGTTAAATTGACTACATTAACATTACTCTGTTTATTATTGCATTTTAAATTTTGGTTATGTATTTTTTTTTTTTTTGGTATATTTATTATAAAAACTTTATCAGTCATTATTTTTAAAGATCTAATGTAATAAGTTCTATTACAAACAACAACTCTTTTTTTTTTTGATTATGCATTTCAAAATCATTTTCTCTTTATTTTCCATGTGACATCTTTTTCAAAAAAATTATTAAATTATTAACTATGGCTTTCATTTTATTTATATCAAATATAGAGCATTTTAATTCAGCATAAATTGAAGTACATTTTGTGGTTTTACAGTCTTTTCTGCCAGTTAATGCATTTTTTATGATATTATGTTTAAATAATTCTTTTATTATCTAATATTATATGGTATGCTTGTTGTTCACTTTCTTGGTATAAATATGTTTAATCTAAACAATGTATATCCTTACCTTTAAAGTGAAACCAATACATTATGTTATTAACATTGATTTTAAAAATATTAACTGTCACCTCTGAATATATCTATTTCATTAACACCACAATTTATCAGCGATTTAATTAAGTTAATAATTAAACATTTAAACACATGAAAATATACATTAGTGCTTATGATTATGTATTTAGGAATTACAACTGTTTGCAGATGTGCACACTGCTTAGACTTCTCAATAACGTTCCAATAAATCTTAAGAGAAAAACCATTTGCAATTTGCAAATCAGACTACTTGTTGCTGGTTTAATAGTTGATTTCAATTTAAAGATTAGAATGTCATATCATTTATTATATTAATGATTTATAAGATTATTTTAAAGAGATTTATAAGTTTTTGCCTTGCATTTATTATTATATACACTGCTTGGACCTGCTCATAATGAAATAAATCTACCTATCTACAATTTTGCAAATTATCTTAAAGTGCTGATTTGAATTTAATTATTAGAACATAGTAATGTTTGTATTAATATATATATTCTTCTTCCCTTTTCTGGATGCTTATTCAAAAATTCTCAAAACTTTAGTTACATTCCTAATATTCTATTCTAAAACCAAACCATTCCTTTTCTAAAATATAAGTGCAACTGTGATATCCACTAACTAAAAAAAAAAAGGTAAATAAAAATTTGTTAACAAAATTTTAATATGAAAAAGATGAAAGAAGTTGCTGACTTGACTCTTTGTATCATTAATTAATGACAAAAAAGTCCAATCATTTATCATAGCCTAATGATAGGAAAAGTTTCCAAGCTATGGTATTTTTTGTGATTCTCTATGATGTGCAAAGTATTGATAAAAATATAGACAGAAAAAGAAAGTAAATATTTGATGAAATTAGATCTGAATTTTTGTTTGAAATAAAAATGACCAGATTGATATATTATTTTTGTCATAGTATGAAACAATTTAATTTATTAAAAGTATATAATGCATAAAATTAATAATGAAAAACCATAACCAGTATTAAAATAGATGGATTCCACCATCACAACAATAAATAAACTTTTGAGCAATTTAAAAAACCAAACAAACAACAGGTTATTTTGAAAAAATAATGTAAGAAGAAAGTTTAGTTATCTTGAAATGAAAATAAATAGTGAACAATTTAATGATTTTTCCTTCAACTCTATTCATTACTGTCTAACTCCATCAATAAACTTTAGTTAGCAATGTCAAATAGGCCCATAAACAGTTTTGATAAGATAACTTTCATCACCAAAGTCAGTCACTAATAATACTGTCTCCACCTAATATATTATGCCATGCAAAATAACTACTATAAGATGAATGATTATATTAATGGCAGCAAAATTGGAAAAAAAAAACGGTAATTGTCGAATAGCCACCATATCACACTTGATGGTGCTGCTTTTGCGCTAAAACACATAAAAATGCTGTTTCTGCGGCCGACACGTTCAAACCCGCGTTTTCTATAACACAATTTTTTGTTGTACTACAGATTGCAAGTCGTTATGTCGCGTCGCAGTACAGTATGTATGTCGCATCGCAGCAAATAAATTTTCCGAATTCGCACAGTTTATAAAATGGTTATGGCTTGGTGAGAGGGTATGTGTATTTGAATTGGATGGATGTTGTTTTCATTGATTTTTTTTTATTTTAAAATATTGAAATGTTCAGATTTTGTAAAGTAATAATTAACAGACTTTTTACAGCGTAGTGTATTGAAGCTTTAAGTGGTAAATGTTGACGAGATATATGTGTAAAGTGAGTTGAAATTAGGTAACGCGTTAAGTAACGTATCGTTCGTAACATTCCACTAGACAAACAAGATTCTATTGTGTGTATATTTTTGAAATAAAAAAGAATGTTAACACAAAAATATCCAGTAAGAAAAGTACAATTGTACACTGTTTTTTTAAATGTCATAAAAAGCATATATTATAAACATGGTTAATAAGTAAAGAAGACATTTTATATATATATTTGTTGTTGTTTAAAAAAGTTTTAGTTTCTTTTCTCCGATTACTGTTATACTTTGTTGAATATAGTTTATGTTTATTGTTATCATTTATTTTATAGATGTTAGTAAAAAAAAATATTTACAAAAACACGATTTTGACATTTTTTATTTTAGCATTACAAACAACAGAACACTAACCCTAAACCTAACTCTAAACCTAAAACTAACCCTAAACCTAACAGTAACAAGTTGTCATTCTATTTGAAATAAAAAATAGCGGTAATATCTGTTTGTCTGTAAAAAAAAAAAAAATTTAAAACAAAAACTAAAAAAAGTAAAAAATAGCGATAACACAATAATATCTGTTTCTCTGTAGAAATAAAATGTAAAAGGAAGACTAAGAAATTTTACTTTTTTATTCCGATTATGAGTTTTTAAACAACAACAACAACAAAAAAAAGCCCAGTAAAAAAAATCTCTGATAGAAAATTGATTTTTCTAATAAAGCAAACTAAAAAACACGAATCAAATTGTAATTTGTTTATTTTATTTTATATTTATTATTATCATTTAATTTGTATATGTTAATAAAAAATATTTAAAATTAAATAATATTTAAAAAAGATGATTTTCTTTTGTTTTTATTTTCGCATTACAAAAAACACATCAAAATGATTATAATTAACGGCCCAGGAATGATCATATTTTATAGTTTTAGTATGAAAACGGCGCCATCGAGTGGGATATGGTAGCTATTCGACGACAACCAAAAAAACAAAAGCAAATAAAGTACGGAGTTTAAAGTTTATTATTTTATGAAGCAGAATCATGGATAATTTAAAAAAATAAAAAATAAAAACATTTTAAAAAACTTCTATCTATAGAAGAAATGTAGAACGATTTGAAGAAAAAAAGGAAAGTGAATTATATTTCTTGGATCAGAACAATAACAAAGAAGCATGAAAACTGTGATAAACAAAAAATAGATGCAACAGAACAAATGAACTCAACAAGTGATTATATGATTTAAAAAAGAGCTGTGAAACAAAAAGATGATCTAATAAGAAGTTTCACAAGACTTATAATGATAAGTCTTGATTACCTATGACTTGCAATTTTTTGATAATTTATTTTAAATAGAAATAATTTATCAACTATTATTTTATAATTTTTTTCCACTAACTATCAATTTATTAACAACAAAAAAAAATTACATACCCTTGAATTATCATATTTAATTTCCTTTCCAATTCTAGGTAACACTGTTTTCATACTTTTATCAAAAAGGCTATTAACCCACAAAGCAATATAAGGGGCATTCATAGTTGGAACACTATAACCTGAAAGAATAATTCAATAAAAAATAACATCATTAATAACAGTATTTAATAGAAATTTTATTTAATTAAAAAATTATTACATTCAAATGAAAAGGATATTTATAAAATTGAATAATGTATTTGAGCTTGTCTGAAAGTTTGTAATAATGTTATTTTAGTAGTAATTATATATTGAACTATTTCCATCATCTAATATAAATTTTTATATGTTTATACTTATACATTCAAGTGTTAGTAATAAGCACATAGGTTAGTATATAACATAATATTTCGATTGGTATTGTTTTTTTCACTTTTTCAAGAGTTCGCTGGTCTGATCTGTGACAATAATAGCATGGGAAACTAGATTCATGAATATTGAGTTTAAAGTAATGCTCTTCTGCCAAAAGCAACAGTCAGTAGAAATTTCATATATGTAGCTAAATGCAAAGTTAATGAGTGATTTCCAAACATTATGAATTATCACAATAAATTAACTTATATAATTATTTGCCATTGCCATGTGAGCAAACTTATTTGAATTTTTTTTTCTGTATTTTTTCCTCTCTGCCCAATATTTTTGTATTTTCCCAATCCATTATGATGCCTTTAACAAATCTAAATGTCCAAATTCAATTGCCATGTTAGTACTATCACAGGTCAGGCCAACATCACTTGAAGAAGAAAGGAGACTACTACTACCCAAAATATTTTGTTATATACTACCTTATGTATTATTAAGAGGTAGTTGATAATAAAAATAGTTCAACAAATAATTATTAACTAAATGTTTTTATATGTTTACATTTTTCTTAAGATTTTATTATTATTCAAAACTAAACAATAATAAATCTAAATTAATCATAACTTTATTTTTGTAAAAATATTATGTCAAATAACCATTTATTTTAAACTGTTTACTTTTGCAATATTTTATATTTAATCATATGTATAAGTTTTCACAGTTCTAAAGTATGTCTAGTCAAATGTAATTTAGAAGTTCTAATAATGTAAAATTTAGAAGTGAACATACGTCTTAAGCAAAATAAATTATGCTAATATAATAAGAATGACTGAAAGCAAACTGTTTTCTGGTAATCGTCTTTCCAATTTTTGTTATTGGTGGTCCTCAATTTTTATACCTAATTGGTTCTTGAAACTTGTATAAAAGTTGAAATGCACAAAAGTAGAATAATGTAAAAAAAAACACCAAAAAGTATTTTTAAATTACTTAATTTTTAATGAAGTGTATTTAAATATACATAAATAACACTTTATTGATTAGTATCTGGTGTTTTCTTTATAAATTTTTAAGAGATAGTTGAATTATGTTTTTCTCTTGATAAAAAGTAGTGTCTTTTTCTATCGTCCTTCATACTAAATAGCAAATTGTATGAAAGTAGAATGTACGAAAGTCGAAGATTGCCTATATTTACATTATGTTATGTGATGATTCATTACAGAATTGTTGTCTACTTGTATAAATATGTAGAAGTGAGACTGGACTGTTCTGTGTGTGTGTGTATATATATATAGTGTAAATAAACTTTAATGAAATTTTGTAAAATATGAATAGACAGCATATTAAAATTATTATTGGTATAAATATACTCTAGAAAATTAGCGTAAAACTTAAAAACTGGATTTGATATTGAGCAAAGTAAATATATGTAAATGAGCCCTACTACATATTCTGAACTGAATATAACAAGATACATAATAGCAGCGCAAGACAGAGTTTAATCCAACCGAGTGAGCAGCAATTTGTGCAACCTCATTAGAAGAAAAAGTGCAACAAGTGCGCTAATTGTTATAAGGAAATAGTTTAAAGATTGTTATTAGACACATGATTAGAAAATCTGTATGTTACAACAGAAGTAAATGGAGATACACACAAATAACTGAACTTGTTTAAACTATAGTGTGTATGTACAATTTATCATGTGGGCAACTATTAATCTTGCATAAAGAAGCTCAAGAGATTTCACTTACTTTAATTTATCATTATTTTCATTAACAGAAAGTGAATAAATTTATTATTATTTTTAATTACTATTGTTATTTATTAATTATTGCAAATGCATATACAGCTAGTAAGCATCAATTTTAACCTTATATATATATATATATATATAGCAGTATGACGCAGGGCGACAATAGAATGATGTAAATAGACAGAAGAATGACAAGTTGAAAAATGAATGATTATAGTCATCAGTTTATGAAGAAAGAACTTGTTTAAGTGTTGATAAATAATGGCAATGTTGAACAGTAACATTCGCAAGTTTGATATTAATAACACATCAGCACGGAAAGTTTATGTTGAGCATATTGAGTGTTATATGTTAACACAGATTCAAAATAGCTACGATTTTATCATTTGCGGGCAAGGACATTTTACAAGTCACAAAACAATTGTGTGACCTGAAAACACCTGATGACATTCCATATGAAGAGATAAAAAAAAAATCAAATACATATTTCCAACAGGCAACTTCAAAATGAGTATCTCATCTGTGTTTCAGGATGAGAAGGCAATTACCTCAATGAGCATTGTGCACACATCATACACCCGCAAAACAATGCCATTTTCTCTCCAAGCTAGAAAACATGTTGTTTGAACAACTACTGTCTAGAATGTCTGACCATAGCCTGAGAAAACTTTGCTGAGTACGCCAAATCCGAATTATAAGATAATCCTTGGAAAATATTTGGCACAGAAAGTAATGTTAGAAGAAGCAACAGAATTTCAGACTTCAGTCAGAATGCAGAATAATTCAATTTCTGTAAATAAAGCACAAGCGGTAGCTACGACTTCAAAGACAGTAAAGGAAAATTTGATCTGCTATTGCAGTATAAAAGGCCATGTTAAGAAATTAAAAATGAAGAAATGTAATGTTTGTAAAATTCAAGGACATTTAACTCGTGTCTGCAGAAACAAAGGTAAGAGTTGCGAAATGCAGTTAAGTCCTGACTTTAAATCACGGGGAGGCAGATTAAGATAGAAAAAATCTGTTAACAAAATTAACAACACACATGGTCATATTGTGTTAAACATTATTGTCTAAGAAAGTAAAATTACAATGGAAGTAGACAGCGGTGCCAGCCTTTCTTTATTGGCATATAAAGATTGGATAAAAATTAATGGCAGCAGTAAAAAAAAATACATGTTTCAAAATATGTAGGTATTCGCCACAGATGTAAAATGGTAACAGGATTGGCACATATGGGAAAGTTAACATATCTGTGAATATTAATTATTAGAGCTGTTGTTTGACCATTACACATTGTGAAGTTTAATATAAGTTCTCTACAAGGAAAGAATTGTTTTCGTCCATTGGGAATTTGTCTTAAAATAAATAAGAGAATTCAGTCGAAAGCAGAAGTTAGAAAGATGTTTGCACATTTATTTTAAGTCAGAAACATGGCCTGTTAATATTGAAATAGTAAGTGATGCTCAGCCTATAGCATGCAAACTGTATAAGATTCCATTTGCCTTAAAATCCAAATTGAACAGACTATTAAAGATATGGTTAGTAAAGGTGTTTTGCCTCCAGTTGAAGATTCATCAGGGACTACACCAGTAATTGTAGCTATAAAACCAGACCAGAGTATTAGCATATACAGAAATTATTGTGTTATACTTAATACATTTTAAAATAAAGAAGTGTATCCAGTCCCAAGTGTACACAAAGTTTTAGCATCGCTTCAGAAGGCAGTGTTCTTTGCAAAATAGATTTTAAATCAGCTTTTCATCATCTGGAATTTTATAAGTGCAAGCTGCCTTATGGGATTACAGTGGCTCCAAGCATGTTTCAAGAAAAAATGGATGGTTTATTTCAAAACATGGAAATAGTTATTTTTTATTTAGATTACATTTTAATAACTGCTCAAACTAGAAAGTGAATTGGAAACAAGTGTGTTGAATGTTTGTTTAAGACTGGAGAAAGTTGGAACTAGAATTAAACTTTCTAAATGTATGTGGGCTATGTATGAAATTATATTTCTGGGCCATGTTACAAACTAAAAAGAAAAATTCCCTAACTTGGAAAACATTACAGCTGCCAAAAATGCTCTAAAGCCTGGAAACATAAAAGATTTGTAGACTAGGATTGCTCAACTTTTTTTGAGTTTCATGAAAGGGAAGTCACACATCCTTACACCATTGTATGAGTTACTGCATAAAGGACAGCACTGGAAATGGACTCAAGAGCATGAATTAGCTTTCCAGAAAGTAAAAGATTTACTTATGTCTAAGCAGCTTGTTGTACATTATAACAGTGACTAGGAAATAATTACTACAACCGAGGCTTTGGATTTTGGCCTTGGAGCTGTTATTTCACATTGCTGTTATTGAGAATCCCTATTGCATATGTCTCAAGGATTCTGACAGATGCTGAAAAAAATTATAGTCAATTTGACAAAGAAGCCCTGGCTATAATATTCACTGTTAAAAAATACCATCAATACATGTATGGATGTAAATTCTTTATGTATACAGATCATTGCCCATTGCAGGGAATTTTGGACATGATAAAAAAAAACTCCTGAACATGCCACATTTGATTTGTTGGATTAATTTGTTAGCAGCATATGATTACATATTAGTTTACAAGCCCAGAAAAGAAATTGCCTGTGCCGATGCTTTATTACATTTGCCAGATGCTTGTCAATACCAGCAAAAATGTATAGAAATAAATAACATTGATTCTTGGAAGCATAAAACTGTAAATAGTTCAAAGATTGAAAAGTAAACTAATAATGATCCTGGATATAAAAGCTTGAGAAATTGGATTCGATTTGGATGGCCTAAAAGTTGACCAAATTACATTGCAAGACCTATCTGGAATGCGTGAGTAGGTTGAAAGCAAGTACTGTCTGCTACACCAAGGACATCCAGGCATAGTGTGAATAAAGCCTTAGCTTCTTCATATGTTTGGTGGCCTAATTTGAATCAGGATATTGAACAAACAGTTAAAAACTGAGTTGAATGCCAGTCTACTGCCAATTCACCTCCAAAGACTTTTGATTTGTGGGCAAAAGCAATGTTATCATGGCAATGTTTACATTTAGACCATGCAGGTCCAACATGTTCATAGTTGCAAATGATTCTTATTCAAAATAAGCAGAATATAAGTTTGTTAAAAACATAAGCGCAGAGTGTATTATTCATGTCTAAAATAGATCTTTGCAGGCCAAGGTTTTCCGGAAACAGTAGTATCAGACAATGAGACAAGATTTACATTGCAAGAGTTCAGGAGTTTTTATCTGATAAAGGGACAAAAAATACTGGTTTAGCTGAAAAGGCAGTGCAACATTTGAAAGTGACACTGAATAAGACATCTCACAAAGACATACATAAATATTTGTTTGATGTGATATTTATCAACATTTCATCCCTAGTGTGTCAATAATGAAAACACCAGCAGAACCATTGTTATGTCAGACACACTTAACAAAGATGTTGCTAAATAAAAAAGTTATTGTGAATAATAATTTTGATGTTGAAAAATATAAAATCAGCGACCTACTGTGGAGTTGTGATATTTTAAAAAAGGAAATGGTTTCCTGCTGTTGTGATGAAAGTTCTATTTAAGTATATTCTACTAGTTAAACTCAATAATGAAAAAAATCTGAAGAGACACTTATGATCTCAGCAGAGTGAAACAATAGATGCAGATAATGCCCAAATTATGTTACCCAATAAAATACGAACTTCTAATGAAAAAGAGGAGCATGCTGTCATCTCAGAAATATAAAGAAATGTCCATAGCTAATCAAGCTGATCAATCAGATCTAAGTACACAATCAGTTGATACAGCCGGATCTAGTGGATAATAAAGAGGAAGAAAGAGATATATTTCCCACCAGAGTCCAAAGACAACCAACAAAATTGCAAGATTACTTTTTGTAATCAGGAAGAGCTATTTTCTAGAGTGAGGGAGAAATGGACTGTTGCGTATATATGTATATTTAGTGTAAATAAAATGTAATGAAATCTTGTATTATATGTACAGACAATACATTAAAATTATTATTGGTATAAATGTACTCTAGAAATTTGGCACTAAGGTCAATATATGTAATTACTATGTATTTTGAACTGAATAAATATAACCGAATGCATACTAGCAGTGCAGAGCAGAGTTTAATAAACAAAGAAAAAGTGAAATGTATGCACTAATCATTATAAGGAAATAAAATGATTTAAAGACTGTTATTAGACACATGATTAGAATGTTTCTATGTGAAAACAGAAGTAAATGGAGATACACACAAATGTGGACTTGTTTAAACTATTGTGCAAATGAACAGCTTATCATATGGGCAACTATTAATCTTGCATAAAGAAGCTCAAGTGATTTCACTAGGTATATTATTATTTTCAATAACAGCAAGTGAATAAATTTATGTTTATTACTTTTAATTACTGTTATTGTTTATTAATTATTGCAGAAGCAAATACAGCTGGTAAATATCAATTTCATCCCTGTATATAGTAAAGACAGGTTTGATTCTAAAAAATGAAAATAATTAATATAAAATAACAGAGAATTAAGAAAATATATATATAAAAAAAAAACATTTAAGATGAAGGGTAATAAAGGTATTAAAAAAAAAATTGATAAAAAGTACGGTCTAAATCAGAGATTCCCAAACTTTTTGTCCTGTGGACCATTTCAGAATTATTTTTTTGCTGTAGACCCTTTGCCTGCCCAATATTAAATTTTCCTAAACTTTATATCATCAAATGTTTTTTTTTAATTACAGCTGATATAATGCTGTTCACTTGATAGAGCTTTATAAAAAAATAAAATGAACTTATTCAGACCTTTATTGAAACAATTAAATTAAAAATCTTTTTATGTGAAATAAAACAAAATTAAACGTTAAATAGCTAAAAAATAAAAAAAAGGCTAAATTAAATTCTCTTTAAAATTTAGTACAAAACTAAGTAAATATTTGGATTTTGGACAAAAATCAGAATTTAGTAACAAAACCATAAAATAACACTAAGGTTCAAAACTAAAAATACAATAATGGTGTTAATGGGAGGGATGAATTGATGCTCTGATAGCAATTGCTTAATATTTGGAATCAAATGACTGAGGTATAACCTTTTAAATCTCTTCATTCAGTTATTTGCATATAATTTCTTTTTTTTTTGCCAACAGATTAGTTACTGCGCTAAAACCCATTTCCATGAGTATGAAGATGGAAAAAGTATCAAAAATTTTCCTGCAATACTCCATAATGCAGGATAAGTAACAACTACATTTTTTTGAAGCCAGAATTGTTGATACCCTTTTTGAACTGCACTTTAAGTACTTCGTTAATGCTTATTTCGATGAGTTCTTGTAGTGTGATATCTGATTCTTCAATTGCACTGTACGGATCGATAACCCAGAGTGGTATTTCCATAGTTAAAACATCATCAAATCTGGTTTTAAAGTCTGAGCGGAGGGCATTTAAATGTTGAACATATGCCAAAATGTCATCATCCTGAATATTTGTCAATGATAAGTTGTAGAATTGCAAAAATTCGTACCTTCCAATGTTTGTTTGAATAGGTTAATTCTGGCAAAAAAAAGGTGAAATTATGGACTTTGTTTTTATTAAATTCAGGCTTATTCCTTGTAACTGCAAGTTAAGCTTATTAAATTTAGCAAATAAATCTTTAAATAAGCAATATCTGGTTTCTATTTTATTAAATTTTCTTTCAAAATGGGACCTTTAACATCCAAAAACTCTAAAATGGGTTCAAAAAATGAAAAAAGTCTTTTCAAATATAAGCCTTTGGACAGCCAGCGTACTGCTGCGTGGAGAAGTAATCGATAAAAGTCCTTGTCATTTTCTTCACACAACTGCTCAAGCAACCTAGAATTTAATGTGTTGCTACGAATCTTGTTTATTGCTATTATGATGAATTGGAGAGATTGATGCAATTTGGCATTTAGATTTTTTGCTACTAAATGCTGTTGGTGAATGATGCAGTGAATTGCAAATATACCAGGTACTTTTTGTTTTAAATGGCTTATAAAACCGTGATAACGATAAAACATGGCTGGTGCTCCATCTGCTGCTATCAATATTATATTTAGTACACAATCAACAAAAGCATTTAATATATAAAAAAATTTTAATCTCTTATTATTTCCACATTCTTTTTAATATATATAGATCAATATGAAATTATTAAAGAATTAAAAATCATTAGAAACAATTTATAAATTATATATTGGAGACAAATTTTGAAATCAAATGTAATTCATTCAATAAAAATTAATTCAAAACAATCCCCCTTCCCTCTTAATATTTATTTTTTTTTTCTTATATTTTATCATCTAAGACGGTAAGAAAATTTTAGGCATTTATAAAAAAATCAGCACTATTAAATATTTTAAATAAAAAAAAAAAAGATGACATTTTCTGCAAGTAGTCAATCATATTGCAAATATAAAGGAAAATATGAATAGTTCTCAAGTCTAAAATGATTGCTAATTGTTGATTTAAATGATTTCAAAAATTCAAATAACATCAAATTCTATTTAAAAAAACTATTTAAAATTTTACCTTGTGATTTGAATTCTTTGGATAAAATTTGAGCCATTTCTTTCATCCAGTAATTACCAGAGCAAATAATGTGGCGATTACCTAAAAATAAAAATATATTTTTAAAAATACCAAATATTTAGATCCATTTTTTTTTATTACTACGCTTTATATTTATTCTAATTCAAGAATAACTATCACTTTCTTTTAAAATTAATTTGTATTTTTACATTATTTTAGATTCTTAATTCTGCTACTCTTTAGTACATCCAAGTATGCTTTCATGCTGAATTTGAATAGGAATCAATATTTTTTCCCTCCAGGATCTACAATATTTTAATATTCTTAGTTTTTCTTAACCACCATATTCATTTTAACTACTTCTATGCTATATATATATAAGACATATTTTGCAGGTTCATCTGTGTTAAAAAATTTAAATATTGATATACTGACGTTTTGACTTGATCACACAAGTCATCCACTGGGTAATAAAAGGTAGAAAGACGGTTGTAGAGGTGCTACAATTACTGATTTGAAAAAAATGTTCCACCAATAGCAAAAATGTTAAATTAAGAATGTTTTTTAAAAAAATCTTTCCAAATAGGAAGAAGTTTGCATGTATCATCATGCTTATTGATACTATCTGGCCTTTTAAGTACCCAATGGCTTCTCTAATTTTGCACTGGTAGAGATTATCACATCTGGATATGATCCTGGTACTAGAAAAATCAATTTTATGACCTGAATCTATAGTATGAAATGAGTGCTGATGATGATGAGTATTGTTTAACTGCATTAGCATGCTCATCTCTCCTAACACTGATGCGATGATTACTCATACCTATGTAAGAAGCTTTACAATTTTCACATGAGATTTGATAAACCCCATGAGATTCAAGAGGTATTGAATCCTTAGGTTTGTTTATTATATTGTTGATTTTTTGATGAGTAGAAAATGCTGTATCGATAATATAGTGTTTTAATATACGTCCAATACTGTCTGTAGTTCCTTTTACATATGGAACAAATCCTAATAGCTGATTTATCATCTTTTTGTTTCCTATTTTGTCCATTTTGGGATTGAAATAAGGCTTTTTTTGTAAATTTATAATTATAATTATTTGCTAACAAAACACTATTAATATGATTTATTTCTTCGTTCAGATGTCTTATCTGAAAGGTTAATTGCTCTATTTAAAATAGTTTTGGCTATAGAAACTATCTGAGTTGGGTGATGATGAGAATGTAAATATCTGTCCGTGTGTGTTTTCTTTCTGTAAATCGAAAAAAGTTTTGTTAGCAAATAGTTATAATTATAAATTTATAAAAAAAGCCTTATTTCAGGCCCAAAATGGACAAAATAGGAAACAAAAAGATGATAAATCAGCTATTAGGATTTGTGTTCCATATGTAAAAGTAACTACAGACAGTATTGGACGTATATTAAAATGCTATAATATAGATACAGCATTTTCTACTCATCAAAAGATCAGCAATATAATAACTAAACCTAAGGATTCAATCCCTTTTGAATCTCATGGTGTTTATCATATCTCATTTAAAAACTGTAAAACTTCTTACATAGGTATGAGTAATCGTCGCATCAGTATTAGGAGATATGAGCATGCTAATGCAGTTAAACAACACTCATCAACAGCACTCTCACTCCATACTATAGATTCAGGTCATAAAATTTGAAATTTTTAGTACCAGGATCATATCCAGTTTAAGTGTCTACCCATATTATTGTTGCATAACTCATGCACGTATAATGATCTCTCCCGCAGCTTCAAGTAAGTATATTTATGAGCATGGTTTAAATCCCATCTCAAGCGCCAATTTTACATTTTGATAAGAATTATACCCACCGAAAACATAAATAAGGGTTCTGTATATTTATATATATCTAGGGTAGCGCGTCCAGACTAACTCTATCTCAAGGTCTGGGGAACATGGTCTAATGAGAGAACAAAGCAAAGACAATTCTCGACTACGTCATATATATATATATACGTATACCATACGATAGTTTACTTGTTTATAAATTATACTACACAGCCCAGAAGTTATAACAAAACTAGGCTATAAGTTACTACGCTAGCTATCATTTAATTCTAAACTTTATACACACCTATCCATATCTTAATATTCATGCACACAACCCATTTATTCCGACACACACATATGATTCAAATATATAGCAACGAAAGAGTGCAATTACACATCGAGTTGTTTATTTAATGTTTTTTTTTATATTTAAACAATATTTATTACTGTGTTTAATATAGAGGTAACACAAGTCTCTTCATTACTGCGCATTCATTGAACATATATATAGAGCAAATGTCCACGTGGTCAAAGCTAACAGTCCACACATTCATAATCCTACAGAAATACTGGCCTTCTCAATATTAGTTGATCCTAAGAATGGTAAACAGTCCGCAATGTGGCACACCAAGTAGCTTATCATAGAGGTGGAGTAGATGATTTTGCTCGCTTAAGAGGTCCTAGCTGCATGTACTTCGTCGCCATTACACTTGATAAAATTTAAACAGCGAATTTCATAATCTGATTCAGGTGAGTCCTACAATAACAGTCCACTGGGCTGGTTTAACGAAACTCACACTATTTAATTACCCCAACATTGTTATGGGCATATTACTAAAAATTCTTAATCAATTACACATTAATCCAATCCAAAATCTGTGCACCGTTCTCTTTTCTTTCCTTCTCTAATCACCATCACCCCTATATATTTGAGAGGAAAAAAAAATAGTTCTTTTCTTTCACACTCTTTAACCTCACATTCTCCCTTATCTATTCGTATGCCACAGACCGGATCTTCCATTGCTTCAAAATACCAACTCGACCAGTTCTAAGACTTCTGGCAGACAGAGTCATTAACTTAAGCTACCCGCAGCAATTAATTCATTCTATTTCTGTAGCTTTATATGCTCAATGGATTCATCAAGAAACACATGTTACCGCCAATATTATTAAAATGTAGAACTTAGAACATTAACGAACAACAAAATATATATGTATAACCAATAACAAATTTATACAACTCCATATATAATTGCCTCTCGTCAATCCCACATATAATCATTAATACCTATACACACTTTATAATAACACACATACAACTACATATATACAAGCATACAGTTCATCCTTTAACAGATTACGTATTACTTTCACACTCTTGGTAACAGGGTTCGAATGACTATTTATACATCTTTTCGCATATACACAATCAATCCATATCAACACTCGCAATTAACACTCTACATTGTATTATCTCTTGTATTCGAACCCAGCTACTGTTACACTAGATATGATAATTTCTACCAGTGCAAAATTAGAGAAGCCATTGAGATACTTAAAAGGCCAGATTGTATCAATAAGCGTGATGATACATGCAAACTTCCTCCTATTTGGAAAGATTTTTTTAAAAAAACCTTAATTTATCATTTTTGCTATTGGTGGAATTTTAACGTTTTTTTCAAATCAGTGATTGTATCGCCTCAGTCAAAACGTCGGTATATTAATATATGCAACCCATGAAAATCTTCATTATCAACACACACACACATATATGTAATATACAAATCAATATATATATCCTAATACAGTAAAATTTACATAAATTATATTATTTTTAGAAGTACTTTCAACTATACATTTTGTAGTCTTTATCAACTATATAACATTGAATAATCAAAACGAGACAACCTTCAACAATACCCATAGTTCAATTCAGATTTCCCACAATTCTGTTATCTTAACATTTGATGATTGGCGATTCATTAACATTTGATGATTTCTTGAAATCAACATAGCCTCTTTTATTTTACGTTTATTATGACAACGTTCAATTTGAATAATTTTCATATTTTTATAATCAAATTTAAATCCATATTGACAAGATTTATTATGATCAAATATAACAGATGATGAAGGTTTATTTACATCTATTCCAGATTGTTTCTCTTTTTGAATTCTATTATATAAAAGCATATGCTCTTTTATTCTCTTCTCAAATGTACACTTAGATTCACTGATGTATGATAAGCCACATCCACATATCAATTTATATATAATAGAATTTTGATTAAACTTTGAATGTTAAGATAACAGAATTGTGGGAAATCTGAATTGAACTATGGGTATTGTTAAAGGTTGTCTTGTTTTGATTATTCAATGTTATATAGTTGATAAAGACTACAAAATGTATAGTCAAAAGTACTTCTAAAAATAATATAATTTATGTAAATTTTACTGTATTTTGATATATATATATTGATTTGTATATTACACACATATATATATAGTTATCTAATATTTGTATATTCCCATTATCAACACCCTAAACCTAAAAAGAAAAAAAGTTTTAAAACTATTTCTAATGTAACTTTTTCCAAAATGAAAACCTTACTACTTGATAATTCATTTTCAAATTAAAATTTCTAATTTTTTTTATTCTCATTGAGCATCTAATAAAGATACTTTCTCCATAGGCTAAAATAATGAACTATTTTTCAAAATTCATTTTTTTTAATGCAATTATAAGCAAAAATACTTTTTCTTATTTAAATATTAAAGTCATAAATAAATATCATGTACAATTTTCATTCAAGATAATGAAAAAATAGGCTTCTAATACTTGATATAAGAAATAAACAATTACCCAAGAATTAATAAATTTTTTCTTTGCACAAGAATACTATTATGTTGAGAGAGATCAAAACATATAAAAAAACTCATTTTGATAATATGTTTAAAAAGATCACAAAAAAACATTTTTCAAAAGCACACTGGACAAATTCAAATTTATTTTCAAGTAATATTCTTTAATAAATTGCAATTTATTTTTTGTTTTATAAATAATAATTTGGGTAGTAGTATTTCTATAGTTTACTTTTGCCACTGTTATAGAAAGATGTATTTAAATCTGACAAAATTATTAATCTAGAAAGGCTGGAGAATCTAAAATACTGGATTAACAATGTAATATAGTGCATTGTTATAGAAAGATGTATTTAAATCGGACAATTTTGTTAATCCTGGAAGACTGTAAATTAGAATACTGGATTAATGATATTGCACTTGTATTACAATGCTACTGCTCATTATTACAAGTTTTAACTTTTTTCATTATTTTAAGATGCTAATTACGATTTTAAAAACAACTATTTTGAAGGATAACACTTTGAATTGAAATTTTTACCTCAGTCACAATTTATTCTGATCACAGAGATATCATCTCACCAAACATTCTCATATATAAAACAATTATATATTATACCACTATCAACCTCGAACGTAGCACACATGGACACAGATATGATGCCCAAACCCAAAACATGGTAGACAAATGTTCCACATATCCCTCAACCACATATTGACACATATATATATAATATGATTAGGCCCTCTTGGTCATGACTGTAATTGACTTATTAGCTTAATCATTTAACTATGATGAGCATACTGAGGAATATTATCAGTTTACAGTCTATTGCAGATAATGTTAACTCCACACAGTATTATTTCCTGCTCATCATATGGATTATAAACTCAAACTACCTAAGTATACTAAAATATTTATTAAGTCTAGTGGAACATATTATTAAATACCAGAACAATATCACTAGCAACCTAGGTTTAAACCTATACTCATTGAAAAGTTCATGTCAGATCCAGATCATAGCTTTGGGGATTCTTAAAATTCAATGGTAATATTGCACTACTTAGGCATCTATCTTGATCAAATGCACAAATGAAAAGTGAACAAACGTAGAACAATTATAACAATAACAGTTTATTCCAGTAACACATGCAAGTAATATTTACACTCTCTCAAACCATTAGCATTATAACTATCACACTAATATATATATAATATGCACAAATCTAATTACAACATATAGAAATAAATTAGTATAGTTGATAATTAACAATTTAGAGAAAGAAAAAAATTACACACATTTATAAACATTGTAAAAAATAAATAGTTTATCTTACTTTAATTCTTGTACTTTAGTACTTTTGTATTTGAATTAGGTCTTTTGTCAGGAAATAAATGTAGTTATGCAAATAAAAAAATAACACCTTGTCTGTTTACATTCCTTGCAATGATTTTTATTTTGTTTCCTTTCATGGAATTTTGACATGCATTTCTCATTTATTCAGTTTAAAATGAGTTCATTTACTATTTATTCCTATGCAGATCACACAAATTTATCCATGTCGTTTTTGTTTTCTTTTAAAAGAAATATGAATTCCGCTAAGCTTAATAAAATGGTCATGGGAATACTTCAATGATTAGTCCGGAGTTAACTGATCATTCTTCATCAATTGTTTTCTTTTTTCTTGATATGCCATGTTTAACTATATATATATATGATAGAGCTAGAATGAGAATAATTAAATTTCATCTTCCATGCTAGGTTATTCAGCTAGACATTTCACCTTCTTCTTCTGTAGAGCCCTCTGCAGTTGAAGTACAAACCACTTAAGTTTCTTAGAAAGTTATTTGTTTAATATTTATTGTATGTCCATACAAAATACCATGCATCATTATCATTATCATCATTGTCAACCATTATAAATCCATTGCAGGATAAAGGTCTCTCCAAGTTCAATCCATCTTCTCTGATCTCTAGACTCTCTTCTCCAAAACACCCCTGCAATTTTTCTTGTTTCATTCATCCATCTCACATGTGATCTCTTTCTGGGTCTTCTACAATCTCTTGGAATCCAGTTTAAGATTTCAATTATCCATCTATTATCATCTCTTCTAACAATATGCCCAGCCCAACTCCACTTTAGTCTTTTAATTTTTTCAACGATATCAGTAACACCTGTTTGTTCTCTTACCCATATATTGCATTTTCGATCTCTTCTTGTTACTTCTAACATGCATCTCCATACTTCTTTGAGTGGTCTGAAGTCTCTGTATTGCTCTTCTATTAAGTGTCCAAGTCTCAGATCCATAAGTAAGAACTGGTAAAACACATTTATTAAAAACCTTCCTTTTCAAACACATAGGCATATTTCCTTTTAATATTAAGTTATTTCTACCAAAAGCACTCCAACCAAGTTTAATTCTATGATTAATTTCATCCATTATGTTTCCATCTGTAGTAATAATCTGACCAAGGTATTTGTAGTTGTTAACTTCTAACTCATCATAATCAATCTTTATTTTCATCTTTTGAGAAAATCCATTTTAACACTTACCTTTAGCCCTACTTTCTTACTTTCATCTGATAACTCTTGCAACATTTCCTTAAGCTCTGAAGCATTATTTGTAAAAACAACTATATCATCTGCAAAATCTAAATGACTTAAATAATCTCCATTTACTTTTACTCCTTTAGCTTCCCATTTTAATCCACAAAATACTTCTTGCAGCACTGCTGTAAAACGTTTTGGAGATATGGAGTCACTCTGTCTTACATCTTTCTTAATGTTAACCTTCCTGGTATCATTATGTAATCTAATTGTTGCTGTTACATTTTTATAAATATTCTGACAATATCCTGGGGTCTATATCTTGATGATCCAATGCTTTAAATCACTGAAGAAATGCTTATAGAATCAAATGCCTTTTCATAATCTACAAATCCAAAGCATAATGGTAACTCATATTTATTGGTCCTTTCTATAACTTCTCTCAATACTTGGATATGATCTACTGTACTAAAATTTACTTTTAAATCCAGCTTGTTCTTTTGGTTGGTTGAAATCCAATGTTCTCTGTAGACTAGTTGTAATTATCTTGGTAAAAATTTTGTATAAAACTGATAAAAGGCTGATAGGTCTGTAATTTCTAATATCTTCTTTATCATCTTTTTGAAATATTAATATTAATACTGCATTCTAACAATGAACTGGTACATCTTTATCATTTAGACATTTAGTATATAACTTTGCCAAAAATTTTTCCATTTCTTCACCTGCTTCTTTTAATATATCAATTATAATTCCATCATTAATTGGAGCTTTTCCCTTCTTCATAAATTTAATTACATATCTCACTTCTTCATTTAAAATCCTAGGCAATTTAGAAAATATAATAGATGTAGGAAGTACTTGTTCTTTATGATTATATAATTTTTGATAAAACTCTTCTACCCATTTCATAATGTTATTTCTCTTTTTAGTAATAGTTCCATCTTTTTGCTTATTGCAGATATAATTTTCCTACCAATACCAAAATGTTGTTTTAAGCTTTGGAGACTTTTATTATCTTCTACAGTTTTCCTTGCTAGTTCACAATTATACTTTCTTATATCATTATCAACTTGTTTTCGCACCATTTTACAAAATTTGAGATATTCAATCCCTTTTCTTCATAAATTCTCTAGTCTCAATAGAAATTTTATTGGTCAATTGCTGCTTTGTTTCTACCAGCTATCTCTGTTGCAGTTTATAAAAGTGTAACTGTTATTTTCCTATTAATTTCATTCAAAACTGAATCATGTTCAAAATCTACTAATACTTGAAATTGATTTGCAAGTTCTAATTTATATCCACCAAAATGTTTCTGAAGATTGGGAATATCAACCGTAAATATTGTTTTTCTTAATAATTTTTGTCTCTCTAATTTTGCATTAACAGATATCTTACATCGCATAGTTGATTTATATTGCATACTTTTTTACTTTTCAATTTTTAGTGTGTATATACAATTCTGCTATTTTCACAATAAAATCCATGAATCCACACTCTTATTCTCTCCAAACTGTAGATTAGACTGATTGCAGAACTTCTGACAGTCTTTTTATATGTCATCTGACTTAATTACTTTCATTCAATCTCTATAAAGTGTTTATCAATAAATAGGTTACTTAAAAAAAAAAAAAAAAATCCATTACAACTATTATCAAAGTCTGTTTTTTGATAAACACATAAAAAAAAAATTATGACGATTCATCATGATGGGAAATAGAAAAAAAGAAAATAAAAATAATACTTTTTATTCTTTTAGTACTACAAACTTAACTTTATCATGAAGCTGATAAATTTAATGAAACTATTTTCTCCTTCCTTCTCCCATTCCAAACTAATTTTTACAAAATCTCTTCTTCTTTTTTTTTGTGTAGAAATATTTATTTGAGAAAAAATACAAATAAATCTATATGTGCAGCACTGGAATAACTCCTTATTTAGTAAGGTTTTATAATTTATTTGCTATTAGTTAGTGTTATATCCATTTATCGACTAAGATACTCATTTATTGTCAGGAGTTTTCAAAATAAAGAAGTAAATATTCATTCTTAGTATATGATGTGGCTACAATATATATACACTGAAAATCCATCCATCATTTTTCAAAGAACCAGAAAAAATAAATAATTTAATGATTAATCAATGAAAATAATACAACTATTATTTAACTACTAGCTTTAAATATAAAATCGATTTGCAAAAGGTAAGTGTGTATATATAATATTAATACAATAATGATATATTTTTAAAGAATCAAAGTTAATATTTGTATAGTTATTAGATTTTTTTAAATATAAATATTTTTCTGTAATCATTAATTTATATATATATATATAAATTGCCTTTTACTTGTTTATGACCGATTTTACTATTTCAATTATTTCTGCAAATATTAAATGTTAATAGAAAGTCATATATCTCTTATGTAAAGTAAATTTTTTAATAGAAAATTGAACGAACACAAAACAAAAACTACTTTGTTCACATTATCAGAAAAAAAACAATTACTGTAACTCTAAATTATAAAAATATTGACACAAAATTTAAAAAATATTACATCCAGAGTACAATTTGTTAATACTAAAAAAAAAAAAAGACAGCCCAAATATCAAAAAATGAGATGATGGCTATCAAAAACAATATATACACATGCAATGGAGATATCACTGCAGATATGTGGATTAAACTATCTCAGTGATCTATTAAATAGATTACGATAACCTTTACAGAAACTGTTATTGGTTCAAGGTCCATGAATTGTGGCCCACCTCTGTCATTCAACTACTTATAAATTGAGCAATAAATTATATGATTGATTTTTTTTTTTAAAAAATATAGGATTTTTAAAAAGTGCTAATTCTGTTACATTTACAAACTAAAATAAATCTGAGTTCAATGATTATAGATGCTGTCTACCTATGATATTGTTTTTGTGAATATAAATTATGATTTATTAAAAATTTTATTAAGATGAAATATAAAAAAAAGATTGGAAAAAGCATAGACCTAAAGAATAATTTTCTCTCAATACAATCAATGGAAATATAAAAAAGATCTTAAATTCTAAAATTATGAGTTAAATAACCACACTTAGTAAATATATTAAAAAAATATTGCTTCGTTAAATTAAACCCTTTAAATTTATTTAATGCAATAAACAATTTCAATCCAACAAATTTTTACTTTAAATTCTAGCAATTCTAAAGCTTCCATCTCTTCAAGTAAACTATACTAGTTGTAACTGCAGATTTATTCATGATAGTAGAATAATAATAATATATTTCAAATTTATATATATATATAAAGAGCATACATTCTGAGCAGTAGAAAGTTTTAATGTTTTATTATGTAAATTTCATTTCTAACTTTTAATGTGTTGAATACGGAATAAAAAATTCCCTTGCTATTTCTCTAGCGGTACCCTCATCTTTATAGAAAGTTTGATAATTAAAATATATTTATATATTCCATTTTTGATGTATTGAATAACAAAATTTTTCTTCTATTTCTTTCCATTTATCTAACTGTACCTCTCAAATTAGTAGAAAGTTTGATAATTAAAATATATTTATATATTCCATTTAAAATTTTTGATGTACTTTTTTAAAAACCAAGTAAAATTTTTTCTTACTAATTCTTTCCATTTCTCTATTATGTATTTCAATACACGGGTCACATTTTCCAATGGTGTAATTCTTTAATCAGGGTTGCCCACCTTTTGAATTTTTAAGAGGCCATTATAAAATGATTGTTTCTGACTCATTTTTATGTTGCAATTTACCAAAGTTAAAAAACAATTAAGTTCTATAAATTTAGCAAAAATTCACAGCCTATAAAATTCTCCACAAAAAAAAAAAGTGCAAGATTCATTATGATTGCTGCAATATTTGTTAAGTTATAAAGTAATTAAACAAGCTTTCATATTTATATAGTAATAAAGACATAGATAATCTCATTATCAGTTGACGGTACATGTTTGGTGGTTTGTTTGATATGACAAGTATAATAATAATATACAATAATAAAAAAAATCTTACTATTAAGTAAAATGCACCTTAAGCATTGTTCATTTAAGAATACATATAGTGATAAATCCATATGTTAGTAGAATACATGGGAATAGCCAAAAGTTACTCTAACCATAATATTTTAATAACAGCTATATTTTATTAAGATAATTAATTAAATATTTACAAACAAAATGCAAAAAAAAAAAAAATCAATATTGTAATAAAGTAATTATAGGCAATTTTATCATTAATAATGTCAATATTTCCATTTTTAAAAAAAATCAGTTTAATAAAAGGTTATTTATCCCTCTTTCTCTTTTTTTTAAAAAAGGTAGTTCAAGGAAATAAATTTAGTTTCTACTAATAAAAAGCACCCCCCCCCTCTTGTGCAGCTTCTATATAAATATTAAATGCTATAAAAATAATAAGAGTCCACAGTTACTTTTATTAGGTCATAAAAATACAGTTTTCATGTGTGTATAATTTAAAAATATTGCCATTAATGAGATATTAGTACTGCATTATATCATCATCATCATCAACCATTATCAATCCACTGCAGGATGAAGGTCTCTCCAAGTTTAATACATCTTCTCCAATCTTTAGCTTCTCTTCTCCACAACACCCCTGCACATTTTCTTATTTCATCCATCCATCTCACATGTGGTCTCTTTCTGGGTCTTTTACAATCTCTTGGAATCCAGTTTAAAATTTCAATTGTCCATCTATTATCATCTCTTCTAGCAATATGTCCAGCCCAACTCCATTTCAATCTTTTAATTTTTTCAATAAGGTCAGTAACACCTGTTTGTTGTCTTACCCATACATTGCGTTTTCGATCTCTTCTTGTTACTCCCAACATACATCTCTCCATACTCCTTTGAGTGGTCTGAAGTCTCTGTATTGCTCTTCTATTAAGTGTCCAAGTCTCAGATCCATAAGTAAGAACTGGTAAAACACATTTGTTAAAAACCATCCTTTTCAAACACATAGGCATATTTCCTTTTAGTATCAAGTTATTTCTACCAAAAGCACTCCAACCAAGTTTAATTCTATGATTAATTTCCTCCATTATGTTTCCATCTGTATTAATAATCTGACCAAGGTATTTGTAACTGTTAACTTCTTCTAATTCTTCATAATCAATCTTTAGTTTCATATTTTGAGCAAATCGATTAAACATTACTTTAGTCTTTTTAACATTTATCTTAAGTCCTACTTTTCTACTTTCATCTGCTAACTCCTGCAACATTTCCTGCAGCTCTGAAGCATTATTTGCAAAAACAACTACATCATCTGCGAAATCTAAATGACTTAAATACTCTCCATTTACTTTCACTCCTTTAGTTTCCCATTTTAATCCACAAAATACTTCTTGCAGCACTGCTGTAAAGAGTTTTGGAGATATGGAGTCACCTTGTCTTACACCTTTCTCAATGTTGATTTTTCCAGTATCATTATGTAATCTAATTGTTGCTGTTGCATTTTTATAAATATTCTTTAAAATATGACAATATCCTGGATCTATACCTTGATAATTCAATGCTTTAATCACTGAAGAAATGTGTATAGAATCGAATGCCTTTTCATAATCTACAAATCCAAAACATAATGACAACTTATATTCGTTTGTCCTTTCTATGACTTCTCTCAATACCTGGATATGATCTATTGTACTAAAACCACTTTTAAATCCAGCTTGTTCTCTTGGTTGGTGGAAATCCAAAGTTCTCTGTAGACAAGTAAAACTGATAAAAGGCTGATAGGTCTGTAATTTCTAATATCTTCTTTATCACCTTTTTTAAATATTAATATTATTACTGCATTCTTCCAATCTTCCGGTACATCTTTATCATTTAGACATTTGGTATATAACTTTGCTAAAATTGTTTCTATTTCTTCACCTGCTTCTTTTAATATATCAATTATAATTCCATCATTTCCTGGAGCCTTTCCTTTCTTCATACACTTAATTGCATGTCTCACTTCTTCATTTAAAATTCTGGGCAATTCGGAAGATGTAATAGATATAGGAGGTACTTGTTCTTTATTACTATATAATTCTTGATAAAAATCTTCTACCAATTTCATGATGTCATCTCTCTTTTTAGTAATAATTCCATCTTTTTTTCTTATTGCAGATATAAATTTCCTACCAATACCAAAATGTTGTTTAACATTTTTGAGACTTTTATTTTCTTCTACAGCTTTCCGTGCTATTTCACAGTTATACTTTCTTATATCATTTTCAACTCTTTTCCGTACCATTTTACAAAATTCGAGATATTCAATTCTTTTTAATACATCATTTTTGTATATTTTCATATTCCTTCTTTTCTTCATAAATTCTCTAGTCTTAGTAGAAATTTTATTAGTCAATTGCTGCTTTTTTCTACCAGCTATGTTTGTTGCAGTTTGTAAAAGTGTATCAGTTATTTTCATATTAATTTCATTCAAATCTGTATCATGTTCAAACTCTCCTAACACTTGAAACCTATTTGTAAGTTCTAATTTAAATTCATTAGAATGTTTCTGAAGATTAGGAATATCAACTGTAAATATTGTTTTTCTTAATAATTTTTGTCTCTCTAGTTTTACATTAACACGTAACTTACACCTTACTAATCGATGATCACTTCCTGTGTTAAATTTATTAAGAACATTACAATCTTGAAATATGTATTTTCTGTTAGTCAAAATATAATCCAATTCTGCTGTACCTTCATTTGTATGCTTCCATGTCCATTTCCTTTTAACATTTTTCTCAAAAAATGAATTCATAATATAAAGTTTTTCTTTTTCTGCAAACTCCACAAGTCTATGTCCTCTCTCATTTCTATTACCATAGCCAAAATTACCTACAGCAATTTCATCTTTCATTTATTTACCAATTCTAGCATTAAAGTCTCCCATAACAATTTTAAAATGTTGTTTACTCTGATCAAAAGCCTTTTGTACATCCATATAAAAATCTTCTACTACTTCATCACTATGAGAACTTGTTGGGGCATAAACCTGAATTATCTGCATTTGGTATCTGCTATTAAGTTGTATAACTAATCTTGCCACTCTGTCCGATACACCATCAATCTCCACAATATTGTTCTTCCACTTTTTATTTATAATGAATCCTACTCCACTTGTATTTCCAATATGTGTGCCTTTATAATAGAGTATATGTCCACTTTTTAAATCAATTGTTTCTTCTCCTTTTCTTCTAACTTCACAAAGTCCAATAATGTCCCATTTAATATAAGACAGTTCTTCTTCTAATTCTTGCAATCTTCCTTCACTTGAAAGTGATCTGCAGTTGTAAGTACCTAAATAAAAAGTCATCATCAAATGGCAGCCTGGGTCCACAATCAGGGGATTCTTAGCACCCTCCGCCTTCGGCCACCAACCGCTGCCTTGGTTGGTATCTTTACAGCCTCCTGGGAATAAGCGCCATTATATACAATGGTCAAATATCCAATATAAAAATAATTATTTGTCCACAATGTTGTTATTGATGTATACTTAACATAATCTAAAAAAAATTGAAACAAGAGATGAAAGCCAGGTTGATAATTAAATAATTATAAATATAATTGGTTGTTTGTTTCAATTTTATTTAGATTGAATATTATGCTACTGCACTATTTCAATAATAGTTTATTATGATAAATGTCAGCAATGACAGTTTTTTTTTTTTAGCTAAGGTTTAAATAAATGCTCTACATTGTAATCAATATTATATTTTCAGTTTGCTCTTTTTGATTAATCTAAGTTTTTACCAGACCTATGGACTGACTGTCATTTTTATAATATTTTTTTTTAATTGGTTACTTCAACAAATTTCAATCATGCACAGTATTACTGTGGAGTTGAGAAGTAAGTGATATGAAACTACACAACTTCAATTATATGCTAACCAAAACTACATGTAAATACAATACTATAGCATCTATTTTTTCCTCTCACTAAATATCACATTTTAAACCTGAATTTATGTACTGTAATAACATTTTCTTCCTGACTTACATACTACAACTATTCAGATATGTACTGTAGTTAAAAGCAGATGTACTGATTTTTTTCGAAGTGCTTTTTTCTTCAAAAAGTTTTATTCCTCATGTCTTTTGCAAAACACCATATTTTTTTAGAATCCAGAAATGTACCCCCTAATGCTCATAATTAAATTAAGCCTCTTAAATAAAAGGATTATTTCACACAAAAACATTACGGTTTATTAATGGCGGAATTACTTCCTTTGACAATAATACGGATAGTTTTTTAAAATTCGTTGTGAGTTTAACACGTGACAGCATTACGAACAAATATACAATCATATGGATTTTATATATAGGATAAATCACATTTTTTCAGATTTTCTGTCTAGCTATTTATCATCATTTAAAAAAAGACATTTTCAAGTTATCATAATTATTGATTTTTATATATGATTTTACTAACACTAATCTTATGAATGCTTACTAGAAGGATGATTCTAATTCATTATTCTAGATTTTTCTATATGGCTACTAGTACTTGTTAAATATTCTCTCCAGTCAATACTATGTTTTCAACTATATGTTTAATACAATTATATAATTTATCAGTTTGGATAATTTATCACTTTAATATCCATTTTCTAAATCATACCTTCACATAAGATCCAAATACACATAAAGTATAATATAAAATTGAGGACAGGGGGCAGAAAAAAGCATATACTGCCAATAAAATAATAGAAAAAAGGATAAATAACAGAATGTAATAAGTAACATTTGATTAAAATTGTAAAAATTTTCTATATAAGATACATAATATAAAAACATTCATTATATGTAACTAATTTCTAATAAAAATTACCTGCAGCTTCAGGCAAGATCATGGCTTTAATATGTGCTTGTGCAACATCTCGGACATCACTAACTTCAAAACATAGTTTTGGTATTACTGGCATAGCTCTTTCCATCAAACGCTTCACCAACTACAACAAAACATTATTTTTGAAGACACTGGCAATGAAATATGAAAATTTATTGAATTATAACAAGCATAAAACATTTTACACATTGCATTGACAGAAATAAAACTGAAATAATTTTAAACCACTAAGTTTAATCACATATAATGTAGTATTTATATTAGATGAATACAACAATCATATGATTTTATCATATGCTTTCAAGAGCAATTATCTGAACTCTAATTAAACAATAGACAATAAAAAGTATAGGAACTAAAAATTCCCATCCCACCAATTTCTAGCTTTTGCCTTCATCAGGGAAGACTAGGTTTTGGGGTTAGAATTAATGTACCTATGTATCTGGTAGTAAACTTTTATTACTTTATATTACTTAAACTAATATCCTAAAATTAAAAAGAAAATGAAGGGTTTGAAACACTCAAGCTAACTTACTTGCATAGTTAAATAAATATGATACCATATCAATTTTTTATATTTTATGTAATTCAGATTATATGACCACTGTTATTTAAGTCATACCAGCTAAGTTAAATCATGGCTGACCAACATAGAATTAAAGAGGCACAACTAGTTACTTATAAACCATGGAAAGTCCCCTTTGTGTTAAGGTCAAAATGGAAGAAACAAGTCATGAACTGGTTAAAACAGGAGTGGGCAAATAGTGGCCCGAGGGCCACATGCGGCCCACTAAGAGTTTTTATGCAGCTCACCAAGACAATCAGAAATATCCACCTTGAACTGAGATTTCCTTCCCATGCACGACTGAAGATTCGTCTCGTATTTTCCACTAGGATGGCCATGTCAATACACATGCGCAGTGTAGATACGATGTGCTGTGCTTTTCCAATACTGGTTAATTTCAATTTTGTCTTTGCATTAGCAAATATATTCATTTCCAACTTTAGAGAAACCATGAACCCTCCGAAAAAATGTAATTTAATGAAGAATGGACAAACAAATATTTCTTTAATAATACAAGGAATAAAGCAGTGTGTTTATTATGTTATGAAAAAAAGATGCAGCCCTCCGCTAACCTTCACTACCACAAAGTGGCTCCCGATGCGGCCCCCAAGCCAAAACAATTGCCCATAGCAAAAGTCATTGTGGGTCACTCCAGTTGTGGTTATTCTAAAATCAGATGGGACTGTTCACCTCTGCAGAGATTATTGCATAATGCTTAATAAATACACTAATGAGAGAGCTTATCCAGTACTGAGTATACAGGAGATAATAGCTTCCTTGCAAAATGCAAAAAATTTTGCTGAAATCAATTTGAAGTCTGCATTTCAACTAAATTCCCATCATAAATAGAACGTTTGAATTGCTGAAATCAATTTGAAGTCTGCATTCAACCAAATTCCCATCATAAATAGAACATTTGAATTACTGACTATATTCACTCACCTAGGGTTATTTAATTACAATAAATTACCTTACAGAATCACAAATGTACTGAATCTATTTCAGTCAAAAATGGACAGTTTGTTTAGGGTATGGAAAGTGTTATTCCTTACCTTGATGAAATTTTAATAATTGCTGAGACAGTAAGGAGTTATCAGCATGTGTATTAAAAGTCTGTGCAAAGCTGGATAAACTTGGTATGAAATTAAATGTTAAGTGTATTTGGCCCACTACTGAAATTAAGTTCTTAGGTCATATAATTAATGCTAAGAGAAGTAACCTAACAGTGAATAAGTGAGAATAACAAAAACCATTGCAAAAACAAAGAATATCAAAGATTTGCAGGCATTCCTAGGTCTGTCCAATTTCTTTGAAAACTTTTAAAAGAGAAAGTGCACATAACCACACTATTATGTCAATTACTAAAGAAAAGACGGCAATGGAAGTAGAATTCAGAGCACAAAAATTCTTTTAGCAGAGCCTAGGATCTGTTAACTTCCAACTAATTATCCATCAATTATAATAATGACCAGGAAATTGTTACCACTGATACCTTGGAATAAGGCACAGGGATGGTAATATCACATCATTGTTATTGAAGTGAATGCCCCATAGCTTAGGCCTTCAGAATATTGACTGCTGTGGAGAAAAGCTATAATCAATTAGATAAAGAAGCTCTGGCAATAATGTATGTTGTGAAAAAGTTCCACCAATTTAAAATTTATACAGATCACCATCCATTAATGGATATATTTGGAAATGTGAAAAAAAGTCCAGAATATGTCAATCAAAGAATGGTTCGCTGAATCAATATACTAGCAGTATATGATTTTGAGCTAACCTATAAACTCTGTAAAAAAATTGGACTTGCAGATACACTGTTAAGATTATTAACTCAAGTGCAAGTCTGAGATTAAAATTATACAGATTAATTATTCAAACTCAGACTTTCACATGACCCACTATTCTCAGTGCCATCTCATATTGCTGACCCACCTGATCACACACATGTTGAAAAGATAAATAATCACCAATATACGTATTTTATGCTAAACCAGCAAACATCAGTTGGTCTAGATTACTACCCTCACACATATATATAATCAGTGCTCAGCATTATATTAAGAAAGCCAATCTTCATACTTTAATGGACAGGCTTCAAACTATTCCAACTTACAAGTCTTCAGCCTTCCATTTCATTGAAAATCTGATGATGGAACATTCAGAAGACTTCCCATCCCTCACATATGTATGTATAAATGGATTATTCTCCTGTACCTGAGGGGTCAGAATGACTAATATGTCAACATGGATAGGATGACAACCTTGGCACTAACAAGGGCTTTGAACGTTCCATCATCAGATTTTCAATGAAATGGAAGGCTGAAGAGTTGCAAGTTGGAATAGTTTGAAGCCTGTCCATTAAAGTATGAAGATTGGCTATCTTAATATAAAGCTGAGCACTGATTATATATATGTGTGAGGATAGTAATCTAGACCAACTGATGATTGCTAGTTTAGCATGAAATACGTATATTGGTGATTATTTATCTTTTCAACATGTGTGTTATCAGGTGGGTCAGCAATATGAGATGGCACTGAGATTAGTGGGTCGTGTGAAAGTCTGAGTTTGAATCCCGCCTATATTACATATATAAATGCAGGTTTAAGTCTGTGCAATATATTAACAGATTAATTATATAGACTCACTGGGAACAACATGCTAAATAGCACAATAGTCACTAAATGGACTCAAAGAGATGATGACTATTAAACCTTACAGAAATGGATAAAACATGGTTGGCCTAATAAGTGATCGAACTATGTGGCAAAATACATTTAGAAATTGCTGTAGAGTCTGTCAACATGTGATAAATGCATTCTAATGACAGACCCGTAAACCCACTGAAGGCAGAAAACAAATACTAGTCTTATTATATAGTGATTATCTGAGAATAATGAAAAAAAAGTTAGCTTGATTATTATGTATGATACCCAAATGTTAATCATAAAATTGAGCAGACAGTTAAACACACTGGAGACTGTGAGTCTACTGTTATATTGTCATCAAAAAAAATTGGAAGCTTAGACTAAAGCAAACAAACTATGGCAGAGACTCCACATAGACAACATTGGTTCATTTGATGGGTATATTTTCCTGATAGTCAGATTCATACCCTAAGTGGAAAAAATATAAAATTGTTAAAAGCACGAGTTAGGAATATACCAATAAAGCTTTGAATGAAATATTCTCGTGTAATGTATCCCTGAAATACTCAATGATAATGAAGCTGGTTTCGCATTCATGCTAATCAAGGACTCTTTGGCTACTAAGAGGATGTCATATTTTAAGACTACCATATCACTAGAGTATAATGGTCTAGTAAAAAAAAAGCGTTAAAAAAAAAAAGCATTTAAAAACCATGTTAAATAAAACGTCATATGAAAATATTAAAGAAGCTTTAATTGATGCCATGTATTACGAATATCCCATTCCTTGTACGTCTACTAAAAAGATACTGGTGGAATTATTAATGCACCAGAAGTTCTAAACACATTTATCAGTGTTAATGCCTACTAAGAACATATAAAAGCAAAGCTATATGGATGAAGACAATTTTAAAAATTGGGGACGGTGTATGGATACATGAAATTTTGAAAAGCAAATAATTTCCCAAAGTGATAATTAGGATTATATCAAAGCAGTTAAAAGTAGTTCAGATGTTTAATGAAAAACAAATGAGAAAACATATTAACTACTTGAGAATTCATTACCCTAAGTTGTTAGAGAAAATAGATGTCATTACATATTTTACACTTAACCTTTTAACCGCTAATTATATTATTGGTTGTATGAGGTAAAAATCAAATCTTTTAATTGGCCAACTCACAAACTGAAGACAAAGCCTATTGTTAAAACATATTCGCCTATAATATTAAATTCAACTCAGATACGTTTATAAAAAGTATATTACTAATTTTTCAGGTTACGAAGAGAACGAAAGTTCTTTCAAAAATAAATTGCTATTTATTTATTCTAAAATATTCAATTTCGGCAACATAAAAGCTATAATATAAACAAAAAGGTCGACTTTTACGTTATAGAAAAGTAAATATTTCTTTTAAATATTTCTTTAATATTTTTACTAAAATCTTCAATATTTTTCGAAAATAATTTTGTTTTTTTAGTATATTTTTTAAAAAACTAGTTTAATTTCTGAAATTATATTTTTTTAATACTTAAAATTAAATTCGAAATGAAAATCTCAGCTTTTTTCTTTATTTTCTTTGATAAGGCGGTTTCTTTGTTCTTTCCAGCCAATCAGAATGTCTTTTTCGGCTGAGAGCATGCTAAGAACCAATCACAAATAATGTTCTTTCTTTGTTTAGGTTTAAATGCGTTTTTTTTAATTTTTTACTTGTAAAATAAGTCGGAAGAGGGCACCATCTTACAGAACTTTTAAAAACCTATTCAAAACCTATCGAACGAATTTTTTAGCATAAGAACTGGCAGAGTTAGAGTGACGTCAGATGTCTATGAGGAGCCTCGTAAAAAACAGTCTTTTAATGAAGATAGTATTTCAACAAAACAGGATAGGAGTGCAGATACAGCTAAATTTGACCAATGAGAAGCAGTTAAACGGTATGCATTTGGTTGAATTGAATAATTAGTCCAACAAGTCAGAAACTTTACCAGTAATGGGTCTCCCATCTTACCAAACAGTCTCAGCTGGAAGAAACTACCAATCAGGAGGAAGTAATAAATCCACCTCTGCCAAGACCTATTCAAGATTATTGGAAACCTATGAGATTGCAAGATTATTTTCTAAAGTGAGGGGAGGCGTTAAACTGTTGGTGATAATATAACACAGTGTTTGTAGATGAATATATATATGTATATTTGATTTATTGTAAATAAAGACTTTTTACTTATTGTAATTGCCACCGCACAACGTGTGAATAAATTATCTTTTACTATGCTTTCTCTAAAAAATTTACATATTTTAGAATGCACTGAACTCTATTAAATATATAGTAATTTAGATTATGCAAAAATCGCATAATATAAAATGACAGAGAAATGTGCACGTATAGAGTTATTACACCCATTAATCAAAGATGATTCTACAAATAGAGATTATCTTCTCAGAAAATTAATGTTTAGTTTATGTTCAGTTATATATTTATTATTTGTTATGAATCAATAAACTCATGTTAATTTTTAATTGTGTTACTATCTCTATTTGATATGATTGCAATCTAACTGGTATTCTGATCTACCCCTGGGATATCCATCATTTATAAAATTCATTGTTAATTTTTATAATAATTTATATATAAAAACTCATAACATAAATTAATGAGATTACGTGAATTCTGTAACACTAAAAACTGATATAGTTGTTTCAAACACATAGAAACTTATTCAAACAAGTGTGATTTGCCCTTTGGCTTAATTATTAGAATTTATATTTATAATAAAGTCATTATATAAAAGAATTCAAGATCAATTAATAAATTACAATACAAGCTGGTTAAATATTCAAAAAACTTATCACAAAGATGGCTTTTTTAAAAAAGTATTCAGTTAGCATGCAAAAAATGTGCATTTAAATTTTCACTACCTCTTTTTCATTAAAAAGAGAAACTATAATCTGTAAGCAGTTTGCAAAAAAGTATTAAGAAAGTCTAGAATTTTGAAGTCATTAAACCTATGCTATTTTTTTTTTTTCTGAGTTGCTCTGAAAAAAATAAAATAAATAAAATTTACTATATAATTAAGAATCTAACATTATTATTACATGGTCAAATTGATATTTTGGTGATTATGTGAATGGCATTTTGCGAATTAAAAATTTTCATAATGTAATTTGATTATTTTTACTTTTGTAATTTGAAACTATTTTATAACTGACATAACTATGATCACTACTTCCAATATTATTATTACTGTGAATGGATACAGTCAAAATAACATTATTCTGAAACCATATGGTTCTTGTGCTTTTTTGGATTAGATAATTTTATGATTTTAATCAAGTCATTAATAGAAAAATGCTTAAAAAATATTCTGGTTACTTGTTGCCTTAAAAAAAATTATTAATTAAAAAGAAAAGTTAAACTTATTGCTTGAATTGAGACAAAAAAATTATTGATATGATACTGTACATTATTAACTAAACAAAATTAAAAAATAATTTTTTTAGTAAATATTGTAATAATTTTTTTTTTTGATTAAATTGTGTTGCTCATAATTTGAGCAGTATAAACTAAACATAATTAAATATAATTTATTAGTGATTACTGCTTAAAAATTTGTTTAAGAAAAAAAAAATCATTTGAATTTTAGAATTACAGCAAAAAATTTAATGATGAAAGTTGCAAATATATGCAAATAAATAAAAGTGCTCAATTTATGAAGCTTTTACTATCATAATTTTTCTGTACATTCTTATTTGTATTAAAAATAAACTATTGGCATAAAATTCCAAACTTTTGCTTTTATTATATCTATCATTAACAATAAAGATTCAATACCTACACAATAAAAATACCTATTACAAGTATTTCACATAATATAAAGACAAAAAGATAATTTTTTTTATTAATCCATCTTTTTTGTAAATAAATCTCTATTGAAATTAGTTATTGTGAATATTGTAATTTTGCTTTGCTATGATGGCTGATCTAAAAATTGCTCAAATATTATATTTTCCACAATAATGGTATTCTATCTGTATTGGTAATAAAATAAAAATTTTCTATGAAAGGAAGACAAAACTTAATATAATTTTTTTATGATAAGATATAATCAATAAATAAAATATTACTTTAATATGGATTTTCAAAACTGAAATCTATACAAGTCTTAGAAAAGCCAAAATTATAAATTAATTAAATAACTTTCCAACAAATATGATATTCACTTGCAAACAAAAAAGTAATAATAGGTTATATCTTTTTTCCTGATATTTTGTTTGCAAAATTAAAAAAATGATGTAATCACTATTAACAACAGAAAAAGATTAAAATAAGATTCACTCAAAAATAAATGAAAATTATATCATGATTTATACACATTGCTTTTATTCTTATTAAAATTTATTATTAATAAATATAGATTCGAAAAAATAAAATATATAAATCAGATACTACTTTAACCATTTCAATTAAATTTTTTTTATTAAAACTGAGAATAAATTTGAAGATGATAATTATTTCATAATTATAATCTAGTGAAAGGAGCAATAATAATTCAATTTTCAAAAATGTATTTTTCTGCATGAATATTGATCAATACCTAAAGTAAACTAAAGTTTCAGATTAATAATTCATTATTGAGTGTGATTTTTAATAAAAAAATTCATATTAAATAAAAAGAAATTCAATGATAAAGTTATTATGAGCAAACTGATGGCTTATTTTCAAGGTAAAAAAAATTAATTAATGAAAGTGAATTTTTTTTTTGAAAGCTGATATAATCAATACTAATACTACAGTGATAATTTTAAGCATACAAATTTTATTTTCAAATCAATATATTTTACTTTTTATAATTTTAAAGCACTTCATTCTTTTCTATACCTGTATTTCAAACTAACATACATATAATGATTACTTACCTCCATGCTAGTACATGGTGAAGAATTAAGGATTGGTCCCATAACAAATGCTGGATTTATAACAGCCAATTCAAATTTTTCATCATCTATCAAAATAAAGGAATAAAATAAATTATAAGTCTCAATACAATTGCAATAAATTTTTATTCATGTAAAATGAAGTTTTTACAAATGGCAAAATATCAAATTATTAAATAACTAATGTTTCATGTGCTACAAAATTTATATTAAGTAAATAATATAAACAACAGCTAACCATGCATAATGATATTTTACTTGTTCTAAATTACATGAAAAACAGCATTAAATGATTATATTTATTTCCTTTTTTGATGCTATAAAGAATTTATTAAAAATAAATAAAAATAAAAAAAAACAAGATTTTTTTAAATATTTTATTTCAGTTTTCATTATACACATACAGTTCTTTACAGTGTTGAACTATAATGTGGCATTTCTTATACTGTAATTTATTTTACTTTGTTTTAACTCTTCTTCATTAACTTTACAATACGATTCTCTTCAGCATATTTCACTGCTCAACAACTGCTGGGTTTGCAAGCATCTTATTGCTAGCATTACATTTAGCACTGAAGTGCTCTCTGGATATGTTTTTAATGTTCTGCTGATATTTTAGATAATGCAATATGTTTTGTGAGATAATTTGCATAACAGTTTTATTCTTATCTCCATGCAAGTTAGCAGATCAAGATTATTATGGTATATTTGCATAACGTAACTTATTATACATTTTAATTATTTCTAGTTATTTTTATTGTCTTTTATTTTGACAAGTTTTCACACGCACACACCTGCAACTTTATTTATATTATTACATATTCATAGACCATTACAGAAATATTAAAATACAAAAGAAAATGAAAAAAAAATCTCCAATCTTATTTTACTGTAATAAAATTTTCACTAAAAAATTAAATATGAATATAAAAAATTAATTAATAACAATAAAAGCAATGAAAAATACATATTTTAAAACTGAGAGTAGAATAAAACATTTAGACAAAGAATTAGTTATGCAAATGAAATCAAATATCAAACAGGTAAGTACTGAATCACAAACTATCAATAAATAAGTTTACAAGACAAGAATTATAATTTTATATTACTGAAAATGAAATTCACTGTAAAGATGTATTAGAAAACATCCAGATACTGAAAAATCTAAAGTAGCATCAATATCACAAATAATATTAGAAGTTAAACTGAGATGATGCAGTCAAAGAAAATTTGAAGTTTTTAATTTACATTAGGACATTATTGTTGAGGCATTATTTCTGATATCATTAATAGTGTACTGGCTAGATAAAATATCTAAATACATGTTGTGAAAGTAATGGAGGATATATTGAACAAGTTCAATTAGAAAAAGTTGCTGTTAAATTTTTTAATGTTTTTACTTAAGTTAGAAATTCTGTTCTTTTGTTTAGATAAAATTTTGAAGTCAAAAATTAATATATATCAAATGGATTCTCTTCAAATTTTGTATGTTTCAGAAATCGATGACAAATATTTCAAAATAGTATCTTTGTTTGTTTACTGTAGACATGGTGGCAGACTGAATTTCAAATACATTGATATCAGTGCATTAAGTTTTCAATGAGCACAAGAGGGTGTTATATATACAATTATGACTCACGTCATATAACAACATAGTAGTGTGTATGTGCATATAAGACAAAGTAGAAAGGAACAAAAACAAAAATTTTTGCAATAGAATAATATATTTAAAATTATTATAAGTTTTTGTATTTTAAATCAAACATATATATATAAAGGTCTTCGTTGATTTATTTAATTCTGATTTTGTACAGTAGATCAAAGTATAGATCCAGGATATTGTCATATTTTGAAGAATATTTATAAAAATGCAACAGCAACAATTAGATTACATAAGGATACTAGGAAAGTCAACATTGAGAAGGGTGTAAGGCAGGGTGACTCCATATCTCCAAAACTTTTTACAGCAATGCTATAAGAAGTATTTTGTGGTTTAAAATGGGAAGCTAAAGGAGTGAAAGTAAATGGAGATTAATTAAGTCATTTAGATTTTGAAGATGCAGGAGTTATCAGATGAAAGTAGGACTAAAGATAAATGTTAAAAAGACCCAAGTAATGTTCAATGGATTTTCTTAAAATATGAAAATAAAGATTGATTATGATGAGTTAGAAGAAGTTAACAGCTACAAATACCTTGGTAAGATTATTAATACAGATGAAAACATAATGGATGAAATTAATCATAGAATTAAACTTGGGTGGAGTGCTTTTGCTAGAAATAACTTTATATTAAAAAAAAATATGCCTAGTGTTTGAAAAGGAAGGTTTTTAATATGTGTGTTTTATCACTTCTTACTTATGGATCTGAGAAATGGACACTTAATAGAAGAGCAATACAGAGACTTCAGACCACTCAAAGAAGTATAGAAAGATGCATGTTAGGAGTAACAAGAAAAGATCGAAAACGCAATATATGGGTAAGAGAACAAACAGGTGTTACTGACCTCACTGAAAAAATTAAAAGACTGAAGTGAAGTTGGGCTGGATATATTGCTAGAAGAGATGATAATAGATGGACAATTGAAATCTTAAACCGGATTCCAAGAGATTGTAAAAGACCTAGAAAGAGACCACATGTGAGATGGATGGATGAAATATAAAAGTGTGCAGGGATGATGTGGAGAAGAGAAGCTAAATATCGGAGAAGATGGATTGAACTTGGAGAGACCATCCTGCAGTGTATTGATAGTGGTTGACGATGATGATATAACTGCAATGAAGAATAAGTTTACTTTGGATGTTAATATCATTACAAATTAATGCTGACATAATCTACAATTCAAAAAAATATTACATTGCCAAATTTTGTTTATAGTTTTACTAAGAAAAAAAATGTGAGAGCATTTAACTATATATTAAACAATTTTTTATTATTTTATTTAAGGACATTGTATTTATTGTTATCAAACATGATAAAAGAGCTGGTTCTAGGAATCGATTATCTTTCAAATATTATACAGACTGCGACGTTTTGCTCTATTCTTCAGTTTAATTAAAATTGGAATAATTATGAAAAAGATCCCAATACTAAATTTGTTAAAAATAATATATATAAAAAATATTTTATAATAAACACTTATTTACTGTGCACTAAAATACCAAAAAATGATATTTTTTTTTAACCATGACTGGAATTTTTGTATTTAACTTGAAATAAAAGTGTAGGGTGTCTAGAAATTAATTAATTTAATTATTAATTTTTACAACCAATTGACAAACAAACGTCATTATTTTTTTTCTCTTCATAATAATACTGTATCAAATTTTTGGATGTTTTTTTCTTTTTCAAATGAATGAACTTTTGATATAATTTTTAATGGCTACTTTATACTTTAAAAATTATTTTATCCAGCTAAAAAAAAAAAGATAACAATAATAATAAAATTAATGATATTTTGCTCTTATATATATATAAATTATTTAGCAAAAATTGCCCTCCCCCCCAATCTAGGCATTTTATTTCCTTTTTCATAACATATATATTAATTTCATTCTATTTTATTTCATGTGTTTGTATTTTGAAAATATACATAAAAATTGTATTGTATTAGATTTTTTTTCCAAATTCTAGGGGAGCTATTGAATCACTACTGATGTAATAAGCGATAAACCTAATATTTTCCCATAGTTTGCCAAAACAAAAAAAAAAAAAAAAGGATAATATTAGCAGTAAATATGAGTAGGAAGATTTGTGATCTGTCCAAAGATTTGCCCTTGTGTTCTTTTCTTATTTATTCAATTTTTAAAACTAAATAATTCAAACAATAAATACATGAGAATTTTATATTTTATCTTGTGGTTAAAAAAATAGATATCGCTATGTATAGATCATAAATAAGAGATTGAAAGAATTGTGTGAGAGAAATGATGTTACATTTGTGGATGTGTGGGATTTTTTTATTGGGAAGAGGGAGTTATATAGTAAAGATGGGTTGCACTTAGGGAAACAAGGAAGTAAAGTTATAGAGAGTCTGATTTATAAAGAATGTAGTTCGGAAAACTTATAAAGGGGGGTGGGATTTTAAATTTTAGTGTTATTAAAAAGAAGAAGAATGGATGGGATGTAAGGAATAAACAAAGAACAGTTGATTTAGATATAAGATGTGGAAAGGGAATGGGTCTGTAAAACTAATGGTAAGCAAGTTATTTATAAACATAATGGAGAAGAAAGAATCAAAAAAATTTATAAAAGAGTAATTAGGAAAGAAAAAATTGTTAAAATTGGGCATTTGAATATGCAAGGTGGTAGGAGACATGAAAAGTAGCAGGAATTAAACACAGCAATTGAAAATGAAGAGCTTGAGGTATTAGCAGTAGTGGAAACACATCTAAGAGACGAAGAACCTGTTTTGGAAGATTTGGTATGGCAGGATATAAATAGAAAAGAGAAAGAAAAAATGGGTGGTGGTATAGGTGTCATATCAAAAAAAATATTTAAATAATGTTAAATGCAAAGAACATTTGTGGTTTGAAATAAGGCTGGGAAGACAAGAATGGATGGTGGCTATAATTTATATAGCTACTGGAGATGGTCAAACTATAATGGAGTGGAATAATAGCGTATATGACTGCCTAGTTAAAGATATACAGAGTTTTAAAAAAATGGGGAAGAGAATAATGGTTATAGGAGATACGAACAGGCATATTGAAGAAATTGATGATGTAGATAATAAGAATGGACAGCTTTTGAAGAAATTTTGTCAGAGAATAAATTTGAGCATTGGAAACTTATCAAATATTTATGAGGGACAATATACATGGTCTAGCAATAATATATCCCACACAATAGATTATGTATTGGTAGAGAAAGAGGGAATAAATAAAGTACGAAAAATTAAGGTGTTTGATAATGAAGAGAGAGTATGTAATAGTGATCATAATTTCTTCGTAATTGAAATAATTAGTAATGTGATGAAAAATAGAAATAAAAGTAGAAACAATAGTGAAAGATATGGATGGAGAGTGAATGATATGAATAAGTTAGAAGAGTATAAAATACAAGGTGAAGAAACCATGGAAGAGTTGGTTGGAAATGAGTATGAGGACTGGTGTGATGAAATAGAAAAAGTGGCAAATAGGGTTTTAGGTGAGAATATTCAGAAGAATAAAAGTAATAGAAAAATGAGAGTTAGTAAAAGTATAAAAGAGAGGAAAAACGCATGCAGAGAATATAAGTGTACTATTAAGAACAAAGAAAGTAAAAAAGATATTAATGCTAAATGGGAAAAGTACTTAGAAAAAAAGAAGTTAGCTAAAATAGATAATTATAGAGAGAGAATAAAACTAAATAGTAAATTATTGGATGATATTTATAAAAGTGGAAGAGATGGGAGTAAAAAATTTTGGAATTACATTAAAAGAAGAAATTTAGAGGAGAGAGAGATAGTATTACTGGATGAGGAGAGAATTGAGTGTAGATCTAGAGAAGAATTAGAGAGAATATTGAATAGTTATGTAATGGATATAGAAAAGATGTTAGATGTGAAGGACAGAGGAATAGAAAATATGAAAGCATATAGTAATGGGAATATTAGATTTACAAAAAATGAACTGAATGAAGCAGGGAAGGAATTGAGAAGTGGTAAGGCAAGAGGGTTAGATGGATGGGCAGCAGAGATGGTAATGAATTTAGGGCATAGGGCAAAAGTAAAGTTAATATCATGTTTTAATAAGATGGCACAGAAGAGAGTTTTTCCGGGTAGTTGGAGTAATACGAGAGTAAGATTATTATGAAAAGGTAAGGATCATAGAAAGTTTAAATAATTATAGACCGATAGCAGTAACATCAGTTTTATATAAAGTTTTTTCATATATGGTGGCTGGAAGAGTTGCAAAATGGATGTAAGAAAATAATGTAATAAGGGAAATGCAAGGAGGTTTTAGGTCAGATAGGCATATAGGAGATAGTTTATTTGTAGTTACACAACTTATGGATATGAGTAGGAATTCAGAGTTTTATAGATATA